>CM062297.1:542207126-542807126 GCA_031216915.1 Pictodentalium vernedei
AATTACACCGGGTCGGAGAAAATCAAGCTTATCGAGACGTTTTCAAAATTTTTAGGGCAAGTTTTGAAATGTAATTTTAAAAATTCAGGCTATTGTCATCACGTGTTACGTGTTTTTAAATATATATACTGTTATAGGTACTGTATGTATATAGTGATATATATTTATAAATTTATGTGTATTATATCCATTTTTATAGTAGGCATGGTCAGTTTATTATTTTTTTAAATAAAATTTCAAGTAACATGCAATGAATAACTGACAGTAACACTTAATTGCATTTAAATTATATAGCACATAATATATTTTGATTTTTAAACGTTGGTCGTAAAAAGACAATAAAAAATATCACCCCTTTATCCAACGTGGATAGCACCTAGGAAAAAAATTCTTGAATAACTATAAATATTACATTTTGTCTCAAACATAGCTTTTGAGCCTCATTGGAACGAGCCCAATAAGCTCATTTCATAGAGGGTTTTAAGCTATGTTTATGAGACAAAAAATTACAATATAATAAAATTTGAATAAAGATTTTTGTATATAGCGTTGGTTGGTTTTGGTCGTAACGTTTGGTAAAGGATTAACTTTCTTTGGGAGGGTGCAAACAGTTTTTTGGCGATAGACAAACATAGACAAGATAGGTTGTCTTTGAAATTGTTTTTGATTAAGATATGTATTGATAAAGTGGTCGACAAAACGTGAATTGACAAGTTGGGAATTGCTGAGTTTGTAATTGACGAAAAGGGAATTGACGAATAGGTAATGTGTCGTTTCTGCTAAGAAACAAAAAAGTTAAATTTCTACTTCCGAAAATATGGTTTACGACCCCTCGTTAGAACGAGCTTGTTTTAGTGAGGGGTCATAAACTATGTTTTGGAGGCAAAACTTTAGAAAAAAATGAATTTTTTTCATCAGTTTTGCTGTAAATATTCTTAGATCCCCCCCCCCCCCCTCCTCCCCAACTCAGTTACTTTTCACAACAACGCCTTTGTGTTTTTCCGAGTGTTCGTTGGCCACGTACCTTTGGTTTAACAATACAAATCTACTAATGTATGGAGATTTTTTTACGTGGTGCCTACCAAGATACAAAGGTAGGCGTGAGCGTACATCAGCGGAAAGTTTTATGAATACCGACGGCCCCCCACCCACCCCCTACATTTTTGGTCAATAAAGTTGATAGTGAACAGCGCTTGAAATATTTTCTGCTAAAACCTAAAAAGTTTAAATTCCAGTGAAGGGTTTTAGAGGCACTTTTCTTGTCAATTTTTATATTAGGCACTGACTATTTCAGCAGCTCGAGCAAAATAGCCCCATATCAACCCCCAGGAACACCCCACCCACTATTCGACAAACATCGATAAATCATATAAACAATTAGTTTGCACAATCAGTGATTATGTTTTTCCTTTCATAGGTTGATCAGTATTTGGTGAAGTGGAAGGGTTATGACATATCTGAGTGTACCTGGGAGCCGGCTCAACATTTAACTCCGGAGCTACTAGAATCATTTTCACATCCAGTAATAAGTGATGACAGATTAAACAGCGCTGCGAAACTGTTTGAGCAAGCAGTTCAAAAAAGACTCAAATCGAGAAATAACACAATTACATTCGACTTTGAAGGTGATATTTGTAGATATTGTTTCGGGGTTGAAAAGGATAAATTGTTGTTTTTGTTGGACTTTGACAAGATTCCATTGTCAGAAAGCTGGTATTACAAACTGAATGATAAGGGTAAAGGTGTGAAATTAAGCTTTCCAGTGAAAATGAAATTTCGTGTTTTAACAAGAAAGGTATTTGTAGTTAAGAATGACCTTGTTGTAGAGAAACAAATGCCATTTGAACGTTTGTCGATATTATCAGCAGTTGATGCTATGGTGGTTTAGCTCACAACTGACCTTAATTAATTGTGTAATTGTGTTAGATAATTATTGCTTGAAAATGTCTGATTATATGTCATCAGTCGAACTAATCAAGTTTGACAGTTTAATTTGTGTGGGCGATAACTCGCCTAAACTGAATAAGATATATTCAGAAAATTTGACTCTGACATTCACTCTGAGTACTATGTTTTTTAAAGAATTGTTCAGTATGAAAACAAAGTTTCCTTCCTTTTCTTACATTGAACTAATAAATACACAGCTACAATTTATGCAGCTAACATTTTCAGATAGATTAGAGCGTAGATTTTCAATTAAGACAAGTGCAGTTTCAAGTGCTTGTAGAAGGATGAGTGGCAGAAAGCGTTATGCATATGAGAGATCACTGCATAAAATAGCAATTTTTGATACGGAAGTCGAAAATGTTAAACAAATGAATTTTGAAATTACAAAATTAGTAGAAAAAAATATAGAACTGGAATTGAAATGTGAACAACTTTATGAAGATTTACAGACTGAAATGAACAAAAAAAGTGTAAAAAGTAATTTAGAGTTTGAAAACAAAAATTTGATAGACTATGTGAGCAACACGAATAAAAGTAGGCAACTGAAGGAAATAGCGTCAAAAGCGCAAGCATCCTTATGGTTTGCTGAAGCATTTGGACTTGCACCTATGTCGCTTAAACTTAAAACGCCTTCTGAAAAAAATGTAACAATAAATTTGTCTGGGAAGCGACCATATAGAAGTCTGGAATTAGAAGATAAGCAAAAACTTAAAGATCTAGTGTACATATTAGATAAATTTGGAGTTAGTGACACGGCCTATAGAGAGCTCACTAGCTACTGTGATGATTTACCGAAGAAATATCTTATAAGTGAATGCCGTGACAAAATAAATACATTTTTTCATTTCGAACGAACTAGTGGAGGAATTCCAGGTGCGTATATCAATCTACATGATGAAATTGTAAGATATTGTGGAAATAAACTCAATTCTGATGCAACTAATATTAGAGTTAAAATATCTGGCGATGGTTCCAAGGTCAGTCGCATATCCAGTTTTATAGTTCTATCATTTTCTTTGATTAATGATGCTCACAGTTTGTCGACTGCTGATCAAAATGTATTTGCCATAATTAATTGTACGGAAACCTACGACAATTTAAAAAACTCTTGTCAGCCAATATTTTCAGAAATCAATAAATTAATTAAAGAAGATAGCATATCTGTTAATGGGAATGTTTATCCTCTAGAAATAATTTTCGGGGGAGATATGAAGTTTTTATAAACTGTTTTAGGTTTGGTTGGCTCGTTGGGAACATATTCATGTCCCTGGTGTAAAGTTGATAAAAGCGATAGAGCAGACTTATCGAAAGAACGTAACTTTTATCAAAGTGAGAATATGAAGAGAACTGCAACTAATTTATTGGAAAATTCTAGAAATAATTCTTATGGTGTAAAATGTCGACCCCTCATTGAAATTGAACCACACCACATAATCCCAGACGAATTACACCTTCTACTTCGTATTTCCGATAAGCTTCTGAGGAACCTCATAGATGACGCTAAGTCATTAGATGACAAAAATAAAATTATGGGACGTGATGTAAATGCACTCCAAAGTTTAGTTGGAAAAATTAGAGAATGTGGTGTATCATTCAATGTATGGACCCAAAAGGGCACTCATGGTGAATTGGATTGGACTAGTTTATCTGGTTCAGATTACAAAATATTACTTCAAAAACTACCAGATAAAGTCTTCTTCTCCATTCACGATGAGACCCACGAAAAAACGGTGAATCTTTGGAGGCATTTTTGGGACCTCTACAAATTTTTAACAAAGGAAAGTAATGAATTAACACCTGTTAATAAAATTTTTGTACGCTGTCTAAATTGGCTAAAGGCTTTTCAAGACCTTGGAGCTGTTCGAATAGGTTATAATAATGTTACCCCATACATGCATTGTTTGGTATACCACATTCCTTATTTTATTTCAACTTATGGAAGCCTTCTCAAATACAGTGGGCAAGGTGTCGAAAAAGTCAATGATGATATAAAATCTATTCACCAAACAAAATCAAATAAATTTGATGCCGCTATGGATGCCCTGAAGGTGAGGAAAAGAATTGAGTATCTCCGTGAGGACAGTACTCATGAGAAACGCGAGTATAAAAAAAGAAATGACATTTACTGGGAAGATGGTATATTCAGACAACGTGCATCAAAAAAATCACGTATTTTATCGGAAATGGCTGCAGCAGGCAATGTTAATTCAACATTTTCAGATTCAAACATTAATTATCAAGAAATGTCAATGAAAGAAATTAAACAAAAGTTGAAACTGCTTGGTGTGAAAACTAAATTGAGAAATAGAGAAAAACTTATTTCTCTGCTGATTGAACACACACAAGACTGAACAATCGTTAAGGTGTTAATAGTTATTGTGTTTTATTGGATGTATATAGCTGCACACTTACATTAATTTATTACAGTAGTGGTCAATTACGTTAGCCATGCGGGACGTCGTATTAATAACATTAAATGTGATTATGAATGAGTTACTCCTTTCCCGTGGCGGTTGCACAGGGGGCAATGGGAGAGTGGTGTCGTTTGCCCCTAAACATAGACTTTGCATTCTATTTGCCCCTCATTCATCCGTCAATGACATCCACATTTTCGATGTCCAAAAAGTGCCCAAGCTTAAACTAATAGCAAAAAGAAAAGACATTTGCCGAGGACATTAGCCCCCCCCCCCCCCCCCCCCCCCCCCCCCCGTTCGAGCCCCCTCGTTATGGCAAAGAAAAAATAAGAGAGACCCAAAGTCCGTAATATAATTCTTCGGGTACGTCCGGATGGCCAATGTCAAGGGGATGAGACTCATCGGGGGGGGGTGGGGGGGGGGGGGGGACACATTCCCGGAATTCCCTTTGAAAGCTCAGTTCAGTTGTTTGTCATCCAGAAGGAGAAACCCACCTTGTCTTCCTGGAAAAAAGGCAATCGAATCGACCCACACCCATCCCCAACCGAACACCCCACAAACTCAATAGGACTGCTTGTCTCCAAACTGGTTGAGTACTAAATTATTGTTCTTCATCAAAATGTATTTAAGTGTGTAATGGTTGTAAAGTAATGTAATCTGGGTGCTTTTGGTTGTATATATATATATATTATTATCATTAATAAAACTGTTGGACTCGAAGATCATGTTGTTTTTTATCCATTCTATTGCCTTTTGCATGCCCCAGTAATATTTACACTCTGACCCCCAGTGATTTTCTATCTTAATTTATCCTTCCTAATCTCCCAGCATGCCGACATGCCTTGTACCCCGTCCACCCATTTCTCGCGTATTCATCCCATTCTTCCTGGACTTTCAGTTTCTCAAGGAGTCGCATTCGACTCGTCAAGTATTGGGGCTTTCCAACATATTGTTTAAACTAAATGTTCTAGATGTCCGTTTCTCATACGCTGCACACTTGGCATCCTCTTTTGTGGCTTTTTTTATTTTCTCATCAGCTGCGATGACTTTGATCCAGGTGTGCCGGAAGCACTACAGGGCTGGAGGGGCAGACCTATGAAGAAGGGCATTATGTATTTTTTTCATTCTCTTAAACCGTTACCTATCGTAACGGGAAAAACCAGCCAGCGCTATATATACACGAAAATCCCCATCCAATGTTTTTTTACTTTTTTCATCTTTTACTTCCAAAACATAGTTTATGACCCCTCATCGTGTCGCGCTCGTTCCAATGAGGGGTCATAACCTATGTTTTGGAATAAAAAAATGAAACACTTTAGTTATACGAGGATGTTTTTTCCCAAGTGTCGTCTGCAACTCACATTAGGTAAATTGTTCAATAAGGCAATTTTTGCACAGTTTGAAAAAAGGGCCAATTCTTTGAAATTTTCGAAGAAAAAAGGGAAATCCTTGCGCCCGCTCGCCCCCGTAGACTGAAGGCAGGAGGGACCCTCGTTGATTCGGCGCCCCTGCCTTGATCTCACAACGGTCACTCAAATGATCCACCTAAGTTCTGATAAAACCGCTGACGCATTATTTTTCATGCGTGACTTCTGCTTGCCATTGATGTTAAAATCTTCGAAATCTCTTCCTCTTCCCTCCCCCGATAAACCTGTCCCGTTTCTATACCCCCACCCCAACATCGTAGTTGAGAGGACAGTGTAAAGTACCAACATTCTCAAAATCAAAACAATTCTCGATTATTGTAATCAAATTAACAATTCTCTTAAATGATTGCACAATAAACTGTCTGACGCCTTCATTCTCAACTTACTTCTCTCGCCGCTTGAGAAAACGATTTCCCGACAAACAAGATTTTATTCACAATTTCACACCTTTCAGTGGATCAATGCTAATTACATTACAGTCAGACTCCAGTATTCACAGGGGGAGATAACTTTTCGAATAATACATCCCTACGACGAATTAAGTTGAGTATGCGTTCTTTTCCGCCGGTGCGTTTCGTCACCCCTTTCCGCGAAACACATTCTCCCCAATAATATTCAAAGTGGAAGAAGAAAACAGCTGGCTGGGTAACGAATCTGTTACGCGTTTTTCAGAAAAAATAAGATTATGACGGTATTATTGGGAATATTTGGACGGGAGATACGCGAATGAAAAGGTAATTTTTTCCACTTTTGACACGCCTGAAGGTCAACGGAGCTGATTCAATGTGAAAACGTGTTCCTGCATAAATTCACACATAATTTCCATAAACTGAATAAAATCAGTATCTTTTTCATTGATACGGGTTTTTACTTTCCTGCATAAAATAACTTTTTATTAGCATGCGTTTGCGAAAAGAGAAATTGCCCATTTCTGTCGTATTTTTATGTACTTTCTTTATTGGTGTTTAAGGTCACATATTTCTGCACAATGGCTAATCATGACCACGACAGTTTTGCGGGTGGAGGAAGCCGGAGAGAACCACCGAGCAACGGCGAGCAACTGTCAGCCCCCCAACATACTAACTCCACACAAGCAGGGTTAGCATTGGTTGAAGACGGTGCACCATCGACGTGCAGTACGCCTCAGTACACAGCGTCACCGTGCCCCCACGGGGGCAATGGGAGTGAAGTGTCTTGCCCAAGGACACAACCCGGTTGCCGCAGGTGGGATTCGAACCGAGGGCCCCTTGGCTTGCAGCCTGTACCTCTACCAACTGTGCCACCGCGCCCCCGTATTTTTATGTAAGTATCGCCATTGAAATCAGAACATTCGCAAGACGACATTGTTCTCAAAATGAAAGTGTCAATGACACTGTAGCTTAACTTGTGTGTTGTGTTTGATGAAAAGGATAATGTTCAATGTTTATGAAAGGATTATGAAATAAGACAAGAATTGTGATAATTGGGAATATGTTCATTTCTGTTCCCTGTATGCTATGTTTATGATAAAAATAATATGAGGTGTGTACTGTACTAAAGAGCTGAGGGTGGGTTAATATGGCCTCACAGTTAATGTATGTGGCCCTCACAGTTAACGTATATCAACAAAAGTTACCAAGTTACAGTGAAATTATTCCAAAACGAGTCATCCTATCAAGTTACATTAAAATTCCTTCATAAATATGGCCTGTAGACTGTGCTAAAGGTTTTCGGGCTTCGGGCCCCTGTAGCCGCCAGTTTCCCAATTGCATCCAAAGGGGACGTTCTCATCTAGACATTATATTAAGTCAACCTACCAAGTTACAATGAAATCCCTTAATAAATATGACCTGTAGACTGTGCTAAAGGTTTTTGGGCTTTGGGCTCTGGCAGCCATCATGGTTGAATGATCGCAACCAAAAGGGGACATTCTCATCTGGGCATCATCTGGAGTGATCCTACAAAGTTACAATGAAATCCCATCATAAATATGACCTGTAGAATGTGCTCAAGGTTTTTGGGCTTCGGGCCACTGAAGCCGTCACAATTGTCCAATCACGGCCAAAAGGGGCTGTCATCATCTAGGCATTATATGGAGTCAAACTTACGGGTTACAATGAAGTCCTTCCATAAATATGACCAATAGACTATGCTAAAGGTTTTGGGGTTTTGGGTTCGGGCAGCCATCAAGGCTGAATGATCGCGACCAAAAGGGGACGTTCTCATCTAGACATTATTTAGAGTCATCCTACCAAGGTACAATGAAATCCCTTCATAAATATCACCTGTAGACTGTGCTAAAGATTTTCGGGCTTTGGGCCCCTGTAGCCAACACAGTTGCCTAATGGTGTCCAAAAGGGGCTGTTCTCATCTAGACAGCTGTTCTCATCTAGACATTACATGAAGTCAACCTACCAAGTTACAATGAAATCCCTTCATAAATATGATCTGAAGACTGTGCTAAAGGTTTTCGGGCTTTAGGCTTGGGCAGCCATCATGGTTGAATGATCGCAACCAAAAAAGGGGGGGGGGGGGCATTCTCATCTGGACATCATCTGGAGTGACCCTATGAAGTTATAATGAAATCCCTTCATAAATATGACCTGCAGACTGTGCTCAAGATTTTCGGGCTTCAGGCACCTGTAGCCATCACAGTTTACCAACCACGACCAAAAGGGGATGTCATCATCTAGGCATTATATGGAGTCAACCTAACAAGTTACAATGAAATCCTTCCATAAATACGACCTACAGACATGCTAAAAGTTTTTGGGCTCGGGCACCCATCAAGGCTGAATGATCACGACCAAAATGGGATGTTCTCATCTAGACATTATTTGGAGTCATCCTACCAAGTTACAATGAAATCCCTTCATAAATATGACCTGTAGACTGTGCTAAAGATTTTCGGGCTTTGGGCCCCTGAAGCCGTCACAGTTGCCCAATCGTGTCCAAAAGGGGACGTTCTCATCTAGACATTATATGAAGTCAACCTACCAAGTTACAATGAAATCCCTTCATAAATATGACCTGTAGACTGTGCTAAAGGTTTTCGGGCTTCGCGCTTGGGCAGCCATCATGGTTGAATGATCGCAACCAACGGGGACAATCTCATCTGGGCATCATCTGGAGTGATCCTGCGAAGTTACAATGAAATCCCTTCATAAATATGACCTGTAGACTGTGCTCAAGGTGTTCGGGCTTCGGGCACCTGTAGCCATCACAGTTGACCAATCACGACCAAAAGGGGATGTCATCATCTAGGCATTATATGGAGTCAACCTAACAGGTTACAATGAATCCTTCTATAAATATAACCTTTTACCTATGCTAAAGGTTTTGGGGCTCGGGCACGGCACCCATCAAGGCTGAATGATCATGACCAAAATGGGACGTTCTCATCTAGACATTATTTGGAGTCATCCTACCAAGTTACAATGAAATCCCTTCATAAATATGACCTGTAGACTGTGCTAAAGGTTTTCGGGCTTCGGGCACCTTTAGCCGTCAAAGTTGCCCAATCATGTCCAAAAGGGGACGTTCTCATCTAGACATTATATGAAGTCAACCTACCAAGTTACAATGAAATCCCTTCATAAATATGACCTGTAGACTGTGCTTAAGGTTTACGGGCTCGGGCAGCCATCATGGTTGAATGATCACAACCAAAGGGGACAATCTTATCTGGGCATCATCTGGAGTGATCCTACGAAATTACAATGAAATCTCTTCATAAATATGACCTGTAGACTGTGCTCAAGGTTTTCGGGCTTCGGGCACTTGTAGCCATCACAACTGACCAATCACGACCAAAAGGGGATGTCATCATCTAAGGATTTTTATGGAGTCAACCTAACAGGTTACAATGAAATCCTTCCATAAATATGACCTTTTACCTATGCTAAAGGCTTTTGGGCTCGGGCACCCATCAAGGCTGCATGATCGCGATCAAAATGGGACGTTCTCATCTAGACATTATTTGGAGTCATCCTACCAAGTTACAATGAAATCCCTTCATAAATATGACCTCTAGACTGTGCTAAAGGTTTTCCGGCTTCGGGCCCCTGTAGCCGTCACAGTTGCCCAATCACGTCCAAAAGGGGACTTTCTCATCTAGATATTGTATGAAGTCAACCCACCAAGTAACACTGAAATTCCTCAATAAATATGACCTGTAGACTGTGCTAAAGGTTTTCGGGTTTTGGGCTCGGGCAGTCGTCACGGTTGGCAGATCATGCCCAAATGGGGAAATTCTCATCTAGACATCATAAGGAGTCATCCTACCAAATTACAATGAAATCCCTCCACATTAAACATGACCTGCAGACTGTGCTAAAAGTTTCGGGGTTTCGGGCTTGGGCAGCCATCACGGTTGATAGATCATGCCCAAAAGGGGACGTTCTCATCTAGGCATTATACAGAAGCATCCTACCAAGTTACAATGCAATCCCTTCATAAATACGACCTGTAGACTGTGCTAATGGTTTTCGGGTTTTGGGCTCGGGCAGCCATACCGGTTGCCCGATCGCGACCAAAAGGGGACGTTCTCATCTAGACATGACCCCAAACCTGCATATAAAATTTCGTGACGATCAGACAAGAACTGCGGGGTGTAGCCCGTGCTAAAGGAAAATGTGAACAGACGTCACAGACTCACAGACTAACAGACGTCCGCACGCGTGATGGCAATAGCTTATCTTGACTATGTCAAGTTAAGCTAATGACCCCAACTACTAGAGGGCGCTGTTCAACTTCAGAACCATTACTGCTTTGAGCGTCTCTCAGCCGTCCTGTCGTTCATAGTCCTTGCCAGTGGCGTAGATAAGGGCGCCCCCCCCCCCCCCCACCAGAAGTTTTGTCGGAAATTTTTTGGGACCATTTTCAGGCGAATTTATGCCTAATAACATTAAAATGCTGGCTTTGGGGATAAAAACATGTCATTTTGGGTAAAAAGACAAATTTTCAGTACATTTGCAGTAAACAACAGATTCTTTCTGTTTGTTTGGGTTTTTGTTGTTGTTACACTGTCGGAAAATTTTCGGTCTGTCGGAAAATTTTGGGCTTGCCCCTCCGCCAGCGAAAAGCTATCTACGCCACTGGTCCTTGCCATTGCCTGTCTGATGGTAGCGTGACCACAAACTGCTGATCACCGATTGAGTAATGTTGAGGATTTGAGCCACTGCAGTCACTGCAGTCTGTCTGTTGCCAGCTTCCAACATGCCAACGGCACAAAAAGGTTCGCCATGTGTCAGTCTTCGCATACCTCAAAAGTTACGTTTCGATCAGAAACTATTGATGAACGAGTTTATACCAAGAAAAGAACGATGAGACCATCCAGTACAAATGAAAATTTCAAAGCGTACCCCCGACGTTAACACGTGGGCTGGTGACATTCATGATCCACACTAAACTTGGTAACATATTGATGTGTCCAATCGTGCACATCGAATACCATTTTCCGAAAATATCAACATCAGTTTGTATATCCTCTACTTTTTTTTAATAGTATATAAGGCAAAGACCATCTTTGGAGTATACGTTTTCTACTTTGTTCAAATGAAGTTGCGGCCATTTTCGGGGCGGCGGTTAATGCCCAAAAGGCCTAAAATCTTTAAAAATCCAATCAATTGCTATTGATTATGTCATGGGGTACTGTATGGGGATGCCTATTTTAAAGTGTTTGGCAATGGGAAACTGCTGAGTCATTATCTTTCATGTGCTCCATCAACTAAGTATTCTTCAGAACATTTTACCAAAAAGTTGCTACTCTCCCTGGGTCTAGGGTTAATGCCCGAAAAGTCTAAAAATCTTCTCTTCATGACCTACCACAGAGAATACTTTGATATTTGGTATGAAACTTCCTTAGGTGTTGGAGATTAAATTTGGTCATGGTAAGTTGGTAGGTCAATATATGGGCTCTCAGCTGTAGCATGCCCATTTTAGGCACCACCCCAAATTTCTATTTCATGAATCGATGACCTGGTTTGAACCAAATTTGGCATGCAGAATAACTGGGTCATAAACTACTGTATTTATGCTAGAAAATTGTGTTTCACTGCCCCATGGGAACCCCAGGAGCTAAATGTAGAAATAATTTGCACGCCCATATTTCAAAAACTCCATGGACCAGAATATTGTTTTTTTGGTACATGTATACTGCTTCCTTAGAACCAGAATATTGTTTTTTGGTAAGCAGCTTTCTTTGGACCAGTGGAATTAGATGGACCAAAAACATTGCTCTCGGTTTTGTCATGGGGTGCCAAATGGGAAAGCCCATTTTAAAACTGTTGGCAATGGGAAAATGCTGAGTCTTCATCTTTCTTGTACCCCAACTAATTGAAACTTGTCTTCTTTAAAACCACTGGGCTGAATTCATACACATAAGACAAAGACCATCTTTAGAGTATACACTTTGTTCAAATGAAGCTGTTGCCATCTTTGGGCAGGGGTTAATGCCCCAAAAGCCTAAAAATCATTAAAAATAAAAAAAAATCCTATTGATCATGTCATGGGGTGCCGTATAGGGATGGCCATTTTAACATGGTTGGCAATGGGAAAATGCCGTAACATTATCTTTCGTGTGCTCCATCAACTGAGTATTCTTCTTCAGAACATTTGGACCAAATCTACACTAATTTGGTACAAAGCAATTTTCGTGTAGTATTCTCTTCTGAGGTTTTTTACCAAATGTTGCTACTTCCCTTGGAGCTGGGGGTTAAAATGCCCACAAAGTCTTAAATTCTTTAAAAATCTCTTTTTCATGAACTACCACAGAGAAAGCTTTGATATTTGGTATGGAAGTTCCTTTGCTGGGGAAGATTAAAATTTGTTCAAAACAAGTTGGTAGGTCAATATTTGGGCTCTGTATGGTAGCATAACCATTTTGGGCTCGCCCCAAATTTTTATTGCATGAGCCGATTTTACGCTGATTTGAACCACATTTGGCATGTAGTATAAATGGGTCATAACTACTTGATTTATGTGCGAAAAATTTTGTTTGCTGCCCCATGGGAACCCCAGGAGCTAAAAATAGAAAAAAATTCAAATACCTATATTTTTAAAAAAATCCTTAGACCAAATATTGTCTTTTTTGTATGAAGCTCTCGGAAGACCAGTGGAATCAGATGTACCATAAAAATTGCTAGCAAATTTGCCATGGGGTGCTGTATGGGGATGCCCATTTCGTCATTATCTTGTGCTCCATTAACTAAATGTTGTTCTTCAGAACATTTGAGCCAAGTCTAAACTAATTTGGTATAAAACATCTTGGTGGAGTTTACTCTTCTGATTTTTTTCCCAAAAAGTTAATATGCCAATTGGAGAAGGGGTTAATGCCCCATAAGCCTAAAGCCTAAAATGCTTTTAAAATCACCTTCTCATAAGCCACTCGCATTTATGCTTTGATTTCTGGTATGGAACTTACTTTTGTTATGCAAATTCTAGTTTTATTCAACGGAACTCAGAAGGTCAAAATTTGGGCTCCCTGGCTGTGGTAGGATGCTTATTTTAGGCTCCACCCAGAATTTCTATTTTCAGAACCATTGGGCTGATTTGAACCAAATTCTGTCATATAGTATAATTGGGTCACAAGTATTTGAGTTATGTCCGAATTTGTTTGTTGGGGGTGGGGGGGAGGGGGTGTAGGGGTTGGAGAAGAAATAACCAGAGAATTTGAAGACTATAAAACTTTTATACAGATATTTTTTTGAGACTTCACAGCACAGAGCTTTGTTTTTGCTGAGAAGCTTTCTCAGGACCAGAACAAATGGCCAAAAAATGCTTTTGGTTGCGTCATGGCAAATCAAAAAATTGCTCGAGCTGTCCATCACTTGCTGACACACTGATCTCTTTTGACAGCTTGAGCCAAGTAAGTGTTTTAGGTTCATGTGAGCCTCTAATTTTTTTCATTTTTTTCTTCCTGTATTCTCGTGTTCTTCTACCCAATTCCTTGTCGCACGATACCACAAATCTTCTGCCTTGCTGCTTTTTGACATACTGATAGACAGTTACTAGTACTTGGCTATCTATGGCTATATGCTTCTGTGGTACCTAGGGGTGTTTTGAAAGTGGGACATGCTCATATCTTACACATCGTATGACATATGGACCTGGGACTTCAAAATATGGGTAAATGTCACTGCGGTCACCCTACGGATCATTCGGGACATTTTTCAGAATTGCCGGAAATTGCATTCTTAGACGTCTTAATACATTCTGGAAGTTCATGCATGTATTTTTACTCTTAAAATGCAGGTAGCCACCAGGGGTGGCCAATCCCTCCGAAAAACCACCCCAATACACTAACCTAATAACCTTGGTAATATATTACATTAAATTAGCACAGCCACTGTGGGTAGTATTTACACAAATAATACAGATAAGATTACCTGTATTTGATGACATGTCAAGTTTGGTTTCGATCAGGACCCATAAAATTTCAAGGTCACTGTGACCTTGACCTTTGGCACAATGACTTCAAAATATGCAGAGTTCTTCCGCTCATCATGCTCAACCCACATGCCAAGTTAGGTTTCGATTAGGAATGTATAATTTTAATAATTAAGAGAGCCGAAACCAGCTCCGACTGATAAAATTTTAATTTCAAGGTCACTGTGACCTTAACCTTTAACCTTAACAAGAAGTGCGCATCAGAGATGCAGGCGTCAAGTTGTGGCTACTTTTCTTCATGCACTCTCTACTGAAAATCAGAACAAGAGCAACACGAAGTGTGGCATATGCCCCCTCCTGCAATATCATGGATAGAATTTCAAAGAAAAAACAAGATCAGTCTTGCAGAACTTTAGTTATAGAGCAGAAATCAATTTCAAGTGTATTTAACATTGGAGGTCACTGTGACCTTGACCTTTGGTACATCATGGTCAAAATACATAGGCTTCTTCCACTCATCATACCTAACCGACATATGAAGTTTGGTAAAGATGCGGTTAGTAGAACTTTGGTTATAGAGCGGAAACCAATTTCAAGTGTATTTAACATTGAAGGTCACTGTGACCTTGACCTTTGGCACATAATGGTAAAAATAAATAGGCTTCTTCCACTCATCATACCTAACCCACGTATGAAGTTTGGTAAAGATCCGGTTGATAGAACTTTAGTTAATTGACAGAATGTGAAATGCTAAAGGATGGACGACGACGACGGACATGGTGATAACATAATGCCCCCTCCTCAAAGATGCCGGGGCATAAAAATCGTCCTGCTGAGCTGAAAATTCGAAAAAATTGATGCTAATGAGCTCAAAATTCATAAAATTGAACTAATTAAGGCCCATACGTTGCCATAACTCTGTAAAGAGAAATCGGACTGGGCCAAAAACATTTTGGAAGTAGGTCACACTCATACCGTATCTCAAGCATGGTATGGCCTATGGACCTGGGGCAATAGTATATTTTGAGGAGAATATGGGTATACCCGAGTCCTGAGGTGAGGTAGAGGATCTCAGGGGCCAACATCTTGTGCCCCTTCCCCTCCCCAAATATTATAAAGTCCACAATAGGAACATCCCTATCATACTCTTTTAATTTGTATGCCAACCCGTTCTTCTCCTTGCGCCCCCTCCCCAATTTCGGCAATTTGATGCTAAGGCCAGTAAGGGCATTCTCCACATTTCTTTCTATGCAAGTGTGATGCTACCCCACCCCTCCTCCAAATAAAAAAAATCAATCTGAATTGGGTGGTTTTGCGCGCCAAAGGCGCGCAGGGACGGTTTGGAGAGCAAGTCCCTTTCGACCCTCTCTGACAGTTTAGTGTCGTTTATGCCATTTGTTTTTCTTTTTGGGTGGAGGTGGCAGGGAAGGAGAGACTGTAGTGGTTGTTGGTGTAGTTGGACTGTTGATGGAGGACTGACTATGGTGGAATGGTCGAGTCCTTGCTGCTTCAGGAGTGCTGTGGCTGGTGCGCTGTTCCAGGAGTGCCATCGTGTTCTTGGTGCGATCAGTTGACTCTTCCCGTGTTATCCTGATTTCTTCCCTTAAGCTGCGTAATTGCTGTAACAATATCTGTGCCTGTTCCTGATCCGGAAGGGGGAGGGGGGGGGGGGGGTGAGATTCGAGAGGGAGACTTCAGAGAGCCAGTTTCCATTTCCGTCTCCGACTCGCTGGTGATGATCGCCATCCTCCAGGTTGCCCCTCAAAGGAGAGGCAGCTGGGGAGTGCATGGGAGTCACAGGAGTTGGAGGGGGGAATAGTAGTGGCCTCCTCCGTCTTCTCTTCCGCCTTCTCTTCCTTCTTCCTTTTCAGGAACGTTTCCAGCCGCCGAGCATTCCGGCGCCTGGTGGATGGGCTCTTTTTCCTTCTTACTCTTCTTCTTTTCAGGGCCAGGTCCAGGCTTCTTCGGGTGAGGACCAGTGTGAGAGGGGTTCCTCTCACAAAAGGTGCTACCTCTCCCCGAAGAAGGTGTGGTGGTGTTCTCCTCCGAGTCAAACTCCAGCGTCAGGTGGACACTCTTGCCTCTTGTCTGGAGAGTCCAATTGAGAGGGCAAGAGACGCCCAGAGCTGACAAAGCTTTCTGTAAGTTAATCGGTAGATCCAGATTAGCCATGGTGATTGCTTTGTGAATATTCAGGTGGTGTTCGCACTCTGAAGTAAAAAAAATCCTGGCTTCAGTTAAGGTGCTATATAAGGGGTAGGTCTATTTGCAGTAAGTTCCTGAATTGCAGAAAGTAACTTAGCAGACATTCCTTGGTGTGTGCGAAGGTGTTATTAGTCCCCTACGGGAACCGTAAGGGGACTATAGGATTGCACCGTCTGTCTGTCTGTCTGTCTGTCTGTCTGTCTGTCTGTCTGTCTGTCTGTCTGTCCGGACGGACGGAAGTCCGTCCGTCCGTCCGTCCGTCCGTCTGTTTGTTTTTTATGTTACCACCTCTCCCTCCGACATGCTTTAAGCTACACCTTTCATATTTGGTACATGGATAAATGGTTCTGAGGGGATGATGCACGCTCAAAATTTTTCAAAATCCAAGATGGCGGAATGGCGGCCATTTTTGTTGTGTTTTTGCTTATATACTCTAGTGTCTTCTGTGACAAAAACACCTTATGTCACAAAAGCGCCGTAGGGGACTAATACCACCTCGGTGGTCAAACACTTGTTAATCCTTTGTCTTGTTGGTACTTAATTGGATTACAGTGTTGTCACCTACATTAGTCTATTCGTTAACAAGTGTTTGACCACCGAGGTGGTATTAGTCCCCTACGGCGCTTTTGTGACATAAGGTGTTTTTGTCACAGAAGACACTAGAGTATATAAGCATCTTGGATTTTGAAAAAAAAATATTGAGCGTGCATAATCCCCTCACAACCCTTTATCCATGTACCATATATGAAAGGCATAGCTTGCACCATGTTGGAGGGAGGGGTGGTAACATAAAATAAAGAAAAAAGCTTAAAAAACACAACAAAAATGGGCGCCATTCTGCCATCTTGGATTTTGAAAAATAAATATGGACTGTGCATCATCCCCTCAGAACCATTTATCCATGTACCAAATATGAAAGGTGTAGCTTGAAGCATATTAGAGGGAGAGGTGGTAACATAAAAACAGACAGACAGACAGACAGATGTTAGATTTTGAAAAAAAAAATATTGAGCGTGCATAATCCCCTCACAACCCCTTTATCCATGTACCATATTTGAAAAGTGCAGCTTGAACCATGTTGGAGGGAGCAGTGGTAACATAAAATAGAGAAAAAAGCTTAAAAAACAACAGAAATGGTTGCCATGGCGTCATCTTGAATTTTGGAAAAAAAATATTGAACGTGCAACATCCCATTACAACACTCTATCCATGTGCCAGATATAAAAAGTGTAGCTTGAGCCATGTTGGAGTAAGGGGTGGTAACATAAAATGGAGAAAAAAGCTTAAAAAAACACAACAAAAATGGCCGCCATGCCGCCATCTTGGATTTTGAAGAAAAAATATTGAACGTGCATCACCCCCTCAAAACCCTCTATCCATGTGCCAAATATGCAAAGTGTAGCTTGAACCATGTTGGTGGGAGGGGTGGTAACATGAAAATAAAGAAAAAAGCTTAAAAAACACAACAAAAATTGCCGCCATTCCACCATCTTGGATTTTGAAAAAAAAATTTTGAGCGTGCATCATCCCCTCAGAACCATTATCCATGTACCAAATATGAAAGGTGTAGCTTAAAGCATGTTGGAGGGAGAGGTGGTAACATAAAAAAACAGACAGACAGACAGACAGACAGACAGACAGACAGACAGACAGACAGACAGACAGACAGACAGACAGACAGTATGACGGACGGACGGACGGACAGACGGAGGGAGTGCAATCCTATAGTCCCCTTATGGTTCCCGTAGGGGACTAATAATTGATTTTTTATTGATTGCATCCATTAATTTTGTGTGGGATTTCCCTTGGACGTGAATAACTTATTTGTATTAATTCAAATTAAATATACACAAATTATACAGCAAAATAAAGGTTGGGAAGTACAGAACATGTGAAGCACATTTGTCCACAAGTTGTTCTATACCTCCCAACCTTCATTTTGATGTTTAATTTGAGTATTTAATTTGAATTTAAGGAATATCAGAGGTGGGAATTTCAAAATGAACAAAATTCCATTACTTATATTGCACCTTAATGAGCTCCATTGTTTTTCAGCCTCGCGCAATAATTTTTGTGTGCTATTCGGCCTCGTTTAGGGCCAAAAAGCACAGCTTTCGAGGCCGAATGGCATCCCAGATAATTTATTTCACTTCAACTTTTTGACAATATATATTATTTGTTTATTTTTTCAAGTTCGGTGATTATTTTCAGTTATTTTTTTTTGTTTTTGTTTTTATAAACGCATTTAATGATTTTATACACTGTCAGTTTTTCTGCCTACAGGTGCATTTCTCATTAAACTGTTTTCTGAATGAAAGAACAATGAATTTAAAAACCTAAAAGCTCATCAAGAGTTTGGTGCTAACTTTGACCAGTTTATTTTAATGATGAAAGTTTTCATTCCTTCCTTTCATCCTTTCTCTGTTAATCATTCTGTTCACAATTCAGCAGTCCTGCTTATGAGACGGGTGCAAGTGCAATTGCTCCCGTGATTTATATTTTATAGGAGCTAAAAAATGCACTCGTTGAAAAATATTGTGGAGCACTAATATACTGTGAGGACATATAAATGTGTGTTGTTTTGAGAAAGCAGTACACTATGGTGACGTATGGTCAGTTGCAAGATACTGTCATAATTCAGCAATTCCTTATACATTTAACCCTTTGGGCACTAGTGGTATCTGCCATACGGTTCAATGACAGCAATTAGAAGAGTCCATTTTCATTATTTGGGGAAGACCTATCAATATTTTCAACGTGCAGCCTCGGGGCTGCACATTGAAAATACTGATTGGTCTACCCTACACATTTACTGAACAGCCATCCTATTTAATAACGTTATGATGTATCATGCTCTGGCTGGAAAAGCAGCCGCTCAGGTTCAAAGGGTTAAGATGTCTGGTGTTTGGTGACAGTATTCCCTCGAAAATTCATATACTATCATTTTACGGGTGCAAATTACTCCCGTCTCTGATTTCATGGGAGCTTAAAACTGCACCCGTCAATTTTGTTCATTTCCAGCACTGAATTCAGGAATGTCTTAATATATCTTGGGCTAGTTTGTGTGGACAATGGTCTGACAACAACGCAGTTGTGTATTCTTTGTAATTTCAATCACGTGCTTGTTTGAAATTCAATGGATGTCGAGAATGTCCATGAAAGAACCTGAAACACGCGAAATCCCCAAGGCCAAAAGGCACCAAACCCTGAGGACGAAAAGTGTTGGGCCGAAAAGTGTCATGCCGATTTTAGGGTTCCGGGTCAAGTCACCCCCACATATATTTCTGAGTCAAGTCGCCCCTGGTTTGGGGCGAGTTGACCCACTTTTGGGGGCGAGTTGACCTGCCAAAACAATTTTTTACTAACTTTATTTTTTATGTTTCTTTTTAAGTCAAAAACAGACAATTATGGAATATTAATTTATGTGCTTACCTTTAATAATAAGAAAATCCTTTGCAAAATAAAGAAAATCCTTTATTACACACAGGTAACTGTATTTGTCACGATCACATGGATTTTAGGGGCATGCGGTAATTTTAACCGGAAAGCTCTAGTGCAATCCGATAAAAAGTACCCTTCGCGTGCACAAGTTCTCTCGTTAGACTGGTTCTTATAGTTTCCAGCGTTCAGTCACAGACTATAGAATCCATAGAAATCGGATATAAAAAGACTAGTAAAATGGCTGGTCTGTGTTGATTGGTCCATCTCATTTGAGGCAACGTCCGCCATTGCTCGTACGGGCAAAAGAAGTAAACAAATACACGTGTTTTCTGTTTGTTTTAACGACAGAGGAGCATAGTAGGTTCACGTTTTTCCTCTATTTTTTGGTACAAAAGTTTGAAAGCGCGATGACAAGAGTAATGTGCCACGTCGAATAGATCAGCTATCGATTTTAAGCCGCCGGGATGTTTATCAAAGCGCTTTCTTTTTATATCCGATTTCTATGATAGAATCTATAGTCTGTGGTTCAGTGGAATGTAACCAATGAGAACCATCGGCTATATTTATCTGTCGGAATTACCGATTCTCATTACAAAATGTTTCATGCAAAACTATGCTAAAAACTGTTGAAAGTCATGAAAGACACATGATCTCTGTCTGAGAAATTGAACAGTGAAACTCAACCTTTGCTTTCGTTATTGAAAATCGAGGAAAACTTAATTAATTTTAGTGCAAAAAAGTCCAATTGGGTTCGATATTGCAGCCAGCCACAAGTACAGTTCCTATAAAACTTTGTTACAATGTTGCCCTCACCGCTGCGCGCTGCCGGCGAGTCGACACGAGGCCTACTGTGTAACTGTAATCTTATTCGATTCACTTCGACAATGAAGCAGCACGTTTGCCAACGTAAACATACTTTGAAAAGCATGTTAAGGTGAATTATTACCACTTTGCAGGGCGTTTCCTACTGCATTAATGTCGATTTAACGGGCAATCATATCCTCTATTGCTCGGTAGTCACGTGATAGGGCCGCTAATGGAAAACAAAATTCATTATCGGCCCTCTTGTCACGTGACGTCTTTTAGAATTGAAAATTTAGAAATGAGGCGAGAACTCGCAAGGAAAAGTTGATGCTTTCGCCATGTTGCGGTCTTGTTGATGGACAGCAACAGAAACAAATGACACGTGGCCATGTTGTCAGTTGTGGCCAGTTTCCATGGCAACTGATTCGTCATCTTTATTGCGTGCATTACCTCCCTCGCTGGAAGTGGAAGACGGAATTTTTTTAAACGTGGTCCCAAATAAAATGCTTCTGTTTTATTAAATTTTGTGTCTTTTGATTGCTGGGATATCATTTTGGAAATGTGTAAAATTACAAATTACGTAGTGGTAATAATAGTAATAACATGATTGTTGTCGGGCATAATGGTTCGTGAGCGGCCCTGCATCGATGTTGAACAGCCCTTGGGCTTATTAACGGCCCTCGACTTCGTCTCGGACCTTTAATAAACCCTCGGGCTGTTCAACATCGATGCAGGGCCGCTCACGAACCATAATGCCCTGCAAAATCATGTTATTGTTTAAGTAGTCCTCAGGAAGCAAGACTAAATGAATCTTGAATACTGGTTAACATGAAGCGGAAAAACAGACGACGACACACCGACGGCGCCTGGAGATGTTTGACAGCTAGTACATGCAGAACTTTACTAATTAACTATCTCCAATTCCACCCTTACTAGATGACCACCCCCCCCCCCGCCCCACACTAGCTGAATAAAGAAAATAAATTCGAAAGAATGAAAAGCCTGTTTTTTTCCATTTGTGGAACCAATGTTTTTTACGTGCTAGTGGGTGTTGGGACAACAGGTTTATTTTATTTTTATTTTTTTTGTGGGGGCAGGGTGGAAGGGCTTTTTAGGGGGATATAGTATTGCTAAAATATGACTTTCTGGGGTTTGTACTGGGGAAATTAAAAAATGTTACCAGCTACCCGCTACAGAAATTATGAAAAATCTCGAGTAGGGTGGGAATGAGACCATGAAGAGGGGATGGGTGGTAAATACATGTGGTCTGATGAATGCAATATATTGTCAATTTTATGAGATGACTTCCCTGAAATTCAAAAATAATTATTAGAATATTTAAAACACAGACGATATGACATTTTCCAGACACAGATTGATGTGTATTTTTAAATGACTAATTAAGGATTTTTGCTAGTATTTCTGTTTTATACAAGAATATTTCTTATTTTGCTTTAATTCTCAGCAACAAAACTTAAATCGAATGCCACCTATGTGACTCAGTTACATGGGTGTATGAGAGGGAGGGGGTTGAGGCACTCACACCCCCTTCACCAATAAGCAGTTATTTTTGCAGTTTTCATTGAAAAGGACTAGTATTTTCAGAACAGAGTGTTCAGAGGGAGGGGGGATTTTTTTTATAATTTTGGCAAATATCAAGGCAGTGGGGAGAGCATTTTCAAAGGCAAATTCGAGGCAAGGGCCTGCATTTTGATTTTGAAACAAAAGTTCTGAGCAGTTTGATTGGTCAGCCCCCATCCCCAAGAAAATGTTCTCCAAAAGCCTAGATCATTTTAGCCACATTCTATCAGTCCTCTTTAAAACTACTTACTAAATGCAAATTCATACCAAATTCCAAATTTAAGACTGACAAGATATTGGGGCAGACACATAAAAAATTATTTTGTTTTGAACCAGATACCAAGAAAAAATTATTGACAGAACCGTAAAGATAACAAACTGGTGAGGTATAATACTACTAGTACAAAATAATGTAAACATTAATCAATCTTTGAAAATGTTATCAACAAAAAATTGAAAATAAGTTGGAGCTTACTGGTGAGAACCCCCCCCCCCCCCCCTTATTTTTCTTTCAGCCTCTGACTAAGCATGTGTTGGATACTCATTTTGTGAGCTTTCAAGAAAATGCTGTCAGGTTATAGATGGGTGGGTGGGGGGTTGTAAAAAAGGTGTACAAACTAAATTACTTGTGCTGTGGAGACAAGACATGACATTTTCTTTCAGTTAATTATCATGCAATATATTTCTCCCTTTGTATATCTGTGTTGTATAATGTGGACAACCTAAAGCTTTTATTTGTAAGTGCAGCCCATTTCAAACAAAAGTTATCAAGACTTGAGGTAAAATAAAAAGAAGGCTAAATTTCAAGTCAGAAACTTTATAATGTTGAAAAATAAAGACTATGAAAGTGCAAACTTACCAAGACTGCAGAGTTCACTCGGAGTCGGAGTCAGAATGGAATCTCAATCTGCCTCACTGCCCTCAGGCTCAGTTACTCCAAACGATCGAATGACTGCCCTGGAAGGCTAATTATTGCACAAAATGTCTTTTCTCGTCCAGTGTGTACGTTTGTTACAGTGCAGAACAGAAATGACCGATGTACAGTCCACATGCGATAGCCTTGTGGCAGTAGTGCATGTATCGTCAAGCCGAGTTCAAACTTGTAAGCCTATTTTCAGTTTCAGTTTAAAAAGCACGAAATTTAAACAGAGCGGCCAGTCCGCACCGTATTCAAATAAAATCCTTGTACATTTTCCATCCTCCAGATATAATGATGCCTGCACACACAATTTTTAAAACACATTTGAGACCTCATAATTTGTGACGTCTGATATGCTGAACGCAATCTTTTGAGTTTTGAGTGTTCGGATCGACATTTTTTGCGAATAAAATGAATCAACACCGATTCTACAGATTGCAAGGTCAAAGACTTAAGACTGGTTCTCTGACGAAACTGCCCGTTTCTCTCAAAAAATTTTTCAACCGTTCAAATTGTCGAGTATTTAATTAAATTAGCGATTAATTACAGTGAATTCTTTTTCATGGTTGGGTGTGTAATAAATACATAACCACACTTATGTTTGAATGGGTTAACGATTACTGGACGAGAGCGACTGGCGCAGGGATACCACGAGAGCCAGTAGAGCGTGTGGCGCTGGAATAACCACTCGAGCCTACAGGCTCTCATGGTATCAGTGCGCCACTCGCTCTCGTCCAGTAATCGTTAACCCATTCAAACATAAGTGTGGTTCTGTATATTTATGCAAATTTTGAATCCACTACACAAAGCACACATGAATGAATAATAATTCCTTTCCAAGAATATGAAATTTAACACAAAAGTTGAAAAAAAAAATTGTATTTACTTACTGAGGAGAAAATTATCCTTTCAGAACCCAAACATCTAACTTAATAATTCAAAAATAATAATTCAATTCAATTCAATTCAATTTATTCAACTGTACACACAATAATAAATTCAGATAACATATTTTAGATTTTAGAGGGGTACACTGTTAGGGAATACCATAGCCTATCTGGCTGTCTTCCTGGTATTCCCTGAGAAACCATAAACTTCATACCTGGCAGCGCGCACACTTCATTATGCAAAATCTTAATCACAAGTATATGATAAGAACCCTGGAACTGGGGAAAATCGGGTTGGAAGTATATAAGGGTAACGTTGATAATTCTAATCTATGTTAGTTTAAACAAGCAATCTGATCAGTGAGTGTGATTGTGGCTGACGACATTTCATTAAAAGCTCCGAAAAGAGTAATCATGAATAATTTTTTTGTTCAAATAAGCAATCTTGATCAATGGGTGTTTTTTGTGGATTGTGATTGTGGCTCATGACTGTTCATCAAGATCAGAAGGAAACACCTGACAACAACAACACAAGTTCTGTTTTGGATGCACCTGAAAGTCCAGACGACAAAACATCTTTGAATGTACCTTCTTTAGAGATAAGTTTTGACATGACGCACTGTAATGTAAATAATCACCCGAAACACAAGAAACAAAACAATTGAGGAGCCCACAATCTACAGTACGATCTCAGTTTCCCATACATGAATTTCAATCTTAAGATGCTATACAAGTAAGCGAATTTTGTTTATTTTGAAAGTCAAACCTCTGATATTTCTTAAATTCAAATTAAATGTACCTGGTATACAAATTATACACTGAAATGAAGGTTGAGATGTATAGAACACGAAAAATATATGAAATCAACTCATAGAGTTGACAGCAGGCACCACTGGTTCATGGAAGTCTTCTACCGTATTCATACCAGGAGTGATAATACAATAATATTTCCGGAGAACAACCAATGGCCAAATGTGCTTCAAGAACAAACCTAGGCATTCAAAACTCTTTAGGATGCAGCGATAGGACTACATTTGGGAAAAGAACAACACTGTCCGCATTTTTTATTAGCTCACCTGAGCGAAGCTCAAGGGGAGCTTTACTAAACACTTTCCCTCTGTCATCCATCGTCTGCCATCTGGGACCGTCCATCTGGCGTCGTCCGGCGTCAAGTTGACTTTACGACTTCTCACAAACTACTCGACCAAATTAAACCAAATCTGGTGTGTATGTTCCCTATCATATGTCAATTCAAGTTTGTTCAAATAAAGTTGTTACGCTCACCGGGGGGGGGGGGGGGGGAGGGGGGCACAAGGGGCATAACTCTAAGAGCACCCATAAATTTGTTTCCAAAATTAAAAAAATCTTCTTCATCTGCAGAACCACTAGTCAGAAATTCAGAATCTTTTCATATTTGGTATACAACTTCTCTAGGAGGATGGGGGTGGGGGTGGGGGAGGATGTCTGTTTCAAGGTTGTTCAGAGTGAGTCCCTGGATTAATATTTGGGGTCTCTATTGGAGCCCTAATTTTAACTTAGTGCAATATGTGGGCTATTCTTTAAAAATCTTCTTCAGATCCACCAGTTGAAATCTTTTGACCTTTGGTATACAACATCTCTGGGTAGTCAGATTCAAGTTTGTTCAAATCGGGTCCCTGAGTTAATATTTGGGCTCTCTTTTTGAGCCTGAATATTAACTTAGTGCAATATGAGGACATTTCTTTGAATATCTTCTTCTTCAGATTCACCAGTCGGAATCCTTTCATATTTGGTATACAACATTTCTGCTCTGGGGGGTGGAGGGGGGGGGGGGGTAGGTTCAAGTTTGTCCAAATAGGGTCACTGGGTTAATATTGGGGCTCCCTATTGGCCCAAAGTTTAACTTAGTGCAATATGAGGAATGTTCTTTAAAAATCTTCTTCAGATCCACCAGTCAGAATCTTTTCATATTTGGTAGACAACATCTCTAGGGGGGTCAGATTCAAGTTTGTTCAAATCGGGTCCCGGAGTTCAAATTTTACCTCTCTATTGGAGCCCAAATTTTAACTTAGTGCATTATGAGGAAATTTCTTTTAAAAATCTTCTTCTTCAGATCCACCAGTTGAAATCGTTTGGTATTCGATATACAACATCTCTAGGTGTGTGTGTGTGTGGGGGGGGGGGGGGGGGGGGGGGGGGGGGGGGGGGCTGGGCGGTCAGATTCACGTTTGTTCAAATCGGGTCCCTGGGTTAATATTTTGGCTCTCTATTTGAGCCCCAAAGTTTAACTTAGTGCAATGTGAGGACATTTCTTTAAAAACCTTCATCTTCAGATCCACCAGTCAGAATTCTTTCATATTTGGTAATATCATCTCAAGGGGGGGGGGGGGGGGGGGGGGATCAGATTCAAGTTTGTTCAATTTGAGTCCCTGGTTTAATACTTTAGCTCTCTATAGGTGGAGGTAAGATGGGGGGGGGGTGGAGGGTTGAGCATGATGAGTTCAGGTTTGCTAAAATCCATTCCTTTGCATTTTCCCATAAAATTTGCCTTTCGTGACTTCATTCCGTTGTAGTGTTGATGAACCATGTCTAACTGAATGTGACCCCAAATACTTCTTTGAACTACTTTGTGACTTTGTGAGCGATTAAGGCCCCTTGGGGTTTCTTGCTGAACATGGATTCCATTTTCGATGGACATGCGCAAATCACTCGATACCACAAATTTCCATCAAAAAACAAAATCGTAATTCAAAGAAATTTCACCAGGTGTCATTATGATACCTTGCATAGAATATGGCAACTGTGCAGTCTATATATAATAATAGTATGCTATATTGGGACGATCATCCTCATTATTTAATTTTAGACGGCGTTGTTTTTCGATGCTTTTTTCTGTCCGATGATGTTGACCGGAAATCGAAAGTAAGAATTTATGTAAACAAAGTCGTCAATTTTGGAATTTACCCCCATGCAGCTCTGTGGCTGTGTTTTGAAGGATTTTGATGCCATAGCTTTGTTCTTGGATATGTGAAGCACATTTGGCGACAAGTTGTTCTCAGGAAATATAATTGTATTATCAGTTCTGGTACGAATACAGTAGCAGACTTTCAGGAACTAGTGGTGCTTGTTGTCAACTCTATGAGTTGATTTCATATATTCATAAAAATGAATTTTTCGTATTCTGTATACCTCCCAAACTTCATTTTGATGTATAATTTGTGTTTTTTTCCATTTCTCCTAAATACCAGAACCCCCCCCCCCCCCCCCCTAGAACCCCCCTCTAAATTACATTTTGGCAGTGTTTTACGATGAAATATGTTTATTTTATGTAATATTCCTTACAGGAAAAAAGAAGAGAAGTAAATTCATTCTTATAGTCGCCTTTGTCCAGGCGGTTCTGGTATTTAGTATTTTTATCCTAAATACCAGAACCCCCCCCCCCCCCCACCCCCGCACCCCACAAGAACCTCTCAGAATTTCCCCTAGAACCTCCTCTAAGTTACATTTAGACGTTGTTTTCAAAGAAAAGATTCCATTTCCAGACTGTTTTAGCGTTCTGTGTAAACCTAAAACATGATATATTCTCAAATTCGCTCTCATTTCAGCTGAACAATGAAATTTAAAATTTAGTAAAGGGAGTTAACTCAGAATTTTACACGGAATTTTGCATTCACTGATTGATTTGGCTAATCGATCTCGAGCCTACATCATTGCTCGATCTAAACTCGTGGAAAGATGTCATAAAATAATAGCACTGAGGTCCGAATGAATGAACGAACGAACAAATGAACGAACAAATGAATGAGTTTCATTGCAGAAGGCGCACAGGGACAATGTGGGATTGAAATCCTTTTCGCTCGTACTGTAGGCCAGGAAGAGAGAATGATATTAAATGACAGCATAAATTTTCACAATGAATTGTTTTGTATATTTTAAAATTTCACTTTGGAGATCGCTTGGTTGTCAAAATCCCTCCTCCCTGTTCCTCATTTTTGCTTTGCAACTTTATCTTGTACCTGCTTCTACTGGTATTTATATATTTATATACACTATACCCAGTACTACCAAACTGAACTTATTAAACGCATTGGGCAGTATTGGGAATATATCCATATCCTAAGCTTTTTGGACATCGCCAACAGTGATACTGGTACTCTACAGTACCAGTGCCGAGTGGAAATAAGTTGTGGAATAACAACTGAAGGCTTTCTCCCACGTTTTCTTTTTGTTCATAATTCCAATCACTGACATATTTTAATGGGAATTTCTCGGGGGAGATTTTCAAGGAATGATCAAAGATTGGAATTATCAACATCGGGAAAATGAGTAATGAAAATCTTCAACTTGTTAATTGTTTATGGTATACGAAATGCATCCAGTAAATTAGGTCTGGATCTTGCTGAAGACTCTGGCAGGACTTATTTACTGAACTCATTCTGTAAATTTCTAACGCTCAACCAGTTAAAAAGAAGCATGGTATTGTACTTAAACACCATGGTATATCAGGAATATCCTGGAATATCATGGTATTTGGGGCAATACACATGAAAGGGGAAAGTCACTCAAAACGTGAACATTAAATACAGTCAAATTAAATGAAACTAATTTTGACTTCTTTCTGACCTAGGTCGTTTCCTCTGACCTTATTTTTTGATAGTAATAGTAGTATAGCATGTACCCGAACGTGCCTTATTGGATGAACCCCGGGCTGGACCCCAGAAGTGACGTCATGTCACGTGACTTGGGGCGCCATGTTTGGTTGTCATGGTAACCCGCGTGAGCGGCCATCATGTGACGTCATCTCCATAGTGATACGTGGTGTGAGTACGCATGCGCAGCGCATGTTGTTAGGGTGATACGTGTTTCCGTCGGCCATTTTGTATACTGGAGGCCGCCATCTTGGTTTCTAAGGTAGCACGTGGTTTCTATGTTACCCAATTTTTCTGCAATGGGACGGGGTATGTTCGGAGGGTATGTTCGATTGAATCGGAGTAAATCTAATTACCACAAACAACCCGACAATCCCTCCAAATCACCGAAATTGACTTTATTTACTACGGATTCCCCAATTTATCGGTGTAGCACTTAGTGCTATAGTACCAAGGGGGTACAAGGGATGCGTTCCTTTGTAGAAGAGTAATTTTCTGGCTTAGAATTCTCCCAAAATCCTCGTTTAATTACCCAAATAAACCCGACAAGTTGTACTATTTCAAATTCTTTCAGAAGCCTATTTAGGATCGCGAAACATTTGGTTTATAATAGTACCAAGGGGTACAAGGGGTGCGTTCGATTGAAGTGGAGTAATTATCTGGTTTTGTATTTGCCCCATTTTATCGGTATAGCACGTAGTGCTATAGTACGTAGCGGGAGCCCTGTGGGAACGTTCCTTTAGACTAGAGTAATGTTTTTTTCCCCAATAAATTGTATAAGAGTAGTGCTATAGGACAAATTTACCCTTTATTTTTTTTTATATAGTTTCTATTTTTAGTAACATCCTTAAATGACCTCCATCACTATTTTAATAAGTTCATTAACATTATTTTTATTTTAATGTGAGGATCAAGATTCCTTTTTTGGATCTCCAAACTGACCAATGAAATAACAGAATTATCGACTGATCAGATTAATGTATTCCTATTGTGTTTCTTTTCCATTATATTACTTTCTATACTAATTTTCTAATTTTTCTAACTTTAACCTATAATCCTATGGGAAACAAACATAAACTCCAATCAAGAATGAAAATATCGATAAAAAACGCTGTGACGTCATGACGTTTTCAAACACGTCCGTCACGTCTAAATAAATACAGCGACTTTGTGGAGTCGGCTTCATTCCATTTTCATCTCTTGACGGAAAAGGATCATCTCTGTGTACTCAGATTATTCAATTGTTTTGTGCTGTTTTTTATGCATTCATTATTCTAAGGATTATGGAGACTTCTGGATTTTCATGTGAGGATTGTGGGAAAATATTCACGGATCGACGGAACAGGAATAGACATCAACGGGCAACTCATGGACAAGGTAAGACATTTGACTGTAACAACTGCTATAAAACATTTACTAGGAAAGAAAATTTAGACAACCATAAAAAAACCTGCTTAGATGTATGGAATGTGGACAGGAATTTAAACAACTTTTACATTTTAATAGGCATAAAAACACCGCCCATGTCCCTATTACTCTCCCCAAGAAACGGAATTCTGAACGACCGGTAACAACCCTGAAAAAACCCCGTACTGTTTTGGACATTGACCCCATTGAATTTGATCAAGAACTTTTGGCAGAAACAAGTGATGAAATTTCAGAAATTTATTGTAGGAATTGGAATACTATTCGGACCCATCACATAACTAATAGGAAAATACAGGACATTTTTAATTACAGGCTAGACACAACTGATTTATCCACCATGAATTTCGAACTAAATAAAACAATCTTTCAATCTCAAAAAAATAAATTCAAAATTAATTTAAGCTACGGCTTCATTTTACGAAATAATGAAACAGAAGAACTAAAATTTTATCACCCATCACAAAATAATGCCCGGGTTCTTGATAGGCCACCTCTTATTGAAAATGCTGTAGATTTTAGTAATTTTCTTGAAGACCTTGAACAGGAAGATATTTTGGAATGGGCTAGGCAGCAACGACCCAACTCTAAATGGATTGTCCATCAATTAACCAATGTTACTATTTATGTAAACAAAATTAAAAATCATCCAATTGGTGGGGTCCCTGAAAATCTTCCCAAGTATATTATGGGAAATCATTCGATTGTTGCCCTTGTCAGTGATCAGAACAACTATTTTGTTTATAATGACAATCTCTGTTTATTCCGGTGTTTAGCCCTGTGGATCGGTTCTACTTACCATTATTTGAATACTACTACTCAGACCCTGTATAGTAAATACACAAATGAACCAAACGATAACTTTCCTGGTGTGAAATTAGATGAACTGCCCAAAATAGAAAAAGTATTTGAAGTGAATATTGAAGTTTTTGAACTTTTATTGGGAGATGATGAAGTTTTGGCTAAAATTGGACATAGGTCTAATGGAAATTTTGAGAAGAATACCATGTATGTGAATTTGCATGAGAACCATTTTAGTTATATCACTGACATTAATCAATATTCTAAATCCTTTGCTTGTCGTAAATGTGGTAAACTGTGGAAATAGATGAAAGCACTCCATCGCCATGAGCTCTCTTGTACTCATGATGTGTCTTATAAGTATGTTGGTGGTATGTATCACACCCCAAAAACCATTTTTGAAAAGTTACATGAAGAAGGTATTGTTATTCCAGAACACTTACGATCATACCCCTATAGGGCTACATTTGATTTTGAATGTTATTTTGATAAAACTTCTCTCCCCACTTCAACTGATACTCTTGTCTGGGAAGCTCAACACAACCCCCCCCCCCCCCCCCCCCCCCAGTGTTAGTGTATGTAGTAATGTCCCCGGTTTTGTTAATCCCAAATGTTTTATTACTGATGGTGACACACAGACATTGGTTGAAAATATGATGAATTATTTAATGGAAATTTCTCAGAAAAGTTACTCTCTCATGCAAGAGATTCACATGGCCACCATATTATCCCTCAGGCTAATGATTCAAGATGCTTTGACACAGGAAGGTACAGATGATTCTAAACCCCACCCATTTGAAAAATTAGCTGCAGAATTTGATCGTTACATGAAGGAAATGCCCGTCTTAGGTTTTAATTCTTGAAAATATGATGTGAACGTGATTAAACGAGAACTGATGGAGTATCTGAAAAAGTATGACCCATTGTCTTTTGTTGTGAAAAAAGTAACAACTTTATGGTTTTGAAAACAGATCATTTGAAATTTTTAGATATTTGCAATTACTTAGCCCCTGGATTTAGTTATGATAAATTTCTCAAGGCTTTTGGGTGTTCCATTACTAAAGGATTTTTTCCCTATGAATGGATTGACTATTGATAAATTGGACACTACTGAATTACCTCCCCATATTTCATTTTATAGCTCTCTAAAAAAGGAAAACATTACCGAAGAAGAATATGCTCACTGCCAGCAAGTTTGGGGGGAAATGGGATGAGGACATTTAGGGACTTCCTGATTTGGTATAATAATAGAGATGTCCAGCCATTCCTAGAGGCTATTGAGAAACAATCACAATTTTACTTGGAAAGGGGGATCGATATGTTTAAGGATGGTATTAGCGTTCCAGGACTGACGCTAAAATATTTATTCAGTACCGTCGACGAAGGTATATCCTTCGAGAACATCAACGAGAAGAACAAGGATCTACATCATCTCATCAAGGACAATATTGTAGGGGGGCCTTCTATTATATTCAATCGTTATCACGAGAACAATACTACCAACATAAGAGAATTTAAGTATGGCGCAGAAGCAAAGGGATGTGGGGGTGTTGTAGGTTATGATGCCAACGCCTTGTACTTATGGTCATTAATGCAGGGAATGCCAACAGGTTGCTACATTAGACGCAAGGAAGAAACAGGCTTTAAACCAGAATATTCCCATAAGTACGACAGGATGGCCCATCAGTGGCTGGAATACATGTCCACCAGGGACGGTGTCCACATCTGACATGAATACAATGATACAGAAAAGAAGATTGGTAGACGTCAAGTGCCCATAGATGGTTGGTGTAAAGACACCAAACCTGTTTATCAGTTTCACGGATGTTTCTGGCACGGTCGTGAATGTTATCTGAATATGAAGGACGGTACATTGGCCACTCACAATGCAGTACGGGGTAAGTCCATGTCTGAGCTTAGGGAAAACACCAAGGGAACCACCCAGTACCTTCAGAGCCTTGGGTATGATGTTATAGAAATCTGGGAATGTGAGTAGTATCAGCAGAAGAAGACCGATGCAGACTTAAAGACCTTTCTCCGGAAAAAGTTTGGGACTTCGGTGGATGGTTCAATGACATCCAGCGAACTTCTCAAGAAGATCCGCACAGGCAATATCTTTGGCCTAGTGGAGTGCGACATTTCTGTACCCGACCAACTGAAGCCCTATTTTGAAGAAATGACACCAATCTTCCAAAATACAAATATTTCTCGGGAAGATATTGGGCCACACATGAAGGCTTACTCTGAAGCCAACAACATTATGCACCAACCTCGCCGTAGTCTCATTGGTAGCTACTTTGGCGAAAAAATCTTGCTGGCTACACCATTATTGAAATGGTATTTGGAGCACGGACTGGTAGTCAGTCGGGTGTATCAAGTCATCCAGTACCAGCCCAAGGCGTGCTTCCAAACATTTGGTGATCAAGTATCACAGGCCCGACGGGAAGGGGACTCTGACCCAAGTAAAGCCATCGTAGCTGACACGATGAAGCTATTAGGTAATTCGGGCTATGGGAAGACAGTCACTAATAAGGCAAAACATAGGAATGTAGAGTATTGTGATGAAGATAATGTGTCCAACCTCATCAATAATATGGCCTTTCGGAAATTGAACACCCTCACTGAAGAACTTTATGAAATTGAAATGAATAAAAGCAGAATCAAACTTGACTTGCCCCACAACATTGGTTTTTTCGTGTATCAATATACCAAGTTACGTATGCTCCAGTTCTTAATCGTAAGGAGTTTGAACTTTGTGAATTGGACACAGACAGCTTATACATAGCCCTTTCTGGATCTTCCCTTGAAGAAGTAGTCAGACCAGAGAAAAAAGAATCATTCTATCGCCAAGCCCATAAATGGTTACCCTCAGAAGCCTGTGATGCCCATATGGAAGATTATGCAAACACTAAATTAAGGGGAGATAACTGGACACCATCTCAATGCTGCAGGGACAGGAAAGCTTTTGATAAAAGAACCCCGGGTCTTTTTAAAATTGAATGGGAGGGAGAGGGGGTTATTGGATTGTGCAGCAAAACTTACTATTGTTTCAGCCCATCAAACAAACTGAGTTGTAAAGGAATAAATAAAAGACAAAATGATTTAACAAAAGAAACATATTTAAAAGTGATCAAAAACAAACAAACAGGAACAGGAAAAAATAAAGGCTTTAGACTTAATGGAAATGACATGTACAGACGAAAGACGGCTTATCTTATTTTTATCCAAAATGACTAGTTCAAGATGACGGTGTATCGACTTTACCATTGACAATATAATTTTTTCTACAACCAGTGAATATTCTTCCACAATCTTTACAGAAATCCAGAGGTAAGCATAATTCTTATATTCAAATTATCCCAATCAATATTATTTTTTATATTTACAGAGATGGTTATCCAAGATGAAAATTTTCTTCTTTTTTTCTCATGGGGGAGGGTGAAAATAATTACTTGTACATATTTGTAAATAGTTTATGGAAGGAAATTTATTCTTCAACAATTATCATTCATGTTGTACACTCCTCGTGTAGGCTAAGTATAACCAAAAAAATTTATTTTTTTGTTTCAAAAGTTGATTCCTGGTATCCTTTAGGTTACCCCTATTGGAACCGAATAATATCTAATTATTTTCAAAATACTCAAAACATTTATGTTTAGTTTCATTCCATTTATTCCATTTATTTTTTTTTTTTAAATTGATACCTGGTATCCTTTAGGTCACCCCTATTGGAACTGGATGATATCCAATTATTTTCAAAATACTCAAAACATTTATGTTTAGTTTCATTCCATTTATTTTTTTTTTTAAAAAGTTGATTCTTGGTATCCTTTAGGTTACCCCTATTGGAACCAGATGATATCCAATTATATTTAGTTAAAAAAAATGTTTTAGGTTATCCTACCAATGGAGTAATTCATGTTGTCAATTCATCATCATCATCATCATTCTCTGTTGAATAAATTTCCTTCTACCTTTTTTATAAAAAAAAAAATAAAAAAATAAAAAAAAAAAAAAATTAAAAAAAATTAAAAATTAAAAATTAAAAAAAAAAAATATAAAAAATAAAAACTTAAAAAAAAAAAAAAAAATTTCCTGTTGTGGGGTGGTAATGCTCTCAAGTTATTTGATGTTTATCTTCTTGACAAATATCAGACAAACTTGACCTGTCCCAAGTTCAGTACAAAATGCAGAGGGATACTTCTTACAGGATTGAAATAGAAAAAAAAAGTATGAACTGTAGGGGGTGGGAATGCACTCAAGCTATTTGACTTATCTCCATTGGACAGAGGTTTGTAGCTTGACCTGTCCCAGGTCAGTATAAAAATGCAGAGGGCCATATCCTACAGTTTAAGGATCAAGATTGCAGTTTGATCGCCAAACTGACCAATCAGATCTAAGTTCATCAACCGATCAGATTAATGCATTCCTATTGTGTTTCTTTCCCATTACTTTCTATACTAATTTTCTAATTTTCTAACTTTAACCTATAATCCTATAGGAAACAAACACAAACTCCAATCAAGAATGAAAATAACGATCAAAATTTGCTGAACTGTGATGGTGTTTTCAGTCACGTCCATCAAAGATATATAAGATTAGACGAAGAATGGACTTGGCATCATTCACAATTGAACCATTGACCAGAGAAGATGTTCCGACTTGGTAGCAAGCAGACTTACACTAATGTCACCCTGTACCAGGGTGAACTGAAGATACATGTTCGAAGATACTTTGAGGGTAAAGACCAGAAACCTTATCCAACGAAGACTGGGATTGCACTATCTTTAGAAGAATGGAATGCACTGAAATCCCAAATAGATGAAATAGATGCAGCCATCAACACCCAACACAGAGCTTTAATTGAAGATACTAAACCTTCTCATGACTTCAAAAAGCCAAGGGAACCACCTTTGAAGAAGAAGAAGATCACAGTAAGAAGAACCAAACCACTACCATTGATCGTTGATGAAATTGATAGTGAGCTCAGGCAAGTTCGCTTGCAACATGAACTTTGTTTGGCATATGCTCATTATGTGGAAGAGAATACTGACGCTGTAGTAAAAGAAAAATGTTATGGAAGTACAGTCGATCATCTAAGTCAGATTCAGTATAATGTATGCCTCATGATGTCTGAAGAAGAGAAGATTACTACATGTTTTAGTGAAGCACTTGAAAGAGTTAACAAGAATGACGTCCATCTACTATGGCACCATAATACTTCTGAAATGAATCCACCACCAGTACAGAAAGAGTATGAAGATATGTTCGAGAAACCTCTCACAAATGAACAGAGATGTTGTATTATGGATTTGCTGATTGAATTTATGACTTTCAAGAAACCACTCAGTATGAAGATGTAAATAGATGTTTTTTTTTATAAAATAAAGAAAAATAAAAACAGAAAAAAAGTATAAAAAATAAAAAAAAAAAAATGTTGTGGTTGCCCTTAAGCCACCTGATGAGTTTCCCTTGGGCAAGGACGAAACATTGTATTTTGAATATTGTTTTGGCAACCACAGAAAAAGGTGTTGTGGATGTCTTTAAGTCACCTGATAGGTTACTTTTGGGCAAGAACGAACCTTTTTCTTTCAACAAAAATGAAATTTAGTTCCCCTGCATACAGTACATGCATACACATTTTTTTAACTTGCTGTCCCCTTCCCAAAAACGTATAAAAGGGTGAGTAGTTCCCACGCAAAACAACAAACATGAATCCTCGTTGGAAGCATCCATTCACTTGTTTATTGTGTGGTCCCACAGGTAGTGGTAAATCATCCTTCGTAAATCGGGTTATTCAAAACATTCAAAATATTATATCACCTGTTCCAAATCACATCATTTGGTGATTAGTGAATGGCAACCGTTATACAATACTTTACCCCAAGTAGAATTCGTGGAGGGTCACAAGAATTAAAATCTGATAGTTTAGTCATATTGGATGATCTGATGCGCGATGCAGATGTTCGAGTGTCTAGATTATTTACTAAAGGTAGTCATCACCGTAAGATTAGTGTGATGTACATTGTTCAAAATTTATTCGATAAAATAAAGTCCATAGGACTGTAGCTCTCAATAGTCATTACATGATCTTGTTTAAAAATCCTAGGGATCGTTCTCAAATCTCACATTTGGCAGCACAGATGTATCCTGGTCATTCCAAGTTTCTAAGAGAAGTTTTCGAAGATGCTACTTCGATCCCATATGGTTACCTTTTAATAGATCTCAAACAAGATACTCCTGAACACATGAGATTAAGAAGTCAAATTTTCCAAGGGGAAACCCAATATGTAAACCTCCGAAAAGTATAAAAGGGGAGCAACAAGTCCGTCTCAAGTCAGAAGTATGTCTGACCATTTCAAGTGCAACATCGCTCTTCTCAAGATTCTTAATAAATCGAAACCCACACTCATCAAATCCATACTAAAACATGCAGACAAAGAATTGATTACTTGTTTGTGTGACTGTGCCTCGAATATCTTGAAAGGGGCAGTACCTCTGACCAAAGCTCAGAGAACCAAACTCGTTTGGCAGAAACAACTAGTGAGGGCAGTGGCACATAAACGTACCTCTGACAAAAAGAGGAGACAAATCTAACAGAAAGGGGGATTCCTAGGGGCATTGCTACCTCCTGTACTATTGGGTGCTGTTAAAGGTATTTTTGGATAATGATGGAATATGCAAAGAAGATGGCTTTAGTAGAACAAAAGGTTATTGGAAAGTCTACAAGAGACTCAAAGACAACCGAATGAACTGGCTGTTTCATCACTGGATCGAGAAATGAGAGATATTCTCGATGCCCCTTTTCTTTCAGCTGATAAAAACATGACACATTATAATCAAATTTTACAAAGATACTTGACCCATTAAAGTCGAAATCGAGAAAAATAATAAAGATGAAGACATTCTCGATTCTGTACCTATGACAATGAAAAGAAAGGGAAAGTTGTTGTTGAATCGTATTAGAAGTGATCCAAATATATCTTGGAATCAGAAGGGTGAATTAATCTACAAAGATCAAACAGTGGTAGGGTCGAATGTAACAGATCTTCTAAACAATTTACTTAGAAGACGAAAATCTTTCCAACCAAAGGGATAAGAAGTATTGGCCGAAGCTTTGAGAGATAATAACATACCCCAAGAATTGATTGGTCATAAAGAATGTTGGGATTTTATGAAACAGGCACCGATAAAGTCGGAACCTAAACAACCAAAGAAAACAGAACCGCCAAAATGGACCGAAAAAAGGTATAAATAGAGTTGTCACTTGAACAATGTAGTCATGGAAGCATTATACTATGATTTTGAAGCTCCTGGTAGTTTTGGTGGTATAGACGCTCTTCGTAGAGCGTCCAAGAAAAAGACTAAACAGGTTGTGAAATGGTTGGAGACTCAAGACACATACACTCTTCACAAACCTGTTCGTTGTACATTTCCTGGAAGGAAAGTGATAGTTAGTGGTATAGATGCACAATGGCAAGCTGACTTGGTAGATGTAGCAAACATAAGTAAATTCAACAGAAACACAAAATTTTTGTTGACATGTATAGATGTGTTTAGTAAGTATGCTTGGGTCATACCTCTCAAAAACAAACTTGGTGACTCCATCGTTAAAGCTTTTACTAAAATAATTAAACAAGGTCGTAAACCAATAAAATTACAAACTGATCAAGGCAAAGAATTTCTAAACAGAAAATTTCAGAATTTTCTCAAAGATCACAAAGTCGAATTTTTCACTACACAAAATATGGAAACAAAATGTTCCATAGTAGAAAGATTCAATAGAACTTTGAAAACCAAATTGTAGAAATATTTTACCAAGAACGATACACTAATTTTTCCACTTCAAAAGTTGGTTAAATCATATAATCATTTTCATCATCGTAGTATAGGTATGGCTCCAATTGCCGTGAACTTTGAAAATCAAAGAGGTTTGGCAAAGGTTGTATGGCAAACCCATAAAACACAAGACTCCAAAATTCAAAGTGGGAGACAGAGTGAGAATCAGTAAAGTTAAGAAAATGTTTGAGAAAGGTTATTTGCCCAATTGGACTGGAGAGTTATTCACAGTGGTAGCCACCAAGAAAGGTCATCCAGTCACATACATCTTACAAGATGATAACGGGGAAGTATTGAATGGGTCGTTCTACACTGAAGAGCTTCAGTGAGTTTCACATAAAACTATTTACAAAATTGAACACGTACTGAAGAAACGTGGTTGAGGTAAGAAAAGGGAATTGTTCGTAAAGTGGTTAGGATACCCTGCTTCGTTCAATTCCTGGATCAAGCAGAGTCAACTCGCCTATAAAAGGAAGTGAACCTCTGAGGTTTCTTTAAAATGGAAGAAGGATCGAACGGTTCTTGGCCTCTGTTTGGCAAAAGAATTCCAAGGAGCGAGATCACTTATTTTTCACAAATAATCATTTTGTACATCATCATCATTACCAGTGTTGTTAATCTCACTCTCGAGAACACAGACAGTAAATTGTGGACTGCTCTCTTGAGTAGTAGCATAGGATATTTGTTACCTAATCCAACCATTAAGAAAAAGTAATGTTTTATTTGACTCTACCAAGTAATAGTTCTATGAACGTGTTTCCTGAAAACACGTTGACTACGTACACCACTCAGTTATCACAACCAGTGAATCTCATGGGTGAATGGGAAGTAGGCTTAGTAGAGATTCAGTATCCAAATACTTGGTTCAATATTCGTGGAGAAGAAGCTTTCGTTACAGTGTTCTGGTCTTCGAAAAAGAATTACTGACTTACTCTCAAGGAAGGTCGATATTCGGATCCCACTGATGTGATACAGGCTATCAATGGTGTTAAAGAATTACTCTTGCTTCGTCACGGTAAGATAGATTTTGAATTGAATGAAGTGACTGGTAAAGTTTGTATCACGGTACGTGATGGAGTCGTGGTCACATTGAGCCCCACTCTTCAAAATATTTTGGGATTTAATGAGTGTGTTTTTAAATCAGGAACTTACAATTCGTCCAGAGTTGCTGATGTCAACCAAGGATTTTATTCACTCTATGTATACTGTGACTTGGTTCGTAACCAAGTCGTGGGAGACACAAGAATACCCCTTCTTCGTATCGTACCCGTGCATGGAAAATATGGGAATATCATCTCTAAAACTTTTGAGAATGTGTATTATGTACCAGTAGAACGAAAAAATTTCAGTACCGTCCAGGTGTATATAAGAGACGACACAGGTGCCATAGTACCTTTCGAGTTCGGGAAAGTGACAGTGACACTTCATTTCAGAAATCGTAGATCTCTTCATTTTACATAAACATCACTTACTGTTTTGAGTCCAAATTATACGAAGAATATTACACGAAACAAGCTGGGAGCTGTCTACCAGCTTTTTCTGGAGCTCAAATACAGAAAGGTTATGGTTTGGGAAGTATTTTGGGAGGACTGAAGAATATGGTGTTACCTCTATTGAAAACTACAGCCAGAACCGTGGGAAAACAGCTCGTGAGAAAAGGAGCGGCCTTTGCCGAAGATGTCATTGAAGGAAAAATATTAAAAAGGCAGCAATCAAAAGAGTCAAAGAGGCTGGTGCGGGAGCTTGGAATGAAGTGGTTGGTGGTTCAAAACCACCCGGCAGGAAAAGTATAAAAAGGCCTGCAAAACTGGCAAATCGACAAAACGAAGGAGAACTGTACAGACCCAAGACTTTCTCAGTGCATGATGTCTCTCATTAATGAAAAATCTTGTGAATGTGTCAACAGCGAACTCGACTTATTTTCCATACCACCAACACAGACTAGTGTGGAACATGGGCAATGGGTAGAACACAGGCCTTTGGCGACCATAGGAAACAGTGGGCCAATTGAATTCCACATTGCATGATTAGGAGATGATTATTTGAATTTGGCACAGACATATTTGTATGTTAAAGCAAAGGTTGTAGATTCCAATGGGGGCATCGATTGCACCCGATGCCAATGTGGGCCCAGTCAATTTATGGATGCATTCCTTATTTAATCAAATCGATATCAGCTTGAAAGAAAAACTGGTATTTCCTTCCAACAACACTTATCACTACAGAGCTTTCATAGAAACTTTGTTGAGTTATGGACCAGCTGCCAAGAAGTCACAACTGACAAATGCATTATGGTACAAGGATTCAGCCGGACACATGGAAGATTTGACAGATGATAACAAGGGATTTCTTCTTCGAAAGAAATTTATAGAGAAAAGTAAAATCTTGGATATGACTGGGAGATTACATTTGGACATGTTTTTCCAAACTCGTTACTTGCTGAATGGAGTTAATGTTCATGTTAAAATGAATAGAGCCAAAGATGCTTTCGCATTGATGGCCGATACCAATACATACAAGATCAAAATTCTAGATGTATCCATGTTTGTACGCAAAGAGAGATTCCAATCATTCATGAGAATGGCTCGCGAGAAAGCACTGACAAAAGCAACTGCAAAATATCCTATCGATTGTGTGGAAACCAAGGTGTTTTCAGTGCCAAAAGGAAATCTGAGCATTACACAAGAAAACTTATTTTTAGGCCAACTACCTAAACGCATCGTAGTGGGATGTGTAGACAACGATGCTTTCAATGGAAACTTTTCAAAGAATCTGTATAATTTCAAGAACTATAAAATCAATTACTTGGCTTTGTACGTGGATGGCCAACAGATTCCAGCCAAACCATTACAACCTCGATTCGAACAACAAGAAGTGGCCCGATGTTATGCGACACTGTTCCAAGGAACTGGACAAATGTATGAGAATGAAGGGAACCACATCAGCTGAGAAGAGTACATAAATGGATACACCTTATTCGTATTCGACATGACTCCAGACGTATCACATGGACAACACTTCGAACTGGTGAAGAGAGGAACATTGAGACTTGAAGTCCATTTCGAAAACCCATTACCAACCACAATCAACGTACTGGTGTATGCAGAATTTCAGAACATCATAGAAGTGGATAAGAATAGACAAGTAATCTTCGATTACTCCAAATGAGAATGCACTTCGATCAGATAGTTGTTTGAAGAGAATATGTTTGGGTGTATTTTCGAGAAACAGATTACCAAGAAGATTACCAGATCACAGACCAGTGGCTTTCATAGCCAACACGGATCCAGACCACAGAAAAGGAGAACATTGGGTGGCTCTCTTTGTGAGTCACCACAACGCAGAATACTTTGATTCCTATGGATTACAACCACAACGCAGACCATTTGAGAATTTCCTGAAGAAGAATTCTAGATATTAGAAGTATAATACAAAACGCCTTCAAGGACCATTACCAGTGTGTGGACAATACTGTCTGTTTTACTTAAAATATCACTGTCGCGGTGTACCGATGGAAACCATATCCAACATGTTTACGACTAATCTAATGGATAATGCTGTGTTGGTTAATGACGTCATAGAGGAAACCAGCCACTAGATGTCGCTGTATTGAAGAAAAAACTATAAAAGGAGTGCACTTGGTGTTCAGCTCATTTTTTGTTTCGACAGCCAAAGAAGAAGGATGTCTACAAATGTGACCGTCTTCAAACTTAACAACGATTTACAGATTCAACTGTTCAAGAACGACGTTGGGTTCCAGTTTACCACGAGAGATTGGGAACAAGTGACCAAAGCAGTGGATATTGCAAAGAAGAGAAGCCTTGAAATAGGAGAACCCAAACCAAAGAGAGAAAGAAAACCAAAGAAGAATGAAGATAAAAAAGATTGAAGAATGTTCACTATTCCGTCGTTCATACAGATGGCACTGAATGATTATCAATCACGAAACCAAGAAATAAGAAATACAAGAGATTTTGTAGAGAGAATGAGCGTTTCATTCGAAACGTATTTTCGTGATGGGCCACCACCAGTACTGGAGCAGCTATTACGTGGAGATGAGAAAATAAGAAATACACCAGAACAAAGACCACCAAAACACATCAAGTATGCATTGGAGGAAAATCGTCTCAAGACATTTCAATTCATGTTACAAAGTGAGAGTGTGAAAACCCTAAATGAACTGACAAAAGCTGGATTCTTTTATTTGGGGACAGGAGACAGAACTCAATGTTTTCATTGTGATATTATTGTTCGTTTCTGGGAAACAGAAGATGATGTTATAGAAGAACACAGAAAATATTCTCCAGACTGTTATTACATTCATAATTTACCGCCTGAATTCATGGACAATGAAAAAGAAGAAGAAATGGTCATCAAAGAAGAAATGAACACATCTTTTCAAGAAGAAGATTCACGGAGGACGAAATGTAGTGTGTGTTTATTAGCTGAAGCCAGCGTCGCTCCGCGACCATGTAACCATTTCTGCCTGTGCAAAGACTGTTGTAAACCACTGAGAAGATGTCCAATCTGCCGAAAGACTGTTTATGAATATTTGACAATCTACATACCATAGAAGATTCCATAAAAAGTTGTATGTTTTTGTTGTTGTTGAATAAAAGAAATTAAAATGTAAAAATTGTGTTGTTATTTTTTTTTTTAACAAACCCAAAATGTATCATCAAATACTGAAATAAGGCTAAGAGGGATAGTAAATTGGACCTCACACGACACATATGGGTAGATCCTCATATGAGTATATGGTGGAACTTAGATTCATGGTCTTCATGTACACATATGAGCCCTATTTGTAATCTTTATAAATGGTAGAAGCAAAGGATTCTGGGTAATGACCAAAGGAATTTGTCCTATAGCACTACTCTTATACAATTTATTGGGAAAAAACATTACTCTAGTCCAAAGGAACGTACCCACAGGGCTCCCCCCCCACCGTACTATAGCACTACGTGCTATACCGATAAAATGGGGCAAATACAGAACCAGACAATTACTCCACTTCAATCGAACACACCCCTTGTACCCCCTTGGTACTATTATAAACCAAATGTTTCGCGATCCTAAATAGGCTTCTGAAAGAATTCGAAATAGTACAACTTGTCGGGTTTATTTGGGTAATTAAACGAGGATTTTGTGGTAATTCTAAGCCAGAAAATTACTCTTTTACAAAGGAACGCACCCCTTGTACCCCCTTGGTACTATAGCACTACGTGTTATACCGATACATTGGGGAATCCGTAGTAAATAAAGTCAATTTCAGTGACTTGGAGGGATTGCCGGGTTGTTTGTGGTAATTAGATTTACTCCGATTCAGTCGAACATACCCTCCGAACATACCCCGTCCCACTGCAGAAAAAACTGGGTAACATAGAAACCACGTGCTGCCATAGAAACCAAGATGGCGGCTTCCAGTATACAAAATGGCCGACGGAAACACGTATCACCCTAACAACACGTGCTGTGCCTGTGCACTCACACCACATATCACTATGGAGATGACATCACAAGATGGCCGCTCACGCGGGTTACCATGACAACCAAACATGGCGCCACCAGGTCACGTGACATGACGTCACTTCCGGGGTCCATCCAATAAGGCACGTTCGGGTACATGATTTACTACTAGTAATTGGGTATAATTGGTGCAGTAATTGTGTAGTAATTGGGTAGTAAATGGGTGTAATTGGGTGATCGGATGGATTACCAAACTGAACTTATTGGGCAGTATCAATATTTGCTTGGTGAGGTGATCACTTAAGGGTGCATTGTGTTTATATTTAAATGTACAGGTTTCTTGCAAGCTGAGCTTTTATTTGTATGGGTTTCTTTTTTCATCACTTACTTGTTATTATATTTTGTATAAAATTATATATTTTTGTATATATCATGTGCGAGTCTTGTGACGAATAAAAAAAAAATTTAAACTTTTACCTAACATGAAAAGCAGACGACACTTGCAAAAATAATTCTTCAATAACTAATTTTTGTCTCAAAAACATAGGTTATGATCCCTCATTGGAACGAGGGGTCATAACCTATGTTTTTGAGGGAAAAAATGAAAAAATAATGAAAATTAATTGGTGATTTTTGTGAATAGCGCTGGTTGGTTTTGGCGTTATGTTGAGTAAAGGGTTAAAGTTTTGGACTGAATTCAGAAATCCCAGAAATAAACTGACAATGTGATTTCCATGGGTCAATAACACGAATAGCTTGATTGCAATCAGCCAAGTGCCAAGCAAATGCCAACACAGGAATGAATTTGTGTATAAATTCAATTTCAGTTTCCTACTGAATGCTAAAAGAAACTGGAAAATGTGGAAATGGAATAATTTCCCCGAGACCAGCGTGCAAATGTCATTTAGAGGGTGGTTCTAGGGAATTCTGTGCTGTCTGGTAATTAAGAGAAAAATACTAAATACCAGCCCCCCCCCCCCCCCCCGAACCATCTAGACAAAGGCGACTATAAAAATGAATTTACTTCTATTCTTTTTTTCTGTTAGGATTATTACAAAACATAAATATATTTCATTGTAAAAACACTGCGAAGATGTAATTTAGAGGGGGTTCTGGTATTTAGGAGGACCCGTTATTTCATTTGAATTCAAGGAATATCAGAGGCGGGAACTGGGAATTTTAAAATAAACAAAATTCCATTACTTATATAGAACCTTAAAATTTAACACCATTGTTAATTTCTTTTATTTATATAACATTTATAACAAAATAAATTATATAAACCACACGCGGATATTGATATAAATTATGAAATGTATAGTTGTTTTTGTTTTGGAAGTGCTTATTTCCACATACGTATGTGGAAATAAGCACAGCATTATTGACACATACGTATGTGGAAATAAGAGAACCACAGTGAGTTGCTTATTGACACATACATATGTGAAAATAAGAGAACCACAGTGGGACCACATTGTATTTAGGAATATTGTTACCTAATTTTCTGCAATATACTGAATTCACTGAAGACTGTCATAATATTAATTGACTTATCCATAATCCATGCAGCTTCTGATTCTAATATTAATCTCACTGGCTGTGGGTTTCATAAACTAGCCTGTGTTTTTATTAAAATTGAGGAGATTGAGCAAAGACAATTTTGATAGTTCAAGTGTGAAAATACCAGTAAATCATCAGTGTTTTATGGCGTACGAACAGGTTCGAAAATAATTATTGAGGTACATACTATATTATTTGAGGTTCATCCTATATTATTTGAGGTTCATCCTATATTATTTCAGGTTCATCCGATATTATTTGAGGTTCATCCTATATTATTTCAGGTTCATCCTATATTATTTCAGGTTCATCCTAAAATAATATTTATGACCCTCTCATACGCGATCAATAATTTGTCCGACCCTGGCTGGACTATAATTATTGTTTCATGTTGAACCAGGTTCGACATCAATATTTCAGGTTCATCCTATATTTAATTAATATTTATGTCGAACCTGGTTCAACATGAAACAATAATTATGGTCCATCCAGGTTCATCTTCACGACGGACGCCGGACGACGGACGAAAAGTGATCAGAATAGCTCACCCTGACTTTCAATCAGGTGAGCTAACAATAATTATGGTCCATCTAGGGTCGGACAAATTATTTCAGGTTCATCCTGAATTAATATTGGATGAACCTGAAATATATATGTCGAACCTGGTTCAACATAAAACAAGAATTATGGTCCATCCAGGGTCGGATGAACCTGAAATAATTTGTCCGATCCTGGATGGACCATAATTATTGTTTCAAGTTGAACCAGGTTCGACATAAATTTTTCAGGTTCATCCTCTATTAATTGAGGATGAACCTGAAATAATTTGAACGACCCTGGATGGACCATAATTATTGTTTCATGTTGAACCAGGTTCGACATCAATATTTCAGGTTCATCCTATATTAATTGAGGATGAACCTGAAATAATTTGTCCGACCCTGGATGGACCATAATTATTGTTTCATGTTGAACCAGGTTTGACATAAATATTTCAGGTTCATCCTATATTAATTGAGGATGAACCTGAAATAATTTGTCCGACCCTGGATGGACCATAATTCTTGTTTCATGTTGAACCAGGTTCGACATAAATATTTCAGGTTCATCCAATATTAATTGAGGATGAACCTGAAATAATTTGTCCGATCCTGGATGGACCATAATTATTGTTTCATATAGCGTACGAACAGGTTCGAAAATAATTATTGAGGTACATACTATATTATTTGAGGTTCATCCTATATTATTTGAGGTTCATCCTATATTATTTGAGGTTCATCCTATGTTATTTCAGGTTCATCCTAAAATAATATTTATGACCCTCTCGTACACGATCAATAATTTGTCCGACCCTGGATGGACTATAATTATTGTTTCATGTTGAACCAGGTTTGACATAAATATTTCAGGTTCATCCTATATTAATTGAGGATGAGCCTAAAATACTTTGTCTGACCCTCTATCGACCATAATTATTGTTTCATGTTGAACCAGGTTCGACATAAATTTTTCAGGTTCATCCTATATTAATTGAGGATGAACCTGAAATAATTTGTCCGACCCTGGATGGACCATAATTATTGTTTCATGTTGAACCAGGTTCGACATAAATATTTCAGGTTCATCCTATATTAATTGAGGATGAACCTGAAATAATTTGTCCGACCCTGGATGGACCATAATTCTTGTTTCATGTTGAACCAGGTTCGACATAAATATTTCAGGTTCATCCTATATTAATTGAGGATGAACCTGAAATAATTTGTCCGACCCTGGATGGACCATAATTATTGTTTCATGTTGAACCAGGTTTGACATAAATATTTCAGGTTCATCCTATATTAATTGAGGATGAACCTGAAATAATTTGTCCGACCCTGGATGGACCATAATTCTTGTTTCATGTTGAACCAGGTTCGACATAAATATTTCAGGTTCATCCAATATTAATTGAGGATGAACCTGAAATAATTTGTCCGATCCTGGATGGACCATAATTATTGTTTCATATAGCATACGAACAGGTTAGAAAATAATTATTGAGGTACATACTATATTATTTGAGGTTCATCCTATATTATTTGAGGTTCATCCTATATTATTTGAGGTTCATCCTATGTTATTTAAGGTTCATCCTAAAATAATATTTATGACCCTCTCGTACACGATCAATAATTTGTCCGACCCTGGATGGACTATAATTATTGTTTCATGTTGAACCAGGTTTGACATAAATATTTCAGGTTCATCCTATATTAATTGAGGATGAACCTAAAATAATTTGTCTGACCCTCTATCGACCATAATTATTGTTTCATGTTGAACCAGGTTCGACATAAATTTTTCAGGTTCATCCTATATTAATTGAGGATGAACCTGAAATAATTTGTCCGACCCTGGATGGACCATAATTATTGTTTCATGTTGAACCAGGTTCGACATAAATATTTCAGGTTCATCCTATATTAATTGAGGATGAACCTGAAATAATTTGTCCGACCCTGGATGGACCATAATTCTTGTTTCATGTTGAACCAGGTTCGACATAAATATTTCAGGTTCATCCAATATTAATTGAGGATGAACCTGAAATAATTTGTCCGACCCTAGATGGACCATAATTATTGTTAGCTCACCTGATTGAAAGTCAGTGTGAGCTATTCTGATCACTTTTCGTCCGTCGTCCGGCGTCCGTTGTGAAAGTGGTGTTTGGGCTTTTTCTCCCAAACCACTGGCCGCATATTAATGAAATTTCATGTGAGTAGGGGTTATATAAGTGCATTTTGATTTTTTGTCAAATTAGGTTTCGGCTCACATTGAGTAGAGGGATGGGGCAAAAATAGTCCAATTCTTAAAAAATCTTCTTCTCAAGAACCAGCAATAGCAGAGACTTGACATTTGGTATGCAACTTCCTTTTGAGGTGTAGACTCAAGTTTGTTCAAGAGAAGTTGGAGGGGCTATATTTGACGATGTTAAAGGAGGGGGCAAAACTTTTAGCCCCGCCCCAAATTTCTATTTTCCAAACCGCAAGGCTGATTTGAACCAAATTTTACATGAGTGTTTATTGGGTCATAAGTACCTAATTTATGCAGAATTTTTTTTCCCCATAGCCCCGTGGGAACCACAGGAGCTAAATATAGAAAAAAATGAAAACGCCCATATCTCCAAAACTACACGGCACTGAGAATTCTTATTTGTTGTGAAGCTTCCTTAGGACCAACAGAATGGAATGATCAGAAAGAAATTGCCATCGGTTTTATCGTGGGGTAGTTTTTGGGGACTTTTGAAAAAGTGCTGAGTCAGCATTTTTTAACACTGTGGGTAATGGGAAAAACATAAGACTACTTTTCTCCGAAACCACTGCTCCAAAAGCTTTAAAATTTCACATATAACATCTTTGGAAGATTGTTTCACATGTTTATTGAAATGAATTGCCTGGGTGGATATTTGGGCTCTCTATGGGAGCCCAAATGTTTAAATTAGTGCAGTATGAGGAGTATTTTTTTAAAATCTTCTTCTTCAGATCTAGCAATAAGAATGTTTTGATATTTGGTATGCAGCATCCTTGGGGGGGGGGGGGGGGTGAGATTCAAGTTTGTTGAAGCCGAATCCCTGGGTACATATTTAGGCTGAAAATTTGGGGTGCCGTTGCGGACTTCGAAATTTTGGACCAAAATCCGAAAAATTTTGTTTTTGTTTTTTCTGCATTTCGGTCAATTTTAGGACAAAAAAAAACAATATTTTTTTTTTCCCCCTGAAAATTTGGGGTCCGGGTGGGACTTAGAAGATTTTGGACCAAAATCCAAAATTTATTTTTTTTGTTTTTTCTGCGTTTCGGTGAATTTTAAGACAAAAAAAAAAAAAACATTTTTTTTCCCCCTGAAAATTTGGGGGTCCCGGTGGGACGTAGAAAATTTTGGACCAAAATCGGAAAAATTTTTTTTTGGGGGTCTTTTCTGCGTTTCGGTCAATTTTAAGACAAAAAAAAAAAAATGTTTTTTTTCCCCTGAAAATTTGGGGTCCAGTTGGGACTTAGAAAATTTTGGACCAAAATCGGAAATTTTTTTTTGTTTTTTTCTGCGTTTTGGTAAATTTTAAGACAAAAATTTTTTTTTTTTGCCCTGAAAAATTGGGGTGCAGGTGGGACTTAGAAAATTTTGGACCAAAATCCGAAAAATTTTTTTTTGTTTTTTCTGTGTTTCGGTCAATTTTAAGACAAAAAAAAAAAAAAAAAAAATGTTTTCCCCCTGAAAATTTGGGGTCCAGGTGGGACTTTTAGAAAATTTTGGACCAAAATACGAAAAAAAATTTTTCGTTTTTTTTATGCGTTTCTGTCAATTTTAAGACAAAAAAAAATTGTTTTTTTTCCCCTGAAAATTTGGGGCCCGGGTGGGACTTGGAAAATTTTGGACCAAAATCCGAAAAATTTTTTTGGGGTTTTTTTCTGCATTTCGGTCAATTTTAAGACAAAAAAAGAAAAATCTTTCCCCCTGAAAATCTGGGGTCCGGGTGGGACTTTTAGAAAATTTTGGACCAAAATATGAAAAAAATTTTTGGGGTTTTTTTTATGTGTTTCCGTCAATTTTAAGACAATTTTTTTTTTTTTTTCCCCCTGAAAATTTGGGGTGCAGGTGGAACTTAGAAAATTTTGGCCAAAATCCGAAAAAAATTTTTTTTGTTTTTTCTGTGTTTCGGTCAATTTTAAGACAAAAAAAAAAAAAAAAATTTTTCCGCTGAAAATTTGGGGTGCGGGTGGGACTTAGAAAATTTTGGACCAAAATCCGAAAAAATTTTTTGGGTTTTTTTTCTGCATTTCGGTCAATTTTAAGACAAAAAAAGAAAAATCTTTCCCCCTGAAAATTTGGGGTCCGGGTGGCACTTTTAGAAAATTTTGGACCAAAATATGAAAAAAAATTTTTGGGTTTTTTTTATGTGTTTCCGTCAATTTTAAGACAATTTTTTTTTTTTTTTTTCCCCTGAAAATTTGGGGTGCAGGTGGGACTTAGAAAATTTTGGCCAAAATCCGAAAAAATTTTTTTTTGTTTTTTCTGTGTTTCGGTCAATTTTAAGACAAAAAAAAAAAAAAAAATTTTTCCGCTGAAAATTTGGGGTGCGGGTGGGACTTAGAAAATTTTGGACCAAAATCCGAAAAAAATTTTTGGGGTTTTTTTCTGTGTTTCGGTCAATTTTAAGACAAAAAAAAAAAATTTTTCCCTTGAAAATTTGGGGGCCAGGTGGGACTTTTAGAAAATTTTGGACCAAAATCCGAAAAAATTTTTTTTGTTTTTTTTATACGTTTCCGTCAATTTTAAGACAAAAAAAAATTTGGTTTTTTTCCCCTGAAAATTTGGGGTCTGGGTGGGACTTAGAAAATTTTGGACCAAAATCCCAAAAATTTTTGGGGTTTTTTTTTCTGCGTTTCGGTCAATTTTAAGACAAAAAAAGATTTTTTTTCCCCCCTGAAAATTTTGGGTCCGGGTGGCACTTTAAGAAAATTTTGGACCAAAATACGAAAAAAATTTTTGTTTTTTTTTATGCGTTTCCGTCAATTTTAAGACAAAAAATTTTGGTTATTTTCCCCTGAAAATTTGGGGTGTGGGTGGGACTTAGAAAATTTTGGACCAAAACCCGAAAATTTTTTTTTGTTTTTTCTGTGTTTCGGTCAATTTTAAGACAAAAAAAAAAAAATTTTTTTCCCCTGAAAATTTGGGGTCCGGGTGGGACTTAGAATATTTTGGACCAAAATACGAAAAAAAAATTTTTTTGTTTTTTTTATGCATTTCCGTCAATTTGAAGACAAAAAAAAAAATGTTTTCCCCTGAAAATTTGGGGTCCGGGTGGGACTTCAAAAATTTTGGACCAAAATCAGAAAAAATTTTGTTTTTGTTTCTTTATGTGTTTCCGTCAATTTTAAGACAAAAAAAAATAATTTATTTCCTCTGAAAATTTGGGGTCCGGGTAGGACTTCGAAAATTTTGGACCAAAATCCAGAAATTTTTTGTTTGTTTCTTTTTTATGCGTTTCTGTCAATTTTAAGACAAAAAAAAAAATTTTTTTTTTTACACCGAAAATTTGGGGGCCGGGTGGGACTTAGAAAATTTTGGACCAAAATCCGGAAATTTAGTTTTATCGTTTTTTATGCATTTTAAGAAGAAGAAAAAAATTTAAGCTGAATGTATTTTGTTTGGGAAAAAAATCTGTTTTTTATGCGTTTATCTCAATTTTGAGACGTAAAAGTGCAGGAACTGAAAATAGAAGGAAAATCCTGTTTATTGTGTGGGCACAATTGCTTCATCTAGTTGGTATATGCTTTTCTTGGAAGGGAGCGTATGCAGCTTATTCAAGTCAAGTCCCTGGTTTGATATTTAGCCTACCATGTCAGGTGAGCGCCCTCAGGCCCCCTGGGGCCTCTTGTTTCATGTTGAACCAGGTTCGACATCAATATTGGAGGTTCATCCTTTATTAATTGAGGATGAACCTGAAATAATTTGTCCGACCCTGGATGGACCATAAGTATTGCTTCATGTTGAACCAGGTTCAACATAAATATTTGAGGTTCATCCTATATTAATTGAGGATGAACCTAAAATAATTTGTCCGACCCTGCATCGACCATAATTATTCAGGATGATGCTAAAATCCCACGATGCAATATGCTCCACAAGCCAATCAGTTGAGTCGTTACAAACGTGAACAATGGGACATAACTGGGGAAAAAGGGAAGATAAACTTGATGCAGGCACACAGCTTCAGACAAAGAATCCCGCTGAGGGATTGTTTTGTATGTGCTTCACACGATTTTTTTTCGACCCTTTGTAATCATGCAAAATAAATAAGATTTTTTTCCCATGAAAATGTCAAATGGGCAGTGTTGATTGTTTACTGTACTGTTACAAACAAGTTGTGTTTTAATATTGAAATATGACTCGCTAACCAATAGTGTTGTGGACTGGACCGCAAACAAATGGTTCGGTACCGGTCCAAGGATGGTCCGCGGTACAGTCCGATGAGGACCGGGCCACCCCTGCTGTACCGGTACACAGGCACGCTGGACAGGTCCGGGGCGGTCCAAGGGACCGGTGCAGGGAGACGCAAAGGGAAGTTTTGCACTCTCCCAATTGATACACAAACTGATAATTTCATCTTCATAAATGGTGAATACATTGAAGTCGAGTAAGTTTGAAGTAACTGTCAACTATATTGAGGCAATCTGTCACCAATCAACCACCTGCATCCTGTGATTCCTGTCACGGGTGTCGGGTGAAGGTATCAGCGATGAGCGGTTCTACAAAAAAGTTCCCAAAATAGCCAATGCTCAAATTCGGTCACAAGAAGCTGTCATTCAATTCCTTTGTCGGCAAAGAATTTCAATGTGTATTGTGTATCTATTTCTATAAACCCCGATCTGGATTATGTGCACATGGAAACTATTTAGTTGGTAGTAACTTGGTCCCTGTATTTCATCTGGTAGGTTTGGTGTGATGACCCTATTAAATTGGACCATGGGCGCAGATCATGGGGGGGGGGGGGGGGGGGTGTGCTCCACAAAGTTGGGGGGGGGGCATTACATGTTATGTCCCCCGCGCTCCTCCCACATATATAGGTCCGATACCAGCTGATATTGTTCGAGCAATGCTGCAATAGGCGAAAATGGCGTATTTTCAGGTTGCTTTTTCAAAATTTCCTCCCGCAGGGCCAAACCATTCTTGGCCCTGCACGTTGTGTGTCCAAGCAATGCTGCAATAGGCGGAAATCATTATTTTCAGCTTACATTTTCAAATTTTCTGTCCGCAGGACCAAAACATGGTTGGCCCTGCACATTGTGTAGCCCCCCCCCCCCCCCCCCCCCCCCTACACACACACGCTCTAAAGAGAGAGACCTGTGCCCCTGAAGAGTCACCCAATGTCATGACAATTTTTCTTTTCACCTCTATAGATCTTCAAAGGGGTCTACCTGAGGTAACTTTTTACCGGGAATATTATGGTGTAGTTAAGGCCACAGACCTGCCCAAGTTACTCTTTTGAAGACAGGGCTGTGGTTTTATGAACTGTCTTTTCTTAGAAATTTACTGAACAGTATTGGGTAACCCTGCTAGTATTTGTTAAAACCTGTTTTGACTCATCATTTTCACACAGGTAACAATGTTGGGAAGCAGTTTAGTATGCCAGAATGCTCGAAATGCATCCCCACCACCTCTTCCCCCCACAGAATTTCAAATTGCTCTGCGGCTCCTGGGTCAGCATGTTTTCGGTGTCATTGTGGGCATGCCACGGTGTTATGTTCATGGAAGCAGGTGACTGTTTTGAATAAATCACGCGATAATGCCTCAGCTGTAGGGCTGTCGCCAGAGCCTTTTAATGGGGGTGGGGTTGGGGGGGGTGAGAGCCCTCGAAATTCCAACTGGGTAGTGGGCACGTTCTTGACAAACTATTAGAACTGTAGATCTTCCTAATTAGGCGAGCAGGGTTGCGCCGGGCCGACCATGGTTAAATTTGACATTAAAAGGAGGAATTTCCTGGCTTCTGGAGTGTCAATCCCCACTTCAGAATACCTCAAAAAGTTTCATTTGGGCCGATTTAGGGCGGGAAAATGTCGAAATTTTCAACTATTATCCCGACAGTTTCGTAGGCTAGCAAATATTTTTCGTCTTTTATTTTTGTAACTTATCGGCTTGAATTTGGTTTAATTTAAAGGCTTGGAAAATCGTTTTTAGGAAAAGTTTTTTTTTAGCATTTCACAGGCACAAATTATCTCCCCTAGACTCTCAGCGGCTGTTGAAAAAACGTGTAATGTGGAGACTGCATGTGTAGTTATATGTGCAGTTGGAATCCTTCGACCCGATTTTCACCCGAAGGTCTCGGTAGTCGGAATTTGTCCTCATTGTGGTCCTCCAGTCGGAAAAATATATGTTTGTTAGTTAATTGTATTATACATTCAGTAGTTTTAAATGTCCAACTGTTGATACTTTTGCCCTCCGATTTTCCAACTACTGATATTTTGACAAATATTGGGGGGGTGTGTGGACCCCCCCCCCCCCCCCCACACACACACCGCCCCCTCCTGTCGCGACATCCCTGCTCAGCTGTCAGTGTTGAATACCCTACAAAGTAGCAAAACGTTGCAAGAGATATCGCAGGCCTTCAACCGGGGTGGGGGATGGGGAGGCATGGGGTGGCAGGGGGCATGGAGGGGGTGGGCGCCCACCCCCTAGAAAAATGTTTGCCGCCCCCCCAAAAATTTCAGACACTGTTTTTGTTTTAATTTCGCATCATTTTGATCCATTTTTCGGTTTATTCCCGTTTCGCCGATGAGGTTAAATAAACAAACCAAAACTAATCGCCGGTGGAGGTGTGAACAAGTTGTTAATCCCACTGATTGATATTAACTCTTCTTCACCGGCTGAGTTCATGGTCCCAAAGTGATTAACAATCAGTTAACATTGATCAACTGTAAACAACTAAACAACTTCAAACATCTCAATAGTATATAATATGACCCTTCATGCTGTACATCAACAACATTTCCTTCAATTCATCATGGCAAGTGAACAAGTAAATGTTTCTTTCATCCCTAATAAGAGAGGTGGTAGACACTTAGTTTATGGTGGTTATAAATTTCGTGTGAAGTCTCAGAATCAACCAAATATACATTGGAACTGCGTTAAAAAGATTCTTTAGGATGTCGGTCAACTATCAACACGAAAAACGATTTTATCAGTTCGCCGATGGGGCAGCATAATCATCCACCAGATATGGAGCAGATTGTAGCCGATGCTTTCCTAGCAGATTTAAAGAAAACCGTTCGACACGACAGCAAATCAGTGAGCGCACTTTACCAAGAGGAGCTTGGTTCTCTCAGATCGGATACCGACCCACTCATCATTGCTAAAGTTCCTACATTCTATAGCATCAAATCAGCATTATACAGGTCTCGTGCGAAAACCATACCGGCTCTTCCGAAAACTCGCTCAGCAATCAGCTTACCTGATAGTTACATGGAAACAACTGCAGGAGATCAGTTTTTACTGTCAGATCCAAGCGACGTCAACTGCCTCATTTTCAGCACAGCGTCAAACTTACACCTCCTCGACGAAGCGACTTCGTTTTTCTGTGATTGTACATTTGAGAAATCACCGAAACTCTTTTATCAGCTGTATACCATCCATGCTTTCGTCGACAATAAGATGTTGCCATTAGTCTATGGCTTGCTGCCTAATAAAACCAAGTCAACTTATATAAAATTCTTCAGCACCATACGCCAGAAGGCTTCATCTTTAGACATTCACCTACAACCAGCAACAATCTTTACTGATTTCGAAACTGCTGCACAAAATGCTTTACGACAAGTTTTCTCTTCTGCGACCATCAAAGGCTGTCACTTCCACTACGCCCAAGCAGTGTACAAGTATGCAACAGAAAAGTGCAGCCTCAGAGACGATTACAAGCAAGATGACAACATTCATGCGGTCGTTCGACGTGCTATCGGCCTTCCATTTGTACCACCACATATGGTCAGCGACGTATGGCTTCTTGTATTAGAGGCATGGGAAGAAGCGTTGGAGGAGAGAGACGTCGACCCAAGAGTTACCAAGTTCACAGACTACGTCACGACGAACTGGGTTGAGAGTAGCAACCTCAATGTGTGGAACCATCACGAGACTGTCGGCCCTCGCACCACAAATCATGTAGAAGGATGGCACAGCAAGTTGAAGAAGGCAATTGCCGGAACCCATCCTAACTTGTTCTTCTTAGTTGATTTCATTAAGAAAGAACAAGCATTCACAGAATCAACAATTCTGCAGTTGAGACATGGTGGGAAGGTGGCCCCACGAAGAAAAAAGTATCGTGCCATCGACAATGTTTTATCTTATTATAAAAGACTCTTTAGGGAAGGTCAGATTGACGCACTGTCATTTTTAGACAGAGTCAGCCGAAATTCGGGTTTTTAAAAAATGTGCTTTATGCCTTTAAATGTTCATATTATTATATTATACTTGCTCGTTTATTGTTATTTTTAGACAGAGTCAGTCGAAATTCGGGTTTTTAAAAAATGTGCTTTATGCCTTTAAATGTTCATATTATTATATTATACTTGCTCGTTTATTGTTATTTTTAGACAGAGTCAGTCGAAATTCGGGTTTTTAAAAAATATGCTTTATGCCTTTAAATGTTCATATTATTATATTATACTTGCTCGTTTATTGCGTTGATAAATCAATAAAAAAATTACATTACATTCAGTCGAAATTCGGGTTTTTAAAAAATGTGCTTTATGTCTTTAAATGTTCATATTATTATATTATACTTGCTCGTTTATTGCGTTGATAAATCAATAAAAAAATTACATTACATTCAGTCGAAATTCGGGTTTTTAAAAAATGTGCTTTATGTCTTTAAATGTTCATATTATTATATTATACTTGCTCGTTTATTGCGTTGATAAATCAATAAAAAAATTACATTACATTCAATCAATTCGTCGTTACTTGTGAGTTTCCCTGTGGTACATGGGTTAAATTGATAAAAATTATCTCCCAACATCCAAATTAACAAATTATCGCGGCACTTCTTTGATCTGCGGATTACTGACACCTACCCCATTAGAATCACATCGGCGAAACGGGAAGACCCCCATTTTTCTCCACCAATGAGCAACTAATTCATGTCTGTCATTAAACTAGTTGTAATCCTATATGTGAGTCTCTATTGTTATCACTGCGATGTTTATTCAACACACAGATTACACACAGCTATGACAATAGAAGCACATTAACTGATTAAAAAAAGAAAAAATCCCCCGTCCAAAAATGCTCAGTCGGACAATTGCCCCATGTGTATTTAGAAGCTATGATGACTCCCCCAAGTGTATTAGCTAGGACGACTGCCCTCCAGTCCAGAGGGTGGACAGGACAACTGCCCCCACTCCAATTGTCAGCCAGGACAACTGCCTCCCACTCCATTGTCAACCAGGACGTACGAAAAAAAAAAATTACTGCATATGGGTCGATGAATGGAATACCCCAACTACCAGGTCAATTATTATTCATTTTTGTTTTCATCCAATTTTCAGGATACCGAAAATTAATGCGCTCTGGAACAAAAACTGTCAATGGGGCAAAATGTTTCCTGCAATGTTTTTGTTTTTAAATTAGAAGTTGAAAAGGCTAACTATTATTTTTTACAAGGGTGTTATCAATTAAATTGGTGTTATAAGCCCCCCCCCCCCCCCACCACCACCACCTCCATACCCCCGTGGCAACCCCCGGTTAATGAAGCAGTGTTTCTGTACTGTGCTGAACAAGTTCTATATTAATGGCAAAATGGGACCCAGTAATCAATGCCTAGGAATGGATGGAATTCTCTAAATTGTGCAGCTTTGGTATAAACGATTGGCTAACACTTGCAGAACATATAATAATTCTGCATAGTTTTTCAAAGGTTATTGGACAGAAATCGAAATTTTCAAAAGATGAATTTTGTTATTTGATCAGAAAAAAAAACAAACTTTTTGGGGTATGTTGAAGTGGGAATTGATCCTCCAGAAGAAAGGAAATTGCTCCTTTGAATGCCAAATTTAACAATTTTATCACGTCGGGCCCAAGCATGGTCGGCCCGGCGCGACTGTGCTCGCCGGATTAGGAAGATCTACAGTTCTAATAGTTTGTCAAGAACGCGCCCACTACCCAGTTGGAATTTGGTGGGCTCTCACCCCCCCCCCCACCCCCATTAAAAGGCTCTAGCGGCGGCCCTACAGCTGAAGCATTATCGCGTGATTTGTTCAAAACAGTCACCTGCTTCCATGAACATAACACCGTGACATGCCCCACAATGACGCCGAAAACATGCTGACCCAGGAGCCGCAGAGCAATTTGAAATTCTGTGGGGGGGGGGGGGGGGGGGAGGAGAGGGGGGTGGGGATGCATTTCGAGCATTCTGGCATACTAAACCGCTTCCCAACATTGTTACCTGTGTGAAAATGATGAGCCAAAACAGGTTTTAACAAATACTAGCAGGGTTACCCGATGCTGTACGGTAAATTTCTAAGAAAAAACAGTTCATAAAACCACAGCCCTGACTTCAAAAGAGTAACTTGGGCAGGCCTGCGGCCCTAACCGCACCATAATATTCCCGGTAAAAAGTGACCTCAGGTAGACCCCTTTGAAGATCTAAAGAGGTGAAAAGAAAAATTGTCATGACATTGGGTCACTCTCCCCACCCCGGCACTTTTTCAATCCTGACTTTTTCAATCCATGACTCCAGGTGTAGAAAAAAAACCCTAGCAGAACCAGCTTGTGCACTGTGGGTGGCTCCGTATGCCTTTTTATAGTGGTCATACAGACATACACACAAAATCCACAAGTTTTGCCCCTCCCCAACACCACCACCGGCAATTTTTTGAAACCTTTAAGATTCCTGATAAGAAGTTACGACTAGTAGACCCCTTTGAGGACCTATATCAGTAAAAAACAAATTAGTCATAGCTTTTGGTGCCCCTCTCCAATCCCACCCCTGCACTTTTTTAAACCTGACAATGACCTTCGGCATAAGTAGGCCAATTTTGGGCACTATGGATGGCCCCATATTTATTTCTATTGCAGACACACAGACAAACAAACATACATACGAAATCCATCATTTTTGCCCTTCCCCACCCTACCCCACAGAGGCACTTTTTTGAAGTGCTCCATTAAATTTTTAAACTTCACGAGACGTTTTCCTGATATGTTGGTTAGCAATGATGTGGACCGTTCCGGACCACCAATGGTGTTCCGGTCCGGTCCAAGAAATAGCGGTCCTATATTCAGGCAGGCGGTCCATTTTTTTCTAGATGGACCGGTCCAAGGCGGTCCAATTCAGGGGCACAGGTCTCTCTCTTTAGAGTGTATGTGTGTAGGGGGGGGGGGGGCTACACAATGCACAGGGCCAACCATATTTTGGTCCTGAGGGCGGAGAATTTGAAAATGTAAGCTGAAAATACACGATTTCCACCTACTGCAGCATTGCTCGGACACACAACGCGCAGGTCCAAGCATGGTTTGGCCCTGCGCGAGGACATTTTGAAAAAGCAAGCTGTAAATATGGCGATTTTCGCCTATTGCAGCATTGCTCGAACAATATCAGCTGGTATCGGACCTATATATGTGGGAGGAGCACGGGGGGACATAACATGTAATGCCCCCTCCCCGAAAAACTTTGTGGGGCACACGCCCCCTCGTCCCCCGCCCCCCCATGATCTGCGCCCATGGTCCAATTTAATAGGGTCATCACACCAAACCTACCAGATGAAATACAGGGGACCAAGTTACTACCAACTAAATAGTTTCCATGTGCACATAATCCAGATCGGGGTTTATAGAAATAGATACACAATACACGTTGAAATTTTTTGCCGACAAAGGAATTGAATGACAGCTTCTTGTCACCGAATTTTAGCGTTCGCTATTTTGGGAACTTTTTTGTAGAACCGCTCATCGCTGACACCTTCACCCGACACCCGTGACAGGAATCACAGGATGCAGGTGGTTGATTGGTGACAGATTGGCTCAATATAGTTGACAGTTACTTCAAACTTACTGGACTTCAATGTATTCACCATCTATGAAGATGAAATTATCAGTTTGTGTATCAATTTGGAGAGTGCAAAACTTCCCTTTGCGTCTCCCTGGACCGGTCCCTTGGACTGCCCCGGACCTGTCCAGCATGCCTGTGTACTGGTACAGCAGGGGTGCCCGGTCCTCATCGGACCGTACTGCAGACCACGCCTGGACCGGTACCGGACCGTTTGTTTGCAATCCGGTCCACAACACTATTGGTTAGCGAGTCATATTTCAATATTATAACACAACTTGTTTGTAACAGTACAGTAAACAATCAACACTGCCCATTTGACATTTTCATGGGAAAAAATCTTATTTATTTTGCGTGATTAAAAAGGGTCGAAAAAAAATTGTGTGAAGCGCATACAAAACAATCTCTCAGTGGGATTCTTTGTCTGTAGCTGTGTGCCTGCATCAAGTTTATCTTGCTTTTTTCCCCCAGTTATGTCCCATTGTTCGCGTTTGTAACAACTCAACTGATTGGCTCGTGGAGCGTATTGCATCGTGGGATTTTAGCATCATCCTGAATAATTATGGTCGATACAGGGTCGGACAAATTATTTTAGGTTCATCCTCAATTAATATAGGATGAACCTCAAATATTTATGTCGAACCTGGTTCAACATGAAGCAATAATTATGGTCCATCCAGGGTCGGGCAAATTATTTCAGGTTCATCCTCAATTAATATAGGATGAACCTCAAATATTGATGTCGAACCTGGTTCAACATGAAACAATAATTATGGTCCATCCAGGGTCGGACAAATTATTTCAGGTTCATCCTCAATTAATATAGGATGAACCTGAAATATTTATGTCGAACCTGGTTCAACATGAAACAATAATTATGGTCCATCCAGGGTCGGACAAATTATTTCAGGTTCATCCTCAATTAATATAGGATGAACCTGAAATATTGATGTCGAACCTGGTTCAACATGAAACAATGATTATGGTCCATCCAGGGTCGGACAAATTATTTCAGGTTCATCCTCAATTAATATAGGATGAACCTGAAATATTGATGTCGAACCTGGTTCAACATGAAACAATAATTATGGCCCATCTAGGGTCGGACAAAATATTTTAGGTTCATCTTCAATTAATATAGGATGAACCTGAAATATTTATGTCGAACCTCGTTCAACATGAAACAATAATTATAGTCCATCCAGGGTCGGACAAATTATTGATCGCATACGAGAGTGTCATAAATATTATTTTAGGATGAACCTGAAATAATATAGGATGAACCTGAAATAATATAGGATGAACCTGAAATAATTTTGGATGAACCTCAAATAATATAGGATGAACCTCAAATAATATAGTATGTACCTCAATAATTATTTTCGAACCTGTTCGTACGCCATAGTTTCATGTTGAACCAGGTTCGACATCAATATTTCAGGTTCATCCTATATTAATTGAGGATGAACCTGAAATAATTTGTCCGACCCTGGATGGACCATAATTATTGTTTCATGTTGAACCAGGTTCGACATCAATATTTGAGGTTCATCCTATATTAATTGAGGATGAACCTGAAATAATTTGTCCGACCCTGGATGGACTATAATTATTGTTTCATGTTGAACCAGGTTCGACATAAATATTTCAGGTTCATCCTATATTAATTGAGGATGAACCTGAAATAATTTGTCCGACCCTGGATGGACCATCCTATATTAATTGAGGATGAAACTTAAATAATTTGTCCGACCCTGGATTGACCATAATTATTCAGGATGATGCTAAAATCCCACGATGCAATACGCTCCACGAGCCAATCAGTTGAGTCGATACAAACGCGAACAATGGGACATAACTGGGGGAAAAAGCAAGATGAACTTGATGCAGGCACACAGCTTCAGACAAAGAATCTCGCTGAGAGATTGTTTTTTTTTTTGTTTTTTTTTCGACCCTTTGTAATCACGCAAAATAAATAAGATTTTTTCCCATGAAAATGTCAAATGTGCCGTGTTGATTGTTTACAGTACTGTTACAAACAAGTTCTGTTTTAATATTGAAATATGACTTGCTGACCAATAGTGTTGCTGACCGGACCGCAAACAAACGGTCCGGTACCGGTCCAGTGTTGTCCGTGGTACGGTCCGACGAGGACCGGGCAGCCCTTGCTGTACCGGTACACAGGCATGCTGGACCGGTCTGGGGCGGTCCAAGGGACCGGTCCAGGGAGACACAAAGGGAAGTTTTGCACTCCCCCAATTGATACACAAACTGATAATTTCATCTTGATAGACGGTGAATACATTGAAGTCCAGTAAGTTTGAAGTAACTGTCAACTATATTGAGCCAATCTGTCACCAATCAACCACTTGCATCCTGTGATTCGTGTCACGGGTGTCGGGTGAAGGTATCAGCGATGAGCGGTTCTACAAAAAAGTTCCCAAAATAGCGAATGCTCAAATTCGGTGACAAGAAGCTGTCATTCAATTCCTTTGTTGGCAAAGAATTTCAATGTGTATTGTGTATCAATTTCTTTAAACCCCGATCTGGATTATGTGCACATGGAAACTATTTAGTTGGTAGTAACTTGGTCCCTATATTTCATCTGGTAAGTTTGGTGTGGTGACCCTATTAAATTGGACCATGGGCGCAGATCATGGGGGGGGGGGGGGGGGGGGGGGACGAGGGGGCGTTTGCCCACAAAGTTTTTCGAGGAGGGGGGCATTACATGTTATATCCCCCACGCTCCTCCCACATATATAGGTCCGATAGCAGCTGATATTGTTCGAGCAATGCTGCAATAGGCGAAAAATCGCGTATTTTCAGCTTGCTTTTTCAAAATTTCCTCAAGCAGGGCCAAACCATGGTTGGCCCTGCGTGTTGTGTGTCCGAGCAATGCTGCAATAGGTGGAAATCGTGTATTTTCAGCTTACATTTTAAAATTTTCCACCCGCAGGACCAAAACATGGTTGGCCCTGCGCATTGTGTAATGCCCCCCAGCCACCACTCCCCACCCCCCCCCCCAAACACACGCACTCTAAAAAGAGAGACCTGTGCCCCTGAATTGGACCGCCTTGGACCGGTCCATCTAGAAAAAAAGGACCGCCTGCCCGAATATCGGACCGCTATTTCTTGGACCGGACCGGAACACCATTGGCGGTCCGGTACGGTCCGCATCACTGCTTACCAACATATCGGGAAAACGTCTCATGAAGCTTAAAAATTTAATGGAGTAATTCAAAAAAGTGCCTCTGTGGGGTAGGGTGGGGAAGGGCAAAAATGATGGATTTCATATGTATGTTTGTTTGTCTGTGTGTCTGCTATAGAAATAAGTATGGGCCCATCCATAGTGCCCAAAATTGGCCTACTTTATGGCAGAGGTCATTGTCAGGTTTCAAAAAAGTGCAGGAGTGGGATTGGAGAGGGGCAGCAAAAGCTACGACCAATTTGTTTTTTACTGATATAGGTCCTCAAAGGGGTCTACTAGTGGTGAGTTCTTATCAGGAATCTTAAAGGTTTCAAAAAATTGCCGGTGGTGGTGTTGGGGAGGGGCAAAACTTGTGGATTTTGTGTGTATGTCTGTATGACCACTATAAAAAGGCATACGGAGCCACCCACAGTGCACAAGCTGGTTCTGCTAGGGTGTTTTTTCTACACCGGGAGTCATGGATTGAAAAAGTCAGGATTGAAAAAGTGCCGGGGTGGGGAGAGTCACCCAATGTCATGACAATTTTTCTTTTCACCTCTATAGATCTTCAAAGGGGTCTACCTGAGGTAACTTTTTACCGGGAATATTATGGTGCGGTTAGGGCCGGATGAACCTGAAATTCGAACCTGGTTCAACATGAAACAATAATTATGGTCCATCCAGGGTCGGACAAATTATTTCAGGTTCATCCTAAAATAATATTTATGACCCTCTTGTACGCGATCAATAATTTGTCCGACCCTGGATGGACTATAATTATTGTTTCATGTTGAACCAGGTTGGACATAAATATTTCAGGTTCATCCTATATTAATTGAGGATGAACCTAAAATAATTTGTCCGACCCTGGATCGACCATAATTATTGTTTCATGTTGAACCAGGTTCGACATCAATATTTGAGGTTCATCCCCTATTAATTGAGGATGAACCTGAAATAATTTGTCCGATCCTGGATGGACCATAATTATTGTTTCATGTTGAACCAGGTTTGACATCAATATTTCAGGTTCATCCTATATTAATTGGGGATGAACCTGAAATAATTTGTCCGACCCTGGATGGACCATAATTATTGTTACATGTTGAACCAGGTTCGACATAAATATTTCAGGTTCATCCTATATTAATTAAGGATGAACCTGAAATAATTTGTCCGACCCTGGATGGACCATAATTATTGTTTCATGTTGAACCAGGTTCGACATAAATATTTGAGGTTCATCCTATATTAATTGAGGATGAACCTGAAATAATTTGTCCGACCCTGGATGGACCATGATTATTATTTCATGTTGAACCAGGTTCGACATCAATATTTGTGGTTCATCCTATATTAATTGAGGATGAACCTGAAATAATTTGTCCGACCCTGGATGGACCATAATTATTGTTTCATGTTGAACCAGGTTCGACATAAATATTTGAGGTTCATCCTATATTAATTGAAGATGAACCTAAAATAATTTGTCCGACCCTGGATCGACCATAATTATTCAGGATGATGCTAAAATCCCATGATGCAATACAGTCCACGAGCCAATCTGTTGAGTCGTTACAAACGCGAACAATGAGACATAACTGAAGGAAAAAAAGCAAGATAAACTTGATGCAGGCACACTGCTTCAGACAAAGAATCCCGCTGAGAAATTGTTTTGTATGCGCTTCACACGATTTTTTTTCGACCCTTTGTAATCACGCAAAATAAATAAGATTTTTTCCCATGAAAATATCAAACGGGCAGTGTTGATTGTTTACTGTACTGTTACAAACAAGTTGTGTTTTAATATTGAAATATGACTCGCTAACCAATAGTGTTGCGGACCAGACCGCAAAACAAACGGTCCGGTACCGGTCCAGGCGTGCTCCGCGGTACGGTCCGATGAGGACCCCCCCCCCCCTGCTGTACCGGTACACAGGCACACTGGACCGGTCCGGGGCGGTCCAAGGGACTGGTCCAGGGAGACGCAAAGGGAAGTTTTGCACTCTCCTAATTGATACACAAACTGATAATTTCATCTTGATAGACGGTGAATACATTGAAGTCGAGTAAGTTTGAAGTAACTGTCAACTATATTGAGCCAATCTGTCACCAATCAACCACCTGCATCCTGTGATTCCTGTCACGGGTGTCGGGTGAAGGTATCAGCGATGAGCGGTTCTACAAAGAAGTTCCCAAAATAGCGAACGCTCAAATTCAGTGACAAGAAGCTGTCATTCAATTCCTTTGTCGGCAAAGAATTTCAATGTGTATTGTGTATCTATTTCTATAAACCCCGATCTGGATTATGTGCACATGGAAACTATTTAGTTGGTAGTAACTTGGTCCCTGTATTTCATCTGGTAGGTTTGGTGTGGTGACCCTATTAAGTTGGACCATGGGCGCAGATCATGGGAGGGGGGGGGGGGGGCGAGGGGCGTGTGCCCCACAAAGATTTTCGGCATTACATGTTATGTCCCCTGCGCTCCTCCCACATATATAGGTCCGATACCAGCTGATATTGTCCGAGCAATGCTACAATAGGCGGAAATCATGTATTTTCAGCTTACATTTTCAAATTTTCCGCCCACAGGACCAAAACATGGTTGGCCCTGCGCATTGTGTAGCCTCCCCCCCCCCCCCCCCCCCCCCCCCCCACACACACTCTAAAGAGAGAGGCATGTGCCCCTGAATTGTACCGCCTTGGACCAGTCATCTAGAAAAAAATGGACCGCCTGCCCAAATATCGGACCGCTATTTCTTGGACCGAACCGGATCGGAACACCATTAGCGGTCCGGTACGATCCGCATCACTGCTAACCAACATATCGGGAAAACGTCTCGTGAAGTTTAAAAATTTAATGGAGCAGTTCAAAAAAGTGCCTCTGTGGGGTAAGGTGGGGAAGGGCAAAAATGATGGATTTCGTATGTATGTTTGTTTGTCTGTGTGTCTGGGGCCATCCATAGTGCCCAAAATTGGCCTACTTTATGGCGGATGTCATTGTGAGGATTAAAAAAGTGCAGGGGTGGGATTGGAGAGGGGCACCAAAAGCTATGACCAATTTGTTTTTTACTGATATAGGTTCTCAAAGGGGTCCACCAGTGGTGACTTCTGATCAGGAATCTTAAAGGTTTCAAAAAATTGCTGGTGGTGGTGTTGGGGAGGGGCAAAACTTGTGGATTTTGTGTGTATGTCTGTATGACCACTATAAAAAGACATACAGAACCACCCACAGTGCACAAGCTGGTTCTGCTAGGGTTTTGTTTCTACACCTGGAGTCATGGATTGAAAAAGTCAGGATTGAAAAAGTGCCGGGGTGGGGAGAGTGACCCAATGTCATGACAATTTTTCTTTTCACCTCTGTAGATCTTCAAAGGGGTCTACCTGAGATCACTTTTTACAGGGAATATTATGGTGCGGTTAGGGCCGCAGGCCTGCCCAAGTTACTCTTTTGAAGTCAGGGCTGTGGTTTTATGAACTGTTTTTTCTTAGAAATTTACCGTACAGCATCGGGTAACCTTGCTAGTATTTATTAAAACCTATTTTGACTCATTATTTTCACACAGGTAACAATGTTGGGAAGCAGTTTAGTATGCCAGAATGCTCGAAATGCATCCCCACCCCCTCTTCCCCCCACAGAATTTCAAATGCTCTGCGGCTCCTGGGTCAGCATGTTTTCGGTGTCATTGTGGGGCATGGCACGGTGTTATGTTCATGGAAGCAGGTGACTGTTTTGAACAAATCACGCGATAATGCCTCAGCTGTAGGGCCGTCGCTAGAGCCTTTTAATGGGGGATGGGGAGCGGGGGTGAGAGCCCTCGAAATTCCAACTGGGTAGGGGGCGCGTTCTTGACAAACTATTAGAACTGTAGATCTTCCTAATTCGGCGAGCACGGTCGCGCCGGGCCGACCAGATCGGGGTTTATAGAAATAGATACCCAATACACATTGGAATTCTTTGCCGACAAAGAAATTGAATGACAGCTTCTTGTCACCGAATTTGAGCGTTCGCTATTTTGGGAACTTTTTTTGTAGAACCGCTCATCGCTGATACCTTCACCCGACACCCGTGACAGGAATCACAGGATGCAGGTGGTTGATTGGTGACAGATTGGCTCAATATAGTTGACAGTTGCTTCAAACTTACTCGACTTAATGTATTCACCGTCTATCAAGATGAAATTATCAGTTTGTGTATCAATTGGGAGAGTGCAAAACTTTCCAATGCGTCTCCGTGGACCGGTCCCTTGGACCGCCCCGGACCTGTCCAGTGTGCCTGTGTACCGGTACAGCAGGGACGGCCCGGTCCTCATCAGACCGTTCCGCGGACCACTCCTGGACCGGTACCGGACCGTTTGTTTGCAGTCCGGTCCGCAACACTATTGGTAAGCGAGTCATATTTCAATATTAAAACACAACTTGTTTGTAACAGTACAGTAAACAATCAACACTGCCCATTTGACATTTTCATGGGAAACAAATCTTATTTATTTTGCGTGATTACAAAGGGTCGAAAAAAAATCGTGTGAAGCGCATACAAAACAATCTCTCAGCGGGATTCTTTGTCTGAAGCTGTGTGCCTGCATCAAGTTTATCTTGCTTTTTTCCCCAGTTATGTCCCATTGTTCGCGTTTGTAACGACTCAACTGATTGGCTCGCGGAGCGTATTGCATCGTGGGATTTTAGCATCATCTTGAATCTTGAAAAATCCAGGTTCGGACAAATTATTTTAGGTTCATCCTCAATTAATATAGGATGAACATCAAATATTGATGTCGAACCTGGTTCAACATGAAACAATAATTATGGTCCATCCAGGGTCGGACAAATTATTTCAGGTTCATCCTCAATTAATATAGGATTAACCTCAAATATTGATGTCGAACCTGGTTCAACATGAAACAATAATTATGGTCCATCCAGGGTCGGACAAATTATTTCAGGTTCATCCTCAATTAATATAGGATGAACGTGAAATATTTATGTCGACCCTGGTTCAACATGAAACAATAATTATGGTCGATCCAGGGTCGGACAAATTATTTCAGGTTCATCCTCAATTAATATAGGATGAACCTGAAATATTTATGTCGAACCTGCTTCAACATGAAACAATAATTATGGTTGATCCAGGGTCGGACAAATTATTTCAGGTTCATCCTCAATTAATATAGGATGAATCTGAAATATTGATGTCGAACCTAGTTCAACATGAAACAATAATTATGGTCCATCCAGGGTCGGACAAATTATTTCAGGTTCATCCTCAATTAATATAGGATGAACTTGAAATATTTATGTCGAACCTGGTTCAACATGAAACAATAATTATGGTCCATCAAGGATCGGACAAATTATTTCAGGTTCATCCTCAATTAATATAGGATGAACCTCAAATATTGATGTTGAACCTGGTTCAACATGAAACCATAATTATGGTCGATCCAGGGTCGGACAAATTATTTTAGGCTCATCCTCAATTAATATAGGATGAACATGAAATATTTATGTCGAACCTGGTTCAACATAAAACAATAATTATAGTCCATCCAGGGTCGGACAAATTATTGATCGCATACGAGAGGGTCATAAATATTATTTTAGGATGAACCTGAAATAATATAGGATGAACCTCAAATAATATAGGATGAACCTCAAATAATATAGGATGAACCTCAAATAATATAGTATGTACCTAAATAATTATTTTCGAACCTGTTCGTACGCCATAGTGTTTTGTCTATTAACTGTTTTTGTTTGTTCACATAATGATTACAGCCAGAGGTTCTGTTCGTCTCCGCTAATAGAACGGAGGGCTGTTAACCATTTCTGTTGGGCCGCTAATGAACCATAATGTCCTCAAAAATCATTTTATTACTATAAAAACCACAAGCTGTAATTTTCTTTCTACATATAGAGTTTAATTTCCTTTTTAAATAGTATTCTTGCGTTTGTAGGTTGAATATTTAGCTAAAAAAAGGTCATATCTATATTTTAAAGAGCAGAACACATAACTGAACTCAAGTAGTATTATAATAATAACACTATTAACACTGTTATAGCAGGCCCCGTTGATGAACTGTAACGCCCTCCAAAAGTCGTGTTATTAATTGTTATATTATTGTACAAAGTAATTATTTTGTAGGATAATAAAGTAACAATATTCACCCAAAATAATGTAAACATAAGTATGTGTCAATAAGCAACCCGCCGTGGTTCTCTTATTTCCACATACGTATGTGTCAATAAGCAACTCACTGTGGTTCTCTTATTTCCACATACACATATGGAATGACGGAGAAAAGCCCTGGTGGAGAAAAGCCCAGATCATTTTTGCAACAAAAGAGAAAAGCCCTGGTCCATTTTTTCAAGGGGTGGAGAAAAGCCCTGGTTGAATTTTTTTACTATTTTATCAATTTCCTTTGGTTAATAAACAAATTCTAGAATAACTAAAGATTTTCAATTTAGGTCTCAAAAACATAGCTTATGACCCCTCATTGGAACGAGCTCATCAAGCTCATCCCAATAAGGGGTTATAATCTGTTTTTGAGACAAAAAAATGAAAATCTTTAGTTATTCTAGAATTTGTTTATTGTTGTCTAAATGGACATTTTTGTTCTAAGTGGTTGCCACTAGGAGTCAACAGGGTCTAAGAAACAAAAAATCGTAACTACATCCATTATTTATTTTTAAAGCACAGAATAGCAGTTACAAAAGGATAGTCAACATGAATAAAAATGAAAAATCATAAACAGTTCAGTATACAAGTACTGTCAATTAGCACATATCCATAAAACATGACCCTGTTGTTTCTCTCTCTCTCTCTCTCTCCCCCCCTCTCTCTCCCTCTCTCTAAAAGGGAAGTAACTTTTTTTGTGACACATAGAAATTTGAACATTTAAAATTTTATTGAAGGAAAATTGCCTCTTATCTGTTTAAATTACCTTTCAGTGCTGTCAATGTTTGCAAAACAATTACCAAATATAATTGTTGTTAACACAGCTCAATGTGTTTAGAAATTTAAAAATATTATCAAAACATCCCTCTGCTGTTCACTTGTCTTAGACCACCACCTGTCCATGTTTGTAAATTAATTAATGTTATTGTTGTAAACATATGAGCCAAGCCAAAGTCTATTGCAGATTTTACCTGAATTAAAATAAAAGTGAATGAAAATTAAAGGTTTTATTAATTTAAAAATAAAAATTACACAAAGAATGAAACAAGAGGCCCCAGGGGGCCTGAGGGCGCTCACCTGACATGGTAGCCTAAATATCAACCCAGAGAATTGATTTCAACAAGTTGCATCTGCTCCTCCTAAGAAAAGCTTATACCAAATATCCAAAGATTCTGACCAGTGGATCTAAAAAAAAGAAGATTTTTAAAGAATATTCCTCATATTAAACTAAGTTATAATTCGGGCTCCCACAGGGAGCCCATATATGAACCCAGGGACTTGGCTTTAACATACTTGAATCTCATCCCCTAAGGATGCTGCACACCAAATATCAAAACATTCCGGCTGCTGGATCTGAAGAAGAAGATTTATAAAGAAAATTCCTCATTTTGAACTAAGTTACAATTCGAGCTCCAACAGTGAGTCCAAATATGGACCTAGGGACATGGCTTGAACAAACTTGAATCTTACCCCACTAAGGATGCTGCATACCAAATATCGAAACATTCCGACTGCTGGATCTGAAGAAGATTTTTACAGAAAATTCCTCATTTTGAACTAAGTTATAATTCGGGCTACCACAGTGAGCCCAAATATGAACCCAGGGACTTGGCTTCAACATACTTGAATCTCACCCCCAAGGATGCTGCACACCAAATATCAAAACATTCTGGCTGCTGGATCTGAAGAAGAAGATTTATAAAGAAAATTCCTCATTTTGAACTAAGTTACAATTCGAGCTCCAACAATGAGTCCAAATATGGACCTAGGGACATGGCTTGAACAAACTTGAATCTACCCCAATAAGGATGCTGCATACCAAATATCGAAACATTCCGACTGCTGGATCTGAAGAAGATTTTTACAGAAAATTCCTCATTTTGAACTAAGTTATAATTCGGGCTACCACAGTGAGCCCAAATATGAACCCAGGGACTTGGCTTGAACAAACTTGAATCTCACCCCCTAAGCATGGTGCATACCCAATATCAAAAGATTCTGCCTGCTGGATCTTGAGAAGAAGATTTTCAAGGAAATTTGCCTGAAATGCACTAAGTTCGAATTCGGGCTTCTATAGTGAGCCCAAATATAAATCCAGGGGGCCGATTTGAACAAACTTGAATCAGACCCACCCCACAATGTTGCATACCAAATATCAAAAGATTCTGCCTGCTGGATCTGGAGAAGATTTTTGAAGAAATTTGCCTGAAATGCACTTAGTTCGAATTTGAGCTTCTATAGTGAGCCCAAATATGAATCTAGGGAGCCGATTTGAACACACTTGAATCAGATCCACCCCACAATGTTGCATACCAAATATCAAAAGATTCTGTCTGCTGGATCTGGAGAAGAATATTTTTTAAGAAATTTGCGTGAAATGCACTAAGTTCGAAATCGGGCTCCTATACTGAGCCCAAATATGAACCCAGGGGGCCGATTTAAACAAACTTGAATCAGATCCACCCACAATGTTGCATACCAAATATCAAAAGATTCTGCCTGCTGGATCTGGAGAAGAAGATTTTCAAAGAAATTTGCCTGAAATGCACTAAGTTCAAATTTGGGCTCCTATACTGAGCCCAAATATAAACTCAGGGGGCCGATTTGAACAAACTTGAATCAGATCCACCCTACAATGTCGCACACCAAATATCAAAAGATTCTGCCTGCTGGATCTGGAGAAGAAGATTTTTTAAGAAATTTCCCTGAAATGCGCTAAGTTTGAATTCGAGCTTCTGTAGTGAGCCCAAATATGAATCTAGGGAGCCGATTTGAACAAACTTGAATCAGATCCGCCCCACAATATTGCATACCAAATATCAAACGATTCTGCTTGCTGGATCTGGAGAAGAATATTTTTTAAGAAATTTGCCTGAAATGCACTAAGTTCGAAATCGGGCTCCTATACAGAGCCCAAATATGAACCCAAGGGGCCGATTTGAACAAACTTGAATCAGATCCACCCTACAATGTTGCAAATCAAATATCAAAAGATTCTGCCTGCTGGATCTGGAGAAGAAGATTTTTTTAATCTTTTCCCCATTGCCTACAGTGTTAAAAAGTGCTGATTCAGCACTTTTTCAAAGTCCTGAAAAAAGTACATTGTGATCAGACCGATAGGGATTTTTTTATCCATTCTATTCTACTGGATAAACGTAAGCTTTATACAAAATAAGAATTCTCTGTGCCGTGTAGTTTTGGATATATGGCAGTTTTAAGGTTTTTCCTATTTTTAGCTCTCGAGGTTCCCACGGGGCCAGGAGAATTTTTTTTTTGCATCAATCAACTACTTATGACCCATTATCATCTCATATCAAATTTGGTTCAAATCGACCTCACGGTTCTGAAAATAGAAATTTTAGGCGTGGCCAAAATTTTTGCTCCTCCCATAACGAAGGGAAATCTAAATTTTATAGTAAATTTCCTTTCTTATTATACCTACCACAATTGTTTACTTCAGGCTTGCACTACAGTGGAAGTCCCTAACTCGGATAAAGTACTCTCTATTTTTGTCTTTCCCAAGCAATTTGGGAAAGAAAAGTGGTGCAAAAGCACCAATAAAAAATAAGCCAAAACTGGGTCGAGTGCAACCGGCGCAGACCCAGTACGGGACGCTCTCTCCCAAGTACAACTCCACGACTTACGTTGCCAGTGCGCATATACCGTCTCTAAAGACTCATTCTTTTTGAATCCGTCAACGTTAGAGTTATGTGATCAGCGGGGAGGAAAGATTCTTTACCCGTAAAGAAGACGGGAGGGCCTCCATGTAAACAATTGTGGTAGGTATAATAAGAAAGGAAATTTACTATAAAATTTAGATTTCTTATCAACCTACTCACAATTGTTTACTTCAGGCTGAATAGACAAAAGACTGGAGGGAATAGCATAACCAACCCACACATAACCCCAGTGCACTGAAACCGTGAAGCAGACGGAAGAGGTCCCGAGGCTAAACAACCATAATGTCGCAATCATTGATAAAGGACAATGAAAGGAGACATATGGGCCTGTGTGACACACAGACAGAAAAAGGGCAGTAACAGCACAAGGCTGAAAACTGACCTTCAAGAAGCCTAATGGCGATGGCAGACAACAGCCTGAGCAGAAGAAAGAGGACCCAGGGCAAAAGGCCCTCTGACTGCTCCAACAACTGGCGCAGATAAAAGGTGGAGAAAGTAGAAGCATTTCTTCAGTAGGCTGCCTGCATAACATCCGACAACTTGACGGAGTTAGAATAAGCCCAAGAGGTGGATAGTGCCCGCACCTCGTGGGCAGAAATACGATTGGTAATACAATCGCCAGCTGCTAAACGACCATAAGCCGTACGAATAGCAAGACAAATCCATCGAGAAATGGATTGAGGAGAGATCTTCTGTCGACCCGGAATAAGAGACAGAAAAAACCGTTCCCTGCCTTTCCGTTTGAAGCGTGTCCGATCGAGATAAATGCGAATAGCACGGACCGGACAGAGCAAAGGGCGATTACCCTCAACAAAAGGAAGAGCCCTGATACAGATAGGAGGAGGAGTAGTATCTGGTAACTGATTCTTGGCCAAAAAGGAGCAATCAGTGGTAAAAGTAACACTGTTGGGAGAGCTCCTAAAAAAGGCCGGGTCAACCGAGAGGGCGTGAAGCTCACTAACCCGTCTGGCCGAAGCAAATGCCATCAGAAAAGCCGTCTTATATGTGAGAAAATGCATATCCACCTGGGATAAAGGTTCGACCCCCCCCCCCCCCCCCCCAAGCAAAGCAGCACCCACGAAAGATTCCATCGTGGAGCAAGCTGCAAAGTCCGAGGCCTTTTCAAAGAAAAGTGCCGAACAAGCTTGGAGAGGTAAGGATTAGTGCCGATATGACGCTACCCCACATAAGAAAAAATCTCTGAAAGCATGGACCTGTAACCCTTGATGGTAACAGGCTGGAGACCCCGAGAATCAAACAGATATACCAGAAACTCCGCAATCTGTGAAATCGAAGGATTGGCATAATCAACAGAGTGATCAGCACACCATCGACAGAAGACCTTCCATTTAGCTGCATAAGCTAAACCAGTGGAGTGCCTCCTTGAAGAAGAAATGCACTCCACTGCTCGTCTCGAAAAACCTCTACGGAGGAGACAGGACCTGACAAAAGATATGCGTGAAGGCGCAACGAAGTCGGGTCGATGTGAAACCTCCTCGGGCGAACTTGACAAAGAAGGTCGCGACGTAGCGGGTGACGTGCCGGAACCGCCGCCATCAGCGAGCGGAGCTGATTGATCCACACCCGCTGAGGCGACAGGGGAGCGATCAGAATGATTCGACAACTGCAGGTTCGAATTTTGGCGAGAACCTGAGGAAGAATCGGAACCGGCGGGAAGGCGTAGCCGACTAGACCGTTCCAATCGAGTGACAGAGCGTCCACGGCAAAAGCCAGAGGATCTGGACACGGGGACACGAAAGTGTCCACCTGATGGTTCCAACGAGTCGCAAAGAGGTCGAGGTGGGGACGTCCCCAGAGATCGCAAAGCGACTGGAACACTGCCCTGTGAAGCATCCACTCGGTGGAAAAAAACCCTGCCCTGTCGGGACAGGGGGTCGGCTAGGACGTTCAGACAACCGGGAATGTGACGAACAACCACTCCGGCGTGAACATCCTGAGCGAGCAGTAGAAGATCCCGAGCTAATTCGTACATCGGAACCGAGTGCGTGCCACCCTGGTTCCGAATGTAAGCAACCACTGTCGAATTGTCGGATAGCAGAAGGACCTGGCGATTTGACAGGTGAGGGATCCACTGCCTGAAACTCAGAAGAAGAGCAAGAAGCTCCTTCTGGTTGATGTGTAGAGCTGCTTGATCCTGGTCCCACATCCCATGTAGGGAAAGACCGAGAGGATCCAACGTCGCACCCCATCCGAGATCGCTGGCATCTGCCGTCAGAACGCGATCGGACGTGGGTAAGTCCAATGGAACACCCTGCGTAATCCACTGAACATCTGTCCAGGGAAGAAGGTGAGGATACAGAGATTCCGGAAACGGAAGCACCTGATCCAGAGAATTTACATTCGGCCTCCAACGACTGAGCAGAAAGTGTTGGAGAGGCCTGACACGCAGCCGACCTAGAGGAATGAGATCCGTCACCGAACCGCAGAGACCTATCAGCCGGAGAAAACTCCGAGCGGTCGCGGACGTGGACTGGGACAGAGTCAGAGCAAAAGCTGAGAGAATCACAGCCTTGGCCTGAGGAACCGCTACCAAATTGAATTGGGTTTGGAAAGACATCCCCAGATGACAAAACGACTGAGAAGGGACCAGGTCCGACTTCTCCTCGTTGACTCTGAATCCTAGCGACGTGAGCAAGCTCAACAGAGTGGCGACATCCGACTCCAGTAAGGCAGCATTGGAATGCCTCTGGAGGATATCGTCCAGATATGCCGAAGTAGTCACCCTGGACTGTGTGCGATGGAACGCTATCACATGCGACATCAGTCTGGTGAACGCCCAAGGAGCCAGGTTGAAGCCGGAAGGCATGGCCTTGAACTGGTAAACTCGCCCCAGAAAAGCGAACCTGAGATACTTCCGTGAAGCCCGATGCATCGGAACGTGGAAATAAGCGTCTCGCAGGTCGATGCTGGCTGCGAAATCTCCCTGGTGAATTGATTGGAGGACCGACCTGAAAGTCTCCATGCTGAACTTGGGAGCAATGATAGAATGGTTCAGGATACTCAGATCTTAAACCGGTCGGCCGTCCTTCTTCGGCACCAAGAACAGGCGGGAATAGAAACCCACTGACTGAATGTTCTTGACGACCTCGATCGCCCCCTTTGCCAGGAGATTGCCAATCTCCGTGGACAAAAGTTCCCGACGTAAAACGTCTGAAGGAACTGTGGTTGGAAGAGGCACCCTTGACAGAGTGGGGTGCCGTCGGAAGGATATTCGCAGCCCGGACCGGACAACATCTAACACCCACGGATCGGATGTGATGGTGGCCCAATGGTCTGCGAACTCTGCTATCCTTCCTCCAACCTGGGACGAGTCGAGGTGATGACCTTCATTTCGAGCCCCGACGAGGCCCGCGAGAGGAGAAACCGCCTCCTCTACTAAATGAGGAATCCTGAGACTTCCCTCGATTCTGCCGACCCTTACCCTTACCCCTTGAGTAAGAAGTAGAGGCGGCGGCAGAAGGACCAGCCTTTTGCTTCACAGAGGAAGCAGAAGGGTACTTGTTAGGCTAGGAACGGCCCTTGCCTCCCCTAGAAGGCTGATCAAGCTGACGAAACAGCAGCTAATCTTTGGAATGACGTAGGACGTCATCCCGGACCGTCGACACGGAACCATGGAAAAGTTGCGGACCTGCCAAAGAAGCAGATCGAAGAACAGCACGCTGCTCCTTGGGGAGGGATCGCCCCGTGTCCAGCACAGCGTCCCTTCGAACTAATTCCAGATTAGCCGTGTTACAGGCATGCGTGTGAGTAAGATGCATAAGCGCCTTGGACAGCACACGCAAAGGAGCCTGTACCTCGTCAAACTTATCTGGAGGCAGATAAGCAGCCAAAGCTGAGATGACGTGATCTGAGAGCATGCCAAGCATCTCTCTAGATAAGCCCAACGTGGACTCCAGAGTCGTCATTGGAACGACGGCAGACTTGGGCTTGGAAAGCCCGAAGGAAGTGGAGTCCTGATCCAGAACCGTCAAAGTCTGGCAGACCGACGGATTGGCGGAATCGTAGGAACGATAACGTACAGGAGGCAAAAAGGTGTCAACCCTGGTGAAGAACGAAGTCTTCAGAGCCTTGGAATTCAGCTTGGAGTCCAATGCTGAAAAAGCTTCAACCACCTGTACCGACTGGCAAGGTCGAAGGCGCCCAGAAGCAGGTTGCTCCATAGGCTGTTGGCGCGCATCCGATGATCGCGGCCAGGCTGACACCGTCGGCTGGTTAGCAGGTTTGAGATCAGGCAGAAACCCAAACACAAAGTCAAGAGCTGCCCCCAAGTCCGAAGACTGCTGGCCCTCGACATCAAGCATGTCGGACTCCTCCCCAGAGTCGGAAGACACATAGCCCATCGTGGGAAAACCAGCCGACGCCTCCCATGGTGTCGGGACACCAGGGGAATCAGAAACCGGCCTGTTTCCAATCCCGGGAGGCGGCGCCATAGGAGGCGCCTGGAAACCACTCATTGCCTCGCTGGAAGCAACAGGAAGGCTCTTAGAAAGAAGCTGAGTGAGTAAGGAGAGAGCCTCCCTAAGCTCACTGCCCGTACCGACCGGTTCAACAGGGGAGCGAACCGGCAAAGTGGCTTCACCTCTGGCCCTCTTAACCAGCGAAGGGTCACGTTCCTCCAAAACACCCGACGCGGGACGACGGGCGGCAGCCGAAACATCTGAAGGCAGACGTGTATAGGGGTACGAGGCACCCCGAGGATCAATATGGCGAGAACTCATGAGTCACCGCGGACCTCTGCGGGGCAGAAGGTCCAGGCTGTACAAAAGGCGTTGGTCCCCCAAAACTGGTCGTGAGGCCAGAATGAGTAGACGGAAACGCCACGGAGTTCATAGTGTCTCCACTAAGAACATCCGAATCCAAAGACACAACTGTGGTGCTCGACGGCGAAGAGACCACAGAGAAGGGTTCGGCCGGCAGCCCCTTCCGACTTCGCCAAGTTGAAGTCAGGGAAGGCTGAGGCCGATATCCCACGTCTACAGTACCGACATTCCTGCAGTCCCCTGCAGCGAAAAGCCGAGGCCGGCTGAAACTGACGACGAAGCAGACGGACCAGCAGTAGTAGTAGATACGTCGGGAGTCGTTGAGGCTGGTGAAATAGTGGAGAGAGCACACCTGCTCGGCTCCGAAGGAGGAGTCACAACCCTAGTGACAGCCTCAGATGTCGACTGGAGGGGGACCGTAGTCCCGGAACCAGGCACCTCTTCACCAGAACACCCAACGGCTCCCGCAGTATCCACTACAGGAAAAAACTGCACATCCCCCACGGAGGAGGAATAACTCTCACCAGACAAGGTCGGCTCGGGAGCCCCCGAACGACCACGTTCTCCTTTCCCGTGGGAGCGGGAGCCACGGCCACGAGAATGAACGACACGGTTAACTGACGCCCAGAATGTGGATGACCATGATCCACAGACACCACGTGGCCGCTCGGCCGAACACCCATTACAGGAGGAAGAAGAAGAATGTGAATCGTCCACGTGCTTTGGCAGCAGACATTGCCCACAGGGAATTGTCCTGGGCATGATAGAGGTGAGAGAAGCAAAGAAGGTGAAATCAGAAAACAGAAGAACACCCCCAAAAGAAGAGAGAAAGGTGACAGAAAAAAAGACCCCAGACGGTCGTCTGGGAACCACACAACAGGATGACTACTCTCAAAAGAAAGAAGAAAAACTGTAGGAGTGGTACCCCGCTGACACCTAACTCTAACACAATTAGAAAATTTAGCAAATAAAGCATTAACAATAATTGTGAAATATTATAAGTCCGAACCGCATGGCACACGAAATTCGCACGCGACTCGAGAGAGAACAATTAAATATACATTATGGATATATAATATAAAAGAGAATATAAAAACACTGTTCCTGAGAATACAAAGGATACACTGATGCACAATGAATCAGGAATCATCAAACATCGAGCTGGAGAAACACTGATAAGCGTGCAAAAACATCTCGACACGAAGCGGATTATAAAAAGAATGAGTCTTTCGAGACGGTATATGCGCACTGGCAACGGAAGTCGTGGAGTTGTACTTGGGAGAGAGCGTCCCGTACTGGGTCTGCGCCGGTTGCACTCGACCCAGTTTTGGCTAATGTTTTATTGGTGCTTTTGCATCACTTTTCTTTCCCAAATTGCTTGGGAAAGACAAAAATAGAGAGCATTTTATCCGAGTTAGGGACTTCCACTGTAGTGCAAGCCTGAAGTAAACAATTGTGAGTAGGTTGATAAGAAATAATGCCCGACAAACTTCTCTTGAACAAACTTGATTCTAAACCTCAAAAGGACTCTGTATACCACATATCAAGTCTCTGCTATTGGTGGTTCATTAGAAGAAGATTTTCAAAAAATTTTGCCATTTTTTCCCCACACCTCTGCTCAATGTGAGCCGAAACCTAATTTGAATAAAAATCAAAATGCCCCTATATAACCACTACTTACATGAAATTTAATTAAAATGTGACCAGTGGTTTAGGAGAAAGAGGCTCAAACACCACCTTCACGCAGGACGACGAACGAAGAGTGATAAGAAAAGCTCACCCTGACTTTCAGTCAGGTGAGCTAAAAACTAGACATAAAAGGTGATTACTGTACAAAACACAGTAAATAAAGAAGAAAAACAGAATAAAATATGTGATTTCATAGGAAAAATAATGAACAAAGAAATAACAAAAAAATATGAAAAATTGAATCAGGGCTTTTCTCCACTCCATGCAAAAATGGACCAGGCTTTCCTCCTCAGATGCAATTTTAGGGCTTTTCTCCTTAGGGCTTTTTCCATCAGGGCTTCTCTCCATCAGAGCTTTTTTCCGTTCACCACGTTTATGTGTCAATAATGCTTGCCTTTTATTTTATTGTTCTAGTTTTAACTAGATATCACGGAGATGGAATCCATCTCTGCGGGCCCCACTGCAACTAACCGATGTTAGGTATAAACTGATGTGAACCGTAATACTAAAATATTTCAAGCAATAGGTAAAATCTGATTAAAATCCCTTCCAGGACACGAACTTGTCAGAAAAAAACCAAATTCTGAATAATTTGACCTTGAGGTCAAACTTCAAGGTCAAAGCATGGCAACCTTGGTATGCGACACGTCGTCTTGAGATAATCTACCCTCATACCAAATATCAAAACCCTATCTATTATACCCACATGTCAAATATCAAAACCTTATCTATTAAGAGAGAAAGATTACAGCCCGGACGGACGCACGTACAGAGCGATCACTATAGGGCGTCCGCCTCACGGCGGGGCCCTAATAAATAAAAAAAGTTGTATATTTATTATATATTTTGTTATTATGTTCTAGTTTTAATAAATAAAAATTACGAGTTTAATCAGACCAGTCTTACGTTATTATTGAGTCTTTCCAGGCCAACACTTTTTAGAGGGCGACTTGATCCTGTGGCGCGACTTGACCAGAGGGAGAATTGACCCGTTCACGATTTGCGGGGCCGAAAAGTGCGAAGCCAAAAAACAATGAACCCCTTTTAAATTCAATTACCAGAATTATAATACGGTCGGTTTCGATAATAATATACTCTGTGTAAAAGACATTTGCCGTATGTTAATATCTGGATATGTCAATAGACGAAAAAATATTCTGAGCATTTTTTCTCAACTTCAAGCTGAGACGACATTAGTCTCCTACGCAGCCCATGTTTCCGAAGTCCATTCCAAAATACATTAATGGAACAAGCCCCTTTCGACCCTCATTGACAGTAAATGACTAATTTCTACATGTCTACTCGTGTTGAAGGAGGAACAGGTTCAGGTACTCGGCAGGTATCACCGGTTGCGGCGTGATGGTCTCTTTGACTGATGTCGGTTGAGCCCTCGGGTGAGGACCAGTGTGAGAGGTTGGGTCCTCTCACAAAGGTACTACCTCTCCCCGAGGGTGCAATCGATCTGGATTTTCAGGCAAGTATAGTCTGCCACTTCGGAGATGATATTGACCGATGGCCATCACTGGCAAGTATAATCTGCCTCAGGCTGTCTCTGTTTGATAGGATGTCTTTGAAGGAAACAACAACGACCCCTTTCGGGGACCACCAAGAAGAAGACCCGAACTTCCCTGGTTCGGGGGCAGGCCTGCATTGTAATCCTAATGGGTTGGGACAAAAAGATGCGCAATGCGCTTACAAAAAGGGGCAGAGGCGGGACGCAGGACCAACGCTCACCTCCCTTAAAGTGGTCGACCACTTTTAGGGATGGAGTGGAGGATGATTAGGAACCATGGAGGTTACCGTTTCTATAACGGTTAGACTGTCCATAACGGTTATTGGGATGCTGGTCAAAAAGCATCTTCTGTGTACCTGCTTAAAAGAAGAAGGCAGAATTAGTTTTCATTAGAATATGTAAAAATAAAAAGATAAAAGTGGCACATTATGTTTTAATTTTGTGATCTATTCTTTAGCTGAGTCGGAGAAGGCAGCCCTTTCTGGAAGGAGGCTACAGTTAAGTTGTTAATCTGCCAGTTAGATCACCTTCTTGGGGTAACAGTGAGTTTGTAGCGGGAGGGTAACAGGTTTAGACACTAAACCACACCCGAGGGTGTTTCTGTTATGCCCTTCGCTGGTTTCGACCATATTTAGATCAGTTTGAGCTTATTTTGGATCACGATTAAACACTGCAAATCCCACCTCCAACCGGGGAGGCCCAGCCCACACAAAACGCTCTCGCCTGGTATCGCGAGCGTCCTGTGTGGGCCGAGCCCCCTCCCCCCCCCCCCCCCCGGCCGGAAATGAGATCTACAGTATCCAATCGTGTCGTGATGTAATTTTAATGAGTCGGTGAAGGCAGCCCTTTCTGGTAGAAGGCCACAGTTAAGTTGTTTTTATGCCTGTTTATTCATCTTCTCGTTCCCTATTTATTTAGTTCCAAAACAATATCTAATCATGATGTAATTTTACTTGAGTCGGTGAAGGCAGCTCTTTCTGGTAGAAGGCCACTGTTAAGCTGTTTTTCTGCCTGTTAGATTGCAATTTTTGGGCTTTTGTCGGCTTTCGCAAATGGCTCCAAGTTCGGAGATTAGTTCGCTGTCGGCTAACAGGTCATGATTTTGCGCAGCCAGGGTGGCTAGGCGGTCTTTAATGGTGGGGATATCGGCCCTGTCGTGGAGTGTTTTGATGGGTGAGTGCCATGGGGCGCGGAGGGCAACTCTAAGTGCGTGATTTTGGACCTTCTGGAGTTTTCCCATATTAGTTTGATTGAGGTCAGTTAGTATGATTGCACCGTATTCGAGTACTGGGCGCACAAAGGCTTTGTATAATCTGAGTAGGGTGGACTGGTTGGCTCCCCATGAAGTTCCCTTAAGCATTTTCAGTAAGTTAATGAGTTTGGTGGCTTTTTTCGCCATGTCGTCGGTGTGTTTGTTAAAGGACAATTTTTGATCAATGGTGATGCCCAGGAATTTCGCCTCTTTGCATTCTGGGAGGGTGTTATCCATAAGTTTTAGGTCAAAATCACGTTTATTTTTCTTGCGAGTAAAGGTGATTCGTTGGGTTTTGTTGGCGTTTAGCTTAATTCTCCATTTGGCACACCATTGTTCTAGGCCATCGAGAGCGCGTTGCAGGGGTTTTTGGAGCAGATTGGCCGTATTATTAGAGTCCCAGAGGCCCTTATCATCCGCGAATTGGGAGACTTGAACACGATCCTCGGAGAAGTTAAGGTCATTTACATAGAAGATGTAAAGGGGGCGGCTTAGGGCGGATCCTTGGGGGTGCCTGCTTCAAGGGGGACACTGTCAGACATTTCATTGTTCACTCTGACTTTAATTTCGCGATCATTTAAGAAAGAGGATAGTAATCTGAGCAATTTCTTGGGGAGTCTCATTTTTGATAATTTGTAGCGCATTCCATTGTGCTAAACGGAGTCAAATGCTTTTTCGACGTCTAACAGGACTGCTATTTGCTGATTGTTGATAGCGGTTTTCATTTGGGTGACTAGTCGGTAGACATGTTCGATGCCTTCTTTTCGGTTTCTACAGGCTCTTTGCCATTTATTGAAAAAATCGTTGTCTTCAAGGTGCCCCCTGAACCGATCGGTAAGGATTCGTTCGAATGTCTTACCAATGCAGCTGAGTAGGCTGATTGGGCGGTAGCTGGCTGGATCGGAGGGGTCCTTGTCAGGTTTTGGTATCATGACACCTATGGCTTCTTTCCAACATTTGGGAAAGTAGCCATGGGTGAGGCGTGCGTTGAACAGTTTGCTTAGTTTGTTCGATTAGGGGTATGGGCTTTGTTTAAGAATTTTGTTGCTCACTTCGTCTTCGCCGGGTGAAGACGAATTTTTGCATTTTTTAATGACGTTGATGATTTCGTCATTAGTGATGGGGGTGACGAGGTCGTCGTCATCCCCGTCTTCTGGAATTTGGGGTCACAGTAGATATCAGGGTGTTCATTGATGAAGTCATCAATGGCGTTTATGACGGCGTCATCATTGCCCGCGCTTTGATACGGGCGATGCGTTTTTCTTAAGAGGTCGGCAAAAGTGTCGGCCTTGTCTTTGTCGGTGCGCGTAAAGGAACCGTCTTCCCTTTTAAGAGGTTTGGCAGCGGCTTTGCCGCCCTTGTTTTTTTGCCTAGTTAGGATTTTGAAAGAGTCCCAGAATTTTTTAGCATCTTGAACCCCATTTAGATTGGCTGTTACCTTTTCCCGGTTGGCTTGTTTTTCAGCTTTGAGGGCTTCCTTGGCTTCGCTATGAAGGCGGTTATATGTTTTTTTTTGAGGTCAGCTTTCTTACCGGGGTCAGTTTCGGTTTTAAGAGCGCGAAGAGCTTTCCGTTTAGTTTTGATTAGAGAGAGTGTGTCGCCCGAGATAGTATTTCTCCAGGGGTGCACTTCTTCTTTTGAGCATATTTCGTTTAGGGTGGAGTTAATGATTTTCTCTATGCCCTCGCATTGGGTTTCGAGTTCCGCTGCATTGGATGGGGGGGGGGGGGGGGGGGGGGGGGGGGGGTGTTTGTGAGTTTGACATCGATGGTGTCACGATAGAGGATCCAATTTTTCTAAAATTTCTGCCGAGAGTGGGGGGGGGGGGGGTACCTGAGTGGGCCATTTCCTAGCTGCAGTGAGGCGTGTACCGGGAGGTGATCGCCGCCTAAGTCATCATCGCCGACCCAGTGTCATCGATGTAATTTATCAGAGAGTCACTGGCGATAATTAGATCGAGGATCTCAGATGAGAATAATGGGTTCTTACTGATATAGGTTGCTGAGTTGTCGTTCATAACCACATGGAGGTTATGTTTTTTTGTTATTTCGAGGAGGGCTTCACCGTTTGGGCTGGTTTTGTTGCAGCCAAAGTACAGGTGTTTGGCATTGAAGTCGCCGAGGAAAATGCAGTGTTTGTATTTCCTCGTAAAGAAACCAAAGACAGTGTCCGAAGCAATTTTACTTGGGTCGTTATAATAACAAACAATAGCGATGTTTTTTTATTGTCGACTGTGATTTCAGTTGCAATCACCTCTGCATCGAGGTGATTTGTTTTTATTGTTTTAGTTTTGATGTTCTGCTTTATTAGAAGAGCAACGCCGCCACCTTTAGTGACTTGTCGGTCTCTTCTATTTGTGCTGAACCCGCTAACTGAACAATTTTTGCTGGGTTGAAGCCAACTTTCGCAGATGCAGACAATGTCTGTGCCTTCGAAGTATCGGCTCATTTGAAGTTTTGTATTGTTAACGCTTCTAGCATTCCACACGGTTATTTGTAATTTATTCATGATGGGCATACAGTTCTTGCGGTCTTTTAATTATTCGTGGGGGTGGCTTTAGTTGATGTTAATGGCGGCTTTAATTAAAGTTTCTGATATTTGTGTTTTGAATAACTTAGATGCTGAGCGGCTGACATCCTGGCAGATGTCAGACAGGTTGGTGTTGACATGTTTATTAAGGACGGAGTAGAGAGCCCCCGCGACGAGAGAGAATATTGTATGGGGTGAAGAAGCGTTGTCGGTTTTTTTAAATTGAGGTTCTTCAGTTCTATATTTGTTTTAACTTTTTTGAAGTGAGGACACCCCCGGTAATTGCTAATGTGGGGACCTTTACAATTAGGGCATGAGGGGGATTTTGACATGCATGCCTTGGTGAGATGATTTTCTCCGCACTTCATGCAGGTCAAGGCCCCCCTACATTTGTTGGCAACGTGACCAAACTTCTGGCATTTAAGGCATTGCACTGGTGGGGGAGTGGATCGGTACTCCTCCGCCATGTGCTTTCTTCCGTTGATGGTGACCCCATTAGTCAGTATTCTCTTTTCAAAATACATAGAAATCGGATATGCCAAAATACATGGGTTATTCCGGGCATGCGCAGACAACTCGGATTATCAATCTGGTTGTTTTCTTTGCAAACCGTCATTCTGGAATATCATTCTGAGTAAACCATACAAATTGGATGACTTTTTCCGATTTCTTTGGAGTAAATCATAGAAATCGGAAAAAGACTAGAATGGCAGTCACGTGACAAAAACCGTGATTTCGTCAGGGAACGGGTCCAGTCGCCACCGGGCCAACTCGCCACTAAGCACCTGGGCCAAGTCGCCACCGGGCCAAGTCACCACCAGAAGTTAATAGTATGACATGCAGTGATCAAGGTGATAATTACTTCACTAATTGATTTAGCCGGGATTAGGGACGGGATATATTATTGACAAAGAAAGCCGCACCAAAACGGAGAATATTTCTACTCTCTGATTCGGTGTGAGTTTCTTTGTTTCGACTGAATTGAAATGGAAGCGTGTGGGCGAGATATAAGTCGGTGATAGGACGCGAGGCGGTGGCAGATTGGGGTAAAAAGCGTGTGGGCGAGATATAACTCGGTGATGGGACACGGGGGCGATGGCAAATTGGGGTAAAAAATAAAGAGAATGCGGGTACAAATCTGTCAGTGTTTATTGGTATATAACAACATAGCATAGCACATAACATACAATGTGCACCGATTAACAAAATAAATGAAATTGGAAATATTTATGGAACTAATGTCATGATTACAAATGAATAAGTTTTGACAATGAACATGTTTAATAAAATATTTAATAAAATATATCTAGCACATGTTAATTCTGCGGTTGGACCTCACTTGGTGCTGTCGGCTTCTTCTCAGCGTAAACAGCTGAACACTTTCTAAGAAACGCAGCGGTTGAGAGACGTGGGGGGCATCCAAAAACATGTCACAATATTCTTGAATCCTGGCTGCCATCTTCGTGTATTTTAATCTGACATCACTTCCCAGGTCGACGGATCTAACCCTCAATTCAACATTCCTGGCTTCCTTTTGCAAAAGAGGTACCAATTTGTAGAAGCTTATGCCTGTCCCAATCGTATTCGTTCGTCTGTGCCATTCTGAAAAAAACACCGTAAAATTTAATTATGCAAAAATGTAAATCCGTTAATGCGATCTAATTAAATTGAAATAAAAAATATTTAATTAAAAATGTACATTCATTAATCCTTATAGTAGTAATATTGTTATTTATGGTTTTCAAAACATATGATGTGAGCTCTCCCCCCCCCCCCCCCCCACCCCACCCCGCTTCACCGATGCCTTGTTTGATGAATTGTGCTCAGCGTTACAAAAACAACGGAGTGCTTTGACCACCTTGATTAGTGTTCTTATTGTTTATACAGGAGACAGTATAAAGTACAAACAAACGGTAAAACAAACACACTTCAACGATTTCAAAGACATTCACTCTAAAATTCTAGAAACAACAAATGGCCTAATATCATTTTTGTCTGTGATCAGGTAGTGATGAGACGTATAGAGTTTTTGTGTAAAGCTATTCGAAATCGTATTTGAGGATTTTTAACGGATTCTTCATTCTTTAAATGTTTTTTCGGATTATTTATAAAAAAAAAACCATGAGTACTAAACCTATAATAGTGGTCATCAAAGTGGGCCAAGCCGCCACTAGAAATCGGGCCAACTCGTCACTGGTGGCGAGTTGGCCCGGTGGCGACTGGACCCTTACCCATTTCGGTAGCCATTGCTCGTACAGGCAAAACGTCAACAACGCAGTTGACTCGCCTGTGATAGCTCTGTCAGAAAAATGTGTTTGTATTTTTTAAAAAATGTCAGATACTTGCGCAGCCATTGGCTGCACGATGCTACGAGGTTCTGTTGAAGCAAAAGAACTCGACATAACCTTTCACTAGTTTGGATTTATTGCATGGAAATGTTGATTATCGAATACACCCAAACCGTCGTGCAGTGCTTAGTACAGTCTGGAGTGATGACGTTGGAGAGCTTGAATGCATTTGTTATTGCTCAGTTATTTCCTCTGGCGGTCATGGCTTCCGTCATATAATAATAATAATAACTCTTTGGCCAGCCGCTGATTTGTCGCGGTCCTCATAAGAGAAGGCCATCATTCCCCCGGCACCCCACCCCCTCTTCCCCTTCTCTCCTCCTAGCATTCAGATATAAACTGCTTAATAGTGTCCCTCACTTCCTCTTTTTCAATTTCTTCAATAAGCATTCCTGCCCTCTCCCTCGTGTCCCCCTTCAGCCATCTATCCTTTGTTTCTTCACCCCACTTCTGCATTATTCTTCCAGTAAATTTTATTCTATGAGGTATATACTGTGGGCATTCCAAGAGAAAATGTTCCAGGGTCTCCACTACTCCAGAGTGGCACATTTGGCATCCCTTTTCCCCATCTCTCCCAATTTTTCCCCGAAGCTCCAGTGATCTTGATCTCAGTTTGAACAGCAGTGACCCTCCAAAGGTGCCATCTAGGTACTTCTCAAAAGCTGGCTTTTCTTTATATTGTAACCCCTGCAGTGATCTTTTCACGCTAACCCCTGCTCGCCAGTTTCGATTGCAATCTTCCATGACTCTCTCTTTGACAAACCTTTTGCCTTCTTTCATTCCTACTTCTATGTTTGTGACCTCTATAGAGTAATTGTCCATTAGTTCCTTCACATGTTTTGACCACCCCGTTTCTATATTAGAATTCCAAATGGTATCGAGCATCAATTTGCACCACCGGTTGTCAGGCAGGTTTCTCAAGTAGTTAAAGTAACACAGTTTTCCCAAATCTACCCTGTCCTTGATTTTCATCCACCCAAGCTCCCCCCTTACTGCTTCCAAAGCTGCAGCATTACTCGACCCTGTTATCCATCTGCCGGCATCATTCTGAGTACTTTCCAACTTCTTAATAACGGTTTGGTTTAATGGAATCACGTCCGTGCCATACGTTATACTTGGTAAACCCACCCTCTCCCACAGTGTTTTCCCCACAAAGACCTTGTTGAAACTATATTTCCCTAAAAGTTTTAGTTGGTTCAGAATTCTTTTCCCCTTCAGAATCAGTTTGGCTGAGTAATTTCTGTACACCCCTCTTCCCGTTATATTTATGCTTACCCCTAGATACTCATACTCTCCCGTTTCTCCTACAGTGATTTGTTTGCTTTCCCCTTCGGGGATTGAGAACTCCCCCACTCTCCATCTCTTCGTCATATCTACCTTGCGTCCAACGGGTATTACCTTGCTTTTATTTTCATTTAGTTCGAGCCGCCAAGTGTTCCCATATCTACCAACAATTTCCAGCAATTTCTCTAGCCCCTGTTCAGTTCTAGACATTAAAACCATGTCGTCCTCAAAGAATAAGCCTGGTATCTTTATGTCTCCAACATTTACCCCCTCCGCACTCTGAATTAGTTCGTCCCCTAAATCTTTAACATACAATGCAAACAAAATCGGTGAAAAGATACACCCCTGCTTGAGGCCTATATCCATAGGGACTCGTTTTGTAGTGATACTCCCTAGACTGAGTTGGCTTTGCACATCTGTATACAGTGCTTTCATGATTCCCACAAAGTCACCCCCAGTCCGATGCCCTCGAGCTTTCGCCACATACCTTCCCTCCACACTCGGTCGTACGCTTTTTTCACATCTAGAAATGCCAGAAACATCTTTTTCTTTTCAGCCTTTGTTGATTCTATCAGTTGGGTGAGTGTAAATAGGTGATCAGTGACTCTTCGTCCTTTCCTGAAACCATTTTGAATTTCTCCTAAAAAACCTTTCTCTTCAATAACTTCCTCTAGTCTACCGTATATGACCTTACAGAATACTTTTCCGATGTTACTACTAACTGATATCCCCCTATAGTTATCTAGAACTTCCTTATCCCCCTTTTTGTGTATGAACGACACCTTACTTTCCCTCCACTCTCTGGGGACCTCTTGCTTTCGCAGAGCCAGGTTGAAAAGGTTTGTCAGGACTTCAATAAGTGCCTCCCCTCCATTTTTGAGGAATTCGTTCGGAATTTCATCAGTCCCTCCCGCTTTAACATTTTTTAATTTCGAGACCACGTTCCGCACTTCTTCTGCCGTTATTTCGCTACATACACGATTGGATAGGTTCTCCTTCACCAGTGTATTTCTTTTTGGTGGGGACCCACTGCCCCATCGCCTATCGTTTATCTTTTCCCAGTGCTTGACTAACTCTGAAGCGATACGGCCTTTATCTTCTGTACCTTCCCCATCCACTTTGATACTCTGCACACTACTTTTCCCCCGTTTATTTACCCAGTTCCAAAATACGTTTGAGCTCGAACCCCCCGTTTTCTTCATTGTTCTGGCAAGACTGCAATTGCGCTCCTTCCTATTATTCTTCTTTATCTCATTCACCTTTTTCCGTGCCAGTTCATATTCTCCTTTCATTAGTCTCGTGTCATTGTTATCCACCCCTTTAAGCTTCCTACTTCTTCTGTAAGCAGCGCATTTTACTTTCCTTTCTTTTATAGCCTTTTTCAGTCCCTCGTTAACCCTGTATCCAAGCTCTCTCGTTGGGACCCTCACCCTTCCTATACAATCCTTCCCTGCCTCTGTTAGGCTATTTACTATGCCATCTGAAATACTCTGGACATTTGCATCCCTAGGTATACATTCAAGATTTGGTTTTAGTTTTTCCCGAAACTGCTTCCAGTCGGCTCCTTGTTTTAGTCCCCAAACTTCCTTGAAGGTATTTCTGTCTCTATTCGTCTTTTTGCCCATAATCTTAACTGTTATCAGGTTGTGATCACTACCCAAGTCATTTTTTCCCTCGTCATCTATTTCTACATCTATAACCTCCCTCCATACGCTAATGTCAGTGAGTATATAATCAATTATTGTTTTCTTATCGTTCCTCTCCCAGGTCCATTTACCCTTACATTTCGCATCCCTGTTCAGGATCTTTAAACCAAGGTCTTTTGATAGGTCCAACATCTTCCTCCCATTCGTGTTAATTTTCCTATCACCTCCCTGTATGCCCTCCTCCTTATCCCCGATGTGCCCATTGAAGTCCCCCATTAGGACAATGCTGAACCCTCTGCTTTCAAGCTCTGTGATATTCGATCTAAGAGTTGTATATATTGAATCATTCCACTCGGGCTTACTTCCCTCCACTGCTAAGTATACAACACCAACGGCAACACTCCTGCTTCCTAACTTGATTTTTGCCCAGACTATTTCGTTGGATACTGGAATCTGAGTCCTTGCTTCTGTGAGATCTGTAATCAATGAGGGCTGTAATTCCTCTTTAGCGTAGATGCCAACACCCCCACCCCGTTTCTGACCCTCAGTTCGCCCAGCTCCTATCCACACGCAACCCTTCATCTGATCAACCCGCTCATCCCGTCGTATCCACGTCTCACTTAGACCCATTATATCGAAGTCTCCTTCGTCCATCATTGTTGATATTTCGCTTACTTTCTTGTGCAGACCCTGGATGTTGCAGTACCCAAACTTAATGAATCTTTGTTTTTTTGTCATCACTGGCACATTATTATAACCCTGGTATGTCCCTGTGATGTGCATGTTTGTTGTTCTTCCTATGTTCCCAGCATTTGTGCCCCTCTGGGTTATCGGCTGTGGTCCCCTACCCCCCTTTTCTCCAAAAAAGGCCCGGCCACCTGTAAAATTTTTTGGCCCAACAGGTCTGTACCCATCCTACTTAAATGCAATCCGTCTCGCCCATACAACTCTCCTTGTCCCCAGAATGAATCCCAGTGGTCAATGAAATGTATTCCCAAGTCTTTGCAGTGCTCTTCCAGCTCCCCGTTTAGTGCCATAATCCGCGAGTTCCTCTCATTCCCACCACCCATAACGGGGAGCACCCCTGAAACGATGATCCGAGCATTCCTGCTAAGTAGCTTACTAATTAGGTCCTTGTATGTGTCCACCAAACGAACTGATTTCCTCTCCCTGATGTTATTGGACCCCACATGTAGTACCACTACCGGATCAGGCCCCGACCCAGATACAATACCGTCCACTCTATCCCTCAGGTCCTCCACTTTAGCCCCCGGAAAGCACAGAACTGTTCTATTTTTACTGTCCGGACCACAGACAACCTTGTCGATCCCCGAACTATGCTCCTTCCCGCAACCACCAGCTTACTTTTGGCCCTCGCCCTATTTATCTCCTCTAGTCTCCTATTGTTTACAGCGTCCTCTTCCTCTCCAACAGCCCCACTCGGAATCAATATCGGTATCGTATCTTTGACCTAGGATTACTCCTATCCTTGTCCCTCCGTCTCTTTCCAGGCCCTGAACTACCTGGACTACTCCCCTGGTCTTCTCCCGGATCCCTCCTCCTTTTTCCTGGCCTTTTTCCTGGCCTAGACCCCAAGCTACTATCTGTTTCAACTACCTCCATCTCCTCCTCTGTCTCTTCCGAATCGAGCACATCAAATCTGTTTCTGGTGCTGCACTCCCCACTGCCTTTGGACTTTACACCCCTATCTACCTGCTTCTCTGGCCCCCCTTTCCTACCACTTTTGATAGTCCACGCCAAACGCTTTACAGCATTGCTCCGGCCTGGGCCCCCCTCATCTGTCCTACGTACTTTTCTAGCAGCCCCCACCTCATCACCTACCTCATTCACATCAAAGGCTCTACCCCCATGTTTCCTCTTGGAACCACCGACAACCACCCATCCTTCTCGGAAAGCTACTTTCACAGGCGTAACTCCAGACAGCCCCGCCCTACCAAGTTTTCCCTTCAGCTCAGCAATCTCCCCCTCAAACTTAACAATTGTCTCAAGTAGGCGGAGGATTTCCTGACAGTTTGCACATACCTCTCCATATCCCATCGACCGACAGTCCCCATACATCATAGAACACTGTTTACAAACTTCAAGCCCAATATCGCCATCGGTGGCCCCACCAATCCGGCTCTGACCGACACCCCCAATGACCTCTGTCTGCACACCAATACTTACCCCGTTGGCACCGTTGACCTGGACCGCGATATTACACGTATTTACCTCCATACTTACCTCCGTCTGAACAGACTTGCTCGCCATCATCAAGACAAAATTACACGATCGGACAGGGAAAACTGTAAACATGCGACGAAAGGCAACACGACGAACCGTTCGACAACTTAGCGCTCACAGTTTTATTTAAGACCTCCTAACTTTGTCCCAGTTACTATACTAAACTAACTCCCCACAAAGTTGAATAAAATAACCTGAAAATGAAATATATATGATTAGTAAACAATAAAAATACTTAATTTCGATTCGTAAATAAGGAGACTTCTTCTGTATACTTGCGGATCGAATATTGTTCACTAGTTTGGATTTATTGCATGGAAATGTTGATTATCGAATACACCCAGTGCAGTGCTTAGTACAGTCTGGAGTGATGACGTTGGAGAGCTTGCATGCATTTGTTATTGCTCAGTTATTTCCTCTGGCAGTCATGGCGGTATGACGACTCAGTCATGAACACCATCGACAATTTTGTTGATTCCTACCCAGAGGTTTACCGCGACCCCTACTTCGGCAACGAATATGAGGAAGGGGACGAACATGACCTGATCACCCCCATCACGGCCGACGAAATAATCAGCGTGATAAAAAAATGCAAAAACTCCTCCTCCCCGGGAGAAGACGAAGTAAGCTATAAAATCCTCAAACAGAGCCCCAACTCCTATATAACCAGACTAGAGGCCATATTCAACATGTGCCTCACCCATGGCTGTTTCCCCAAATGCTGGAAATCAGCCATAGGGGTCATGGTACCGAAACTAGACAAAGACCTCTCCAAACCAACCAACTACCGCCCTATTAGTCTCCTTAGCTGCATCGGCAAGGTTTTTGAGAAAATCCTTGCCGATCGGCTAAGGGACCACCTCGAAGAAACTAACTTCTTTAATGACTGGCAAAGAGCCTATAGGCACCGGAAAGAAGGCTTGGAACATATCTATCGCCTAGTAGAAACTCATGAAAAACGCGATCGATAACAACAATCTAGGTGCCGCCGTTCTGCTTGACGTGGAAAAAGCTTCTGACTCAGTCTGGCACAACGGCATCAGATACAAACTTATTAAACTCAACATCCCCAAAAAGTTACATAGACTAATTTCCTCCTTCCTAAACGATCGCGAAATCAAAGTCAGAGTCAACCGAGAAATATCAAAAAGCATCCCACTTGTGGCCGGAACGCCCAAAGGTTCAGTACTCAGCCCGCTCCTGTACATAATCTACGTAAACGACCTCAACATCTCTTCGGACCGGGTCCAAATCTCACAATTTGCAGACGACAAGGGCCTTTGGGACTCCAAAAGCCAACCCCTCCCCCTCCAAAAATCCCTTCAAAGCGCGCTAGACGACCTCGAACTCTGGTGTGATAAATGGAGAATTAAACTAAATGTAAATAAGACCCAGAGGATAACCTTCTCCACCAGAAGGAAAAAACGTGACTTTGACCTGCAACTAAAAGGCAAAACCCTCCCAAAGTGCACTGAAGCTAAATTCCTGGGAATCACCCTAGACTCGAAACTAAGCCTCACTAAACATACTAATAACGTAGCCGCGAGAGCGACCAAACGAATTAACCTACCGAAAATGCTCAGGGGCACCACCTGGGGGCCAACGAAACGGTACTACTCAAACTATACAAGGCCTTTGTAAGGCCAATAATCGAATACGGGGCCCTGGTCCTAACCAATACGTACAAAAGCAATATTGCCAAACTCCAAAGAGTCCAGAACCACGCTCTTAGAATAGCCCTCCAAGCTCCATTCGACACCCCAATTAAGATCCTCCACGAAAGGGCCAAAATACCAACCGTCAAAGAACGCCTCGCCATTCTAGCTGCCAAAAACCTAGAACGGTTCGAAGGCAGTACGCTGATACCTCAACTCAAGGCAACATGCGACAGTAGACAAAAACCCAAGAACATGCCAAAAAGCGACTAAACCAGCCAAAGCATCAAACTGCTTTGGCTGGTTTGGCCACTTTCTGTCAGGTCCTGGAGTAAATATGGCACCTCTGAACAAAAACTCCCGCGATCCCCGACGCCTCCGAATACCCCAAAACTAAAATTAAACTAAATAAGTCCGCAACCAGCGAAGGGTACAGCAGGAAAGAAACACCCTCGGGTGTGGTCTAGTGTGCTAGACCTGTTGCCCTCCCGCTGACAGCCACGGAAGCTCAACCCGCATTAAACGATCGCGATCCCCGGTACCCCCAAATTCAAATAAACTTAAACTAACCAAAATGAGGCGACTACCAGCGAAGGACACAACAGGAAAGAAACACCCTCGGGTGTGGTCTAGTGTGCTAGACCTGTTACCGTCCCGCTGCAAACTCACTCGCAGACTAGGAAGCTCAGCCCACTCAAAACGCTCGCGATCCCCGGCACCTTAAAACTAAATAATAAATAGGGAACGAGTGGGGTCCCAAGCACGAGAGTATGTTACTGCTCTTACGAATGTAAAGATTCGTGCATCTCATACTCTCCCCCATAGCGACTAGCACACACACAGCACAATACAACACGAGAGTATGTTACTGCTCTTACGAATGTAAAGATTCGTGCATTTCATACTCGTTATTGTTTTCGTCCAAAGAGTCCAACCAAACAGAGACAGTCTTGTGTGCTAGACCTGTTAACCCTCCCGCTACAACAAACCAAAGGCAACCTCGCTCAGCCCCGGAAGCTCTTCACTCGGGTAAGAATCGCAAAACGGCCACGGGAAGACACTACCAGGCAGGGGGGGGGGACTAGACCTGCTAACCCTCCCGCTACAAAAAAACAAACTCAGCCTCGCTCAGCCCTAGAAGCTCTGTCACTCGAGTAAGAATCGCAAAACGACCACAGGACGACCCAACCAGGCAAGGGGGTGGGGGGGGGGGGGGCTTACTAATCTCTCATCATTTCTCATTTCAGCAGCACCAAGAGCCACAGCACAGACACCCCAACGAAAGAAGCAGACACTCGTTCAACCAAAAGCACTTTGACCCAGCCATCAACCACCAACAGAAGAGCTTAAGGCAGACTATACTTGCCAGTGATAGCTCCAACACTCACCCAAGTGGCAGACTATACTTGCCCGAAGAAACACATAAGACATGAGAGACAATCAACCACGACAACATCCGACAGAACAGCCCCACAGCCAAACCACCACAACACGGGAACAGAAGACAGGGGGGGGGGGGGGAACTTTAATCATCTTATATTTTTTAATTTCAGCCACGGCAGAGACCGATAAGCTAGTACCACAAACACACCAGACCAGACCAGACCAGACACCGCTGCAAGAAAGGCCCCCTTACAGACCACACAGCAAAGTCACAACAGCCAGAATAACAACAACAACAACAACAACAACAACAACAACAACAACAACAACACGGCAGAGACATAGAATCTAGCATCATTAACGCACCAGACCAATACACCGCCGTAAGAAAGACTCCCCGCCAACACAACAGCGACACAACAGCCCGAACAACAACAACAACAGAAGAGCTTGAGGCAGACTATACTTGCCAGTGATAGCTCCAACACTCATTTAAGCGGCAGACTATACTTGCCTGAAAATCACACTCAACAGAAACACATCCAGAAAAAGACCTTGCAAATGCACGCACTTCTTCACTGTACTCTACCTTTTGCCGCTTTTAGTCTAAGTTTTTTTTTACTATCTTTCAGATTCTCTCTTTCTCCCAATAACCGCTATGGATATCAATAACCGCTACGGATATCAATAACCACTATGGCAACACAATAACCGTTATGGCTTCTGAACATCCTTCACTCCATCTCTGGAGGTGGGCATCCACCCCCAGGGAGGCGAGCGTCGATCCTGCGCCCCAATCTCCTAGCCCCTTTTTGTAAAGCGCTCCTCTAGCGCACAATATGTCCCGACCCCATGATAATCGCAGGCCTGTTACCTGAATCAGGAATGTTCAGGTTGGGTGGCACCTTGTTAAGGTCCGTTTTGTTTCTTTCAAATTGTCTATCGCCGAAACCATACACGCCATCTAAAGAGCCCAAGGCAGACTATACTTGCCGATGAAGGCCTATCTTCACTACAAAACCAAAAGCGGCAGACTATACTTGCCTGAAGAAGAACAACAACCAGAAACATCAACTCCGATCCTCTTCCCCTTTGCACCGATCGGACATGATGCAGTCTCAAAAATTAACGGAATATATTATACAGTTAAAAAGGGTCGAAAGGGTTTACTCCAAATCGTCCCAGCGCGCCTTCGGCGCGCTAAAACTATTCTTTTGGCTTTGGCTTTGACTTCAGTGTTCAGTTGGTGATTTTTTCCCTGGGCAATTACTAGCCCTTCTGAAAGGTCAGCCTTTTGAGCCATGCCTCTTTAGAATAATTTAACTCCAATACTTTAAATAAATGTAAAACAAAATGATTTAATTAATTTTAAACAATTTAACTTCAAAAATTTCAAAGTTAAATAAATAAATGTAGATAAAAAAATGATTTAAGGTCTGTAAAAGAAAATTAAAGTTTCTAAATTTGACTAAAATAATGCCCCAGTAAATTAAGACAGATTAAAAGTATCTACAGTTTAAACAGATTTAGTCAATGTTTATAAATGTTTTTTTTTTGTTTTTTTTTAAAACATTTCCTCTTGAACAGTTACATTTTTTTTCCATAGAGTAAATCTGACAAAACAAACAATTGTACAAATTTCACAAAATAAACTGTTATAGATTCCATTTCAGAGTTAGTGATTTATAGAACCTGGTCTAGTTTGGGTAACACAGCCATCCATCCATTTTGTGAAGTCCTAACAATCACCCGATGCCCGAACTGTTACATTTGGTGCCGTAGCAGCCCAGGATGTGTTTTTGGGGGTGAAATTGGGTATAAAATAGTAATTTGTTAGACATTTTTCAAAATTATTCTGTTTTTCTGTGTTTTTTACGGGCAAGGCCGAAATGGTTGATTCAGAAAAGGGTTACTATAGGTCCATGGCATTGGAACCAACTGGACCGAGAGCGCCAGGGGGGGGGGGGGGGGGGGGCTAGAAGTTAGGTACTCACCCTCCTGGGATGTAAATAAAAGAAGGGAGAAAAAACTGAAATAAATTTGGAACCTTGTAGATTATTTATTCTCCTGTAGATTTAAGTCAAACACAAGTAATTATCTCCCCTTCTGCTACAAAAAGTGATCAAAGGTTTCACTCTCGGCATTTCCCAGTGTTGTCATCTTACACACCTACCCCTCCTACCAACACTGAAACAGATGTTTGGATTCGTTCGGTAGAAGTTGAAGATAATAAACTTAGAGGTTCTGCAAGTAGTATAGGTAGACAGTCCCCTCTAAAAAAAGACGTGTGAAGGTCATGACATTGTGGTAAAAACGGGTTAACTATTTTGGCCAATCAGAATCCCGTCATGTGACATCCGCGATTCCGACATCGTTTCCCGCGCATTCGCCATGAGAACTTTCAGCAATCAACATGTCTTTTGATGTTCACCTTGATGTTCACCTTATTTAATTCGTCGTTCCATATATGCAGACTCTTACACTGGAGGCCTCCCTTTCAGGATGACTAATACTGGATGTTGCTCTATTATTGTCGCTCGAAGATGCAGAAGGTGGAAAATCCAAGGCCTGCTTCTTCCTAATGGAATTGAAACTGGTGACTTAGACTTCTCAGTTGTACCAGCAGAGTCAGATCGTGTTATTATAGCTGATACTTTATGAATTCCGGATTGGGTTTTCAGACGGATGTCTTGTGAGGAACCCGCACCAACAAATTTTGATCCGTCAGAGGAAGGCAAATGCTCATCCAACCATGCATTGGTATATAACATATATCAACCATGTTTTCGAATTTCATGAACCCACCTAGAATTCTTGCGGCGACTTGCTAGTCTATGCTGTTGAATAATAAGGTGATCCATTCTTGATTGTGACAGACGTTGTCTTGGAATCATGGCCAATTTACGCACAAGCTCTTCAGCTGGACGGATAAGCCTTCCCTCCGTGCATTGCTGCTCAACATACTGGTCATAGGCTGTTTCCATGACCTATAAAAATGAGACATATTGTTAATTTTGACATGTCTGACATAGATATGTGTCCAGATTTTGTGCACCTTCTGCAGTAACATTAACGCATGAACCATGATACCACTCGTGGCAATAATCACACTGAATCATAAATTTCCCATTATCAGGCTTTTTACAGAAACAATACAGGGACGTCTGCGAGGATTGAGAATCCTCGGAGGCACGCCCTGCAGCATCCCTTTCCCTATAATTTTTTAGCCATTTTGGAATTATACGATCTTTACATAATTTTAAGCGATCATAGTTCATGACCAATGTTTTACTTTTAAGCTTGATTTTATACAAATAAGGTGTTAATTTTGTTATTATTATCCCTGGCCCAGACGAAATTGGGGATAATTTTCTTGATTTTCCCTTTTTTGTTGATGAATCAAGTATATACACCAGGTCATTTACATTGTAATCGTTAACAAGAACTTTCAGGTCATAATCCCGTTTCATTCGTTCTTGCATTGTTTTCAAAGTAGATCTGGCCACTTCATGGGACAACTTAATGGACTCTTCCAATTTTTTTAAATACTCGTTTATTTCTGGAGTATCAGTACGCCCAGTCGACATCCTATACATGAGATCGGCCGGGTGATTGATCTCTCGTCCCAAAATGAACTTATTGGGTGTAAAACCAGTGCTTCGATTAACTGAAGATCTAAGAGCACCAGCAATTTGAGCCAAATTTTCATCCCATGAGTTTTGTGATCTATCAATGAAAAACGAATTGAATCCAAAAGAGTTATATTGTATCTTTCCACCTGACCATTAGCAGAGGGCCTATATGGTGTTGTCCTGGTTTTATGAATTTGTAGAAGGTTACATAGTGATGAAAATAAATTGCTTTCAAAGTTCCTCCCCTGATCGGAGAAAATTTGAAAAGGGTAACCGAATCTAGAGAAAAATTCATTTACAGCTGCTTGTGCAGTTATTTCCGCTGTTTGTGATAGTAGGGGGATACATTCCACCCATTTGGTGAATTGATCTACTATCATGAGGATATATTCATTACCCTTTTCACTTTTCGGTAGAGGACCCAGAAAGTCGAGATGTACCCGTTCCATGGGGGCTCCAGCATGGTATTTAGTAAGATGAAATTTATTTTTACGGGTAATTTTTTTGTTTTTGTTACATTTCATTCAAGTAGTGACAAAATTTTCAATATCTCGGGTCATGCCATACCAAAAATATTTCTCTTGGATTCTAGTTCTTGTTCCATCAACACCTTGGTGTCCTGCAGAAGGCAGGTCATGATTTGCTTTAAGTATCCCTGCCCTCATGGTTTCTGGCACAAGCAAATAAGACTGGTCATTGTCATGCTTCCATATGACTCTTTCTAACAGTTTATATTGATTTTTATTTATCCAATAATATTTGGAAGCAGGACTAGGTAAAAATAGACTTCCCTCGGTTGGTTCTTCCAAGCTTTCTAACCAGTGTTTTAGTATACACAGATCAGAGTCTTTATTTTGAGCTTCTACCATTTCCTCCGCCGAGCATCCAGAAAACAAAATTACTGAATGCTCACCAGCGAGAGTGGTATTTTACAAATAATAGATGGTACATCAGAACCATACTCGGGTGCCAGTACCACATCCATGTGAGCAAAAGATAATTCTGTATCAGAATAATTGGAACAGTCAGGATATAAATTCCAACAGCCGCCATCACTCCATCGGTCATCAGCATTATATAAATGTACCAAGTTGACTGATGCATATTGAATATTGCGTGATGCGGCGGAGGAATCTAATTTCCCCCCAGGGTCCCAAGGCCATAGATGGTTATATTCCGATTTGTTTGGGCTGTTCTCGGGTTCTCCCTCTTGATGCACTGTATTGCTGCTTGCTACAGAGCTTGTAACATACATGTAATTAGCACCAGAGGAACTCTCATTCTCTAAGCCCAAGTCTTTTAAATGTGGCTTTCCAGAGGCCAGCGGCACTACATAGTCTACTTCTGACATAAAGTTATTCCATTTGTCATGTGCACGTCTACAATAAGGACAACCCCCACATGGCAACTGTTCAATTTTTGTATCAGTTTTGTAATAAGGACAATATCTAACGGCTGGAATACGAGATAAAGCATCAGCATTTCCGTGTCTATGTTGAATTGTCATATTATATTGACTTAATTCTTCCATCCAACGGGCAATTTGACCTTGGGGCTCTTTGAAATTAAGTAACCATGTGAGACTACTGTGATCGGTGTGAATGACAAATGGTTTTCCAACCAAATAGTGTCTGAACTGTCTTGTAAATCTAATTACTGCCAGAAGTTCTTTACGGGTGGTACAATACCGGCGCTGTTCTGATGTTAAAGCAAAGCTACCATAGGAAATAACTTGTTCATTACCATTTTGAACTTGAATTAATTCTGCCCCAATTGCTTGGTCCGAGGCATCAGTATCTAGAATAAATGGATCTTGTGTGTTGGGGAGGCTCAAAATAGGAGCTGAAACTATTGATTTTTTAATTTTTAAGAAAGAGGTTTCTTGCTCACTTCCCCAAACAAATTTATTTTTACCAGTGAGTTTATATAAAGCTCTAGATACATCGGCATAATCTTTGATAAAATTTCTATGGTAGTTTGCTAAACCTAGGAATCGCTCTACATCTTTTGAACTTGAAGGCTTCGGCCAATTTTTTAACACTTTGGTGGCTTCTTCGCCGATTTCAAGCCCTTTTTCACTTACTATGCGACCTAGGAATTCAATTTGCCTCTGAAAGAGCTCACATTTTTTCGGTTTTAATTTTAGATGATAGTCTCAAAAACATTGCAGGACTCTTTTCAAGTTTTTCAAGTGACCTGTAAAAGTTTTGCCTAAGGTCACCACATCGTCCAAGAAAGCTATTGCTATTTTCCAATTTAGGCCTCTAAAAAGCAAATTCATTACACGTGAATAACAGACTGGGGCATTACATAATCCAAAGCCCATTTTCTTGAATTCATAAAGCCCATGTTTTGTAATAAAGGCTGTTTTATGTCTATCTTTTTTGTCTATATCAATCTGCCAATAAGCGGAATTTGCATCTAGCTTGGAGAACCATATGTTTCCTGACAAGGTACCGAGACACTCTTCTACCAATGGTAGAGGAAACACGTCCTTAACAGTCACTGAGTTTAATGCCCTACAATCAACGCACCATCGCACTCCGCCATCACGTTTTCTCACCAAAACGGGGGCAGCCGCCCATTCAGAAATTGAAGGTTGAATAACTCCAGCCTCCAACATTTTATTTAAATGCGATTCTTCCTCATGTTCAAATCCAATGGGGGTGCGACGCATACGCTGCTTAAAGGGGCTCGCAAATTGCGTATCGATCCTGTGTGTGATTTTTGTAAAATTGCCCAAATCAAATTCATCTTTAGCAAAAACATCTTCAAACTCTCTCAATAGGGATGCCAGTTGAGTTAACTCTTGCCCCCCCCCCCCCCCTAATTCTTTTGAAGACCTTTCTGCCAGATCCCACAAAAAATCTGGAAATGTTTCAAATATTTGCTCTTTTAGAATGGGCAATTTAGTGACTGTTGGAATGGATGTTTCTTTTGTATCACCTATTTTGTCAAATGTACATTCAGGTTTAAACATAAATTCAGAAGTATTGGCCTCTTGAGGCTCATCATCATAATTTGTTGGCGTGGCTTTAAAAAAAGCCGTATCTGCTTTATTATGATAAATGCCTGCCTCAATCGGCAAATTTTTGTAATTATCATTTAATTGATTCACATTATTGGAATCTACTGGCGGGACTTGTAAACAAGTCCTGTCTGTTTGATTCGAATTAACGCCTTCCTCAATTAAGTAATTATCTGAATTTTTACTCCCTTGAGACTCGCCATTAGAATCTACTGGCGGGACCTGTAAACAAGTCCTATCTGTTTGATTCGAATTAACGCCTTCCTCAATTAAGTAATTATCTGAATTTTTACTCCAATGAGACTCGCCATTAGAATCTACTGGCGGGACCTGTAAACAAGTCCTATTGGTTTGATTCGAATTAACATCTTTCTCAACAGACTGTGATGTTTGTTCTCGATGTACATTGATCATAGTTTTTGTTTCATTTATTCGGATCTTTTCCTCAATGTTGTTGTTTCTATTCTCCCCTTTTGGAAAAATATCTATTTCGGAAATTTCAAAAGCGTGAGCAATCAACTGATTCTTTTTCAATTTTACACGATAGTGGTTGCCGTTCATCAAACAAATTTTTGGTTCAGATTTTTTTGAGTGCAAAGATTTCGGGATTAAGATGTCTAATCCTTTAATTGGTTCTATCATATAATCCGATACTGGCAACATATTTTGCATAGAACATTTTAAAAGAACCACTGAATCAGGTGGAATTTTAGTTTGATTGCTCACTTTTATTTCGGCAATTGTAGGATTTATTGATTTATCCTTATAGCTCAGTGTAATTGTTTCTGGGCCAAGTTTTAACAGGCCCAGTTCCATATCAATTTTGGCACCATATTTTTTTTAAAAATCCAAACGAGTAACATATCATCTTCAATTGGTGCTACATATATTTTTTCGAAAAAACTTTGATTACCTATGTTAATTTGTATGGATGGTATAACAAAACCAGTCATAGTAAGTTCTCTACCTGCAGTTCGCATTCTTACAGTAAGTTTCTACTGATTGCGGTTTATGTGGCAGTTTTTTAAATAAATTATCACTAATGATTGTGACTTCAGCTGCTGTGTCAATTACTGCCATAATTTCAAATTTTTAAATCCCTGCAGGTAGTCTATACATTGAGCTATTGTGCAATTGACGAATTGTTATTATTTCTGTTTCGTCATTTTGTGCCGAAATTTCCGATGATACATTGAGGCCCTTTATATTTTCTCGGGTCAAGTCTAGGGCTAACGCCTCGACCCGATCACATTTTTTGAATCCGAATTCCTCTCAAACTGTACCCTCCTGTCACTTGCAGACTGATTTGTGGGGCTCTTGGAGGGCCAGACATTTTTAAAATGCCCCATACCACCACATCTATAACATTTATTTTGTTCTGCATGCACAGGTGAGGATAAGTTAGATGATCGACTAGGTGAGGATGAAAAATTAGACAATTGAATAGGCGAGGATGATAAGGTAGGCGACCGATTTCTCTTTGTATCACCTAGTCTGTTGTTTAATTTTTTGAGCTCATACATAATGAATTCCATATTGGATTTAACACCAGCCACCTCTGCTTTAAGATCATTTATACTAGCAGTATGTGACTGTTGTTGTGCCTCCAGCCTAGATAAGCGAGATTCCACCAATTTGGTGGACTTATCTTGGTATAAACCTGTAGCTTCAATTACTATCGGTGATGTTTCAGTGCCCTTTACTGGCGATTTTTCAATTGATTTAGATGAAGCATCAGTTTTTACAGGTTTATGTTGAGATGGTTCATTATGTATTGCCTTAAATGTGTGTTCATACCACCTCATGCAGTCTATAGCTTGTTCTATACTTGTGGGCCGAGAGTTTGCAGCATATTGACCTTCTTGCTTATCTTGGGCCCCTTGACTGAATCGCATTATAGCCTGCTTGTACATGTAATCATCTGGCAAATCTTGAAAGGCTCTAGTTGCCAATGAAAGAACTCTATCAGCCCATTCTTGAAGTGGTTCCTCATTATTTTGAGTGGTATGATTAAATTCCAGTTGGGCCGTTTCAGGAAGATCTTGGTATCCGAAACGCCTTTCAAGTTTGTACAGAAGATCGTATAGTGGGATGTAGGGTTTTCTCTTCAAGACAAGTGAATAAAATTCACTTGCCTTTCCATCCAAACACCAGCAAAGATTGTCAATACGCTCTCTGGCTGACCACTCCTGCAAATCGGCATATTTTAAATATTTGGTTTTGTAGGCTCACCAATTTGAGGTTCCATTATAAACCAAAGATTTCGGATAATGAATTTGTTTTTTTTTTCTATCATTATTCCCCGTTATTATTTTGAGCCATTTGTGCAGGAGGTATCAGATCAAAAGCATTTTCATTTTATTGTTGTTGTTGCTGATTAACTTGAGTTATTTGTGGAACATGTGTAGGTGGTACTAGTGGTGGATAGTGTGGTGGCATTGCCGGTGATACCAGCCACATATAATATGGTGGCATTGGTGGATACATAGGTCTATATGGATCCACGTATGGCATTGGTTGATTATACCAATTTGATGTTTGTGGTTGCCCTTGGGGCAGTTGTAATTGAGGCGTCTGCATACTGTTTATGTTTTGTTGTGGATTTTGTACATAATTTGTGTTCTGTTGTTGAGGTTGTATATAGTTTGTGTTTTGTTGTAGGGGTTGTACATTGTTTGTATTTTGTTGTGGAGGTTGCACATAGTTGGTGTTTTGTGGTGGTGGTGGTGGTGATTGCACATAGTTTGCATTTTGTTGAAATTGGCTTAGTTGAATGTTGCCTTGATTCTGTTGTTCTGCTTGGTTGGTTTGAGTTTTTTCTACTTTTACTTGTGGGTCTGCATGTGTTAAATTAGATTTATTGTCAATCACTTAGAGCATATTTTTTCGAAAAGTAGTAGATTCATTATCTGAATCTTCAGAAGAATATTCACTGGGGTGGGACCTCCTTGGTGGTGTATTGGCTAGAATTTCTTCATCGAGTTCTCCCCTGATTTCCCTACTACTAATGTCATTTTCCCTTGCATAATTTTCCCCATCAACATGAAGTGTATAATCAATCAGTTGTTCAAGTTCTATAGACCACTTTAAATGAGGTATTGCTTTGACTTGATCCTCATTTAAATTTCCCAAACGTTCCCTGTTTAATAAAATGGATTCCGCAATTTTATTCCCCACTCCTGGCAAGTCTAATAAATCCCTATATGAACATTTGTTGATTTGTATACGTCTTCCCCCACCTGTTTGTGTAGTTATTTCCCCACCTGATGTCATATTTTATGTGTTTGGATGTAGTAAGTTGTTTGAGTAATAGTTGTAATATGAACTGAAGCTTTGGTTTGGAATATTTCCTACTGGCCACTTCAGTTACATAAAACTCCTAAAACAGAAATACTGTCGGACGACTAAGTTTTGTCAGACGACCAAGTTCTGTCGGATGACCAAGTTTTGTCGGATGACCAATTTTTGTCGGACGACCAAGTTTTGTTGGACGACCAAGTTTTGTCAGACGACTAAGTTTTGTCGGATGACCAAGTTTTGTCAGACGACCAAGTTTTGTCGGATGACCAAGTTTTGTCGGACGACCAAGTTCTGTCGGACGACCAGGTTTTGACGGACAACTAAGTTTTGTCAGATGACCATAATATTTGTGAAATTTCAATTAAATAAATTAGGGATTTTGCTTTTGAAATATTTCAGGGATAAAAATATTTTTTATCCTAACAACCTAAAAGTTGGTTGACTGAAATATCAATTGAACTGGAAAAATTGTTGCTTGGATGTCTCCTGCATGTTATTCCAGTTATAAAAAAAAAATTGACAATTGATAACATTTCGTCGTCAGGCAATTAAACTTGAAAGTTGAAATGTCATTGCGTATATAACTGGTATTGTCTATTGCAATAATCTTGAAAGAAAAAAAAAAAAAATTTATGTGTGGTCCGATAACTGAAACTTTTGTGGTCCGAGACTAAGTTTGCATGTTTTATGGCACGTTTTGACTATTTGTAAACAACTGAATAATCTGCGTGGATTTCTCCTTCAGGCTGTGTCAGTTGTGTATGGACAACTGAAAAATCTGAGTGGATTTCTCCTTCAGGCTCTGTCAGTTGTGTATGGACAGGTGTGTCTCACAAAACAATGTTTTGTCAGACAATGTTGGAATTCTTGTTCAATGAATTCCACAATCAAAAAAGTTAACAATCACTTTTTCATCATAACAAATTCCGAAAAAAAAATAATATAGCATTAATAAATAATCGCAAGATGAAAAAGTACACTATTTATTGTTTTGATATAAAAAAAAATTAATCTGAAAAAGGAAAAGTATCAGATTAAACTACATGTGACAAAAAATGTGCGTTTTTGTTTTTGTAAACAAAATCACATGACAGATAGATCACGTGATGAGAAAAATCTATTTCATGTTTCAAAACTTGCTGTCTGAAAACGCTTGGCTTGAACATTTTTATATCTTCTGTCTTCTGCTGGTGATTCAGGACAGTAAAAACTTCTGTATACAACATTGTGTATAAAGAATCAATGGAAATAATAAATGAGAATATATAACGTAAATTAGATTGTATCACAGAAACATTTTCACAGCCAAAAATCTAAACAATAATCTGTAACACGTGACATGATTCATGAATATTAATCAGCTGCAGATTTGTTGTCACACTTCGTAACTTGACTGAGATTTAAATAAGTTATAAAGATATAAGTTAGAATGAAAATGTCACAGAAATAATTTAATGAAAGCCTCCAAAATTCGGTTTGCAAGCAGCGCCATGTGTTGTCTCGCGTCTTATAAAAATAGGCTGTGATAAATAATATAAAGAAAGACCGAAATGAGAGTGAAAGAGCGAGGCAACAAATAGAGGAACAAATAAATAGTTACCTGTAGGCGGCAATAACGGCGCCCAGATCACTTCAATCTTGTAGCAGAGTGAATACTGTCATGCTCATTAATTATTGGCTGAGTCCATGATTACACATATAATAACATCATGATAGTTTGATACAACTTTACAAGAAATCACTTGGCATCATGGCCGAAGTCCACATATAAATAACACAGGTAATATTATGAGGAATAAATATGGAAAGACATCTTGGATATTAATATGGAATTCTTGGAAGGCTAACTGTAGAATATATATATATCGAACGACGAATTAAATAAGGTGAACATCAAGGTGAACATCAAAAGACATGTTGATTGCTGAAAGTTCTCATGGCGAATGCGCGGGAAACGATGTCGGAATCGCGGATGTCACATGACGGGATTCTGATTGGCCAAAATAGTTAACCCGTTTTTACCACACCATGTATGGTAACTTGTATGTTTCAGAAGATTCTAGTGCTTATTTATCTTCTAAATCAAATATATTTTCTGACAGTGATGAGGTATTGACATCTATTAATAATAATAATAATAACTCTTTGGCCAGCCGCTGATTTGTCGCGGTCCTCATAAGAGAAGGCCATCATTCCCCCTGCACCCCACCCCCTCTTACCCTCCTCTCCTCCCAGCATTCAGATATAAACTGCTTAATAGTGTACCTCACTTCCTCTTTTTCAATTTCTTCAATAAGCATTCCTACCCTCTCCCTCGTGTCCCCCTTCAGCCAACTATCCTTTGTTTCTTCACCCCACTTCTGCATTATTCTTCCAGTAAATTTTATTCTATGAGGTATATACTGTGGGCATTCCAAGAGAAAATGTTCCAGGGTCTCCACTACTCCAGAGTGGCACATTTGGCATCCCTTTTCCCCATCTCTCCCAATTTTTCCCCGAAGCTCCAGTGATCTTGATCTCAGTTTGAACAGCAGTGACCCTCCAAAGGTGCCATCTAGGTACTTCTCAAAATCTGGCTTTTCTTTATATTGTAACCCCTGCAGTGATCTTTTCACGCTAACCCCTGCTCGCCAGTTTCGATTGCAATCTTCCATGACTCTCTCTTTGACAAACCTTTTGCCTTCTTTCATTCCTACTTCTATGTTTGTGACCTCTATAGAGTAATTGTCCATTAGTTCCCTCACATGTTTTGACCACCCCGTTTCTATATTAGAATTCCAAATGGTATCGAGCATCAATTTGCACCACCGGTTGTCAGGCAGGTTTCTCAAGTAGTTAAAGTAACACAGTTTTCCCAAATCTACCCTGTCCTTGATTTTCATCCACCCAAGCTCCCCCCTTACTGCTTCCAAAGCTGCAGCATTACTCGACCCCGTTATCCATCTGCCGGCATCATTTTGAGTATTTTCCAACTTCTTAATAACGGTTTGGTTTAATGGAATCACGTCCGTGCCATACGTTATACTTGGTAAACCCACCCTCTCCCACAGTGTTTTCCCCACAAAGACCTTGTTGAAACTATTTTTCCCTAAAAGTTTTAGTTGGTTCAGAATTCTTTTCCCCTTCAGAATCAGTTTGGCTGAGTAATTTCTGTACACCCCTCTTCCCGTTATATTTATGCTTACCCCTAAATACTCATACTCTCCCGTTTCTCCTACAGTGATTTGTTTGCTTTCCCCTTCGGGGATTGAGAACTCCCCCACTCTCCATCTCTTCGTCATATCTACCTTGCGTCCAACGGGTATTACCTTGCTTTTATTTTCATTTAGTTCGAGCCGCCAAGTGTTCCCATATCTACCAACAATTTCCAGCAGTTTCTCTAGCCCCTGTTCAGTTCTAGACATTAACACCATGTCGTCCACAAAGAATAAGCCTGGTATCTTTATGTCTCCAACATTTACCCCCTCCGCACTCTGAATTAGTTCGTCCCCTAAATCTTTAACATACAATGCAAACAAAATCGGTGAAAAGATACACCCCTGCTTGAGGCCTATATCCATAGGGACTCGTTTTGTAGTGATACTCCCTAGACTGAGTTGGCTTTGCACATCTGTATACAGTGCTTTCATGATTCCCACAAAGTCACCCCCCAGTCCGATGCCCTCGAGCTTTCGCCACATACCTTCCCTCCACACTCGGTCGTACGCTTTTTTCACATCTAGAAATGCCAGAAACATCTTTTTCTTTTCAGCCTTTGTTGATTCTATCAGTTGGGTGAGTGTAAATAGGTGATCAGTGACTCTTCGTCCTTTCCTGAAACCATTTTGAATTTCTCATAAAAAACCTTTCTCTTCAATAACTTCCTCTAGTCTACCGTATATGACCTTACAGAATACTTTTCCGATGTTACTACTAACTGATATCCCCCTATAGTTATCTAGAACTTCCTTATCCCCCTTTTTGTGTATGAACGACACCTTACTTTCCCTCCACTCTCTGGGGACCTCTTGCTTTCGCAGAGCCAGGTTGAAAAGGTTTGTCAGGACTTCAATAAGTGCCTCCCCTCCATTTTTGAGGAATTCGTTCGGAATTTCATCAGTCCCTCCCGCTTTACCATTTTTTAATTTCGAGACCACGTTCCGCACTTCTTCTGCCGTTATTTCGCTACATACACGATTGGATAGGTTCTCCTCCACCAGTGTATTTCTTTTTGGTGGGGACCCACTGCCCCATCGCCTATCGTTTATCTTTTCCCAGTGCTTGACTAACTCTGAAGCGATACGGCCTTTATCTTCTGTACTTTCCCCATCCACTTTGATACTCTGCACACTACTTTTCCCCCGTTTATTTACCCAGTTCCAAAATACGTTTGAGCTCGAACCCCCCGTTTTCTTTATTGTTCTGGCAAGACTGCAATTGCGCTCCTTCCTATTATTATTCTTTATCTCATTCACCTTTTTCCGTGCCAGTTCATATTCTCCTTTCATTAGTCTCGTGTCATTGTTATCCACCCCTTTAAGCTTCCTACTTCTTCTGTAAGCAGCGCATTTTACCTTCCTTTCTTTTATAGCCTTTTTCAGTCCCTCGTTAACCCTGTATCCAAGCTCTCTCGTTGGGACCCTCACCCTTCCTATACACTCCTTCCCTGCCTCTGCTAGGCTATTTACTATGCCATCTGAAATACTCTGGACATTTGCATCCCTAGGTATACATTCAAGATTTGGTTTTAGTTTTTCCCGAAACTGCTTCCAGTCGGCTCCTTGTTTTAGTCCCCAAACTTCCTTGAAGGTATTTCTGTCTCTATTCGTCTTTTTGCCCATAATCTTAACTGTTATCAGGTTGTGATCACTACCCAAGTCATTTTTCCCTCGTCATCTATTTCTACATCTATAACCTCCCTCCATACGCTAATGTCAGTGAGTATATAATCAATTATTGTTTTCTTATCGTTCCTCTCCCAGGTCCATTTACCCTTACATTTCGCATCCCTGTTCAGGATCTTTAAACCAAGCTCTTTTGATAGGTCCAACATCTTCCTCCCATTCGTGTTAATTTTCCTATCACCTCCCTGTATGCCCTCCTCCTTATCCCCGATGTGCCCATTGAAGTCCCCCATTAGGACAATACTGAACCCTCTGCTCCCAAGCTCTGTGATATTCGATCTAAGAGTTGTATATATTGAATCATTCCACTCGGGCTTACTTCCCTCCACTGCTAAGTATACAACACCAACGGCAACACTCCTGCTTCCTAACTTGATTTTTGCCCAGACTATTTCGTTGGATACTGGAATCTGAGTCCTTGCTTCTGTGAGATCTGTAATCAATGAGGGCTGTAATTCCTCTTTAGCGTCGATGCCAACACCCCCACCCCGTTTCTGACCCTCAGTTCGCCCAGCTCCTATCCACATGGAACCCTTCATCTGATCAACCCGCTCATCCCGTCGTATCCACGTCTCACTTAGACCCATTATATCGAAGTCTCCTTCGTCCATCATTGTTGATATTTCGCTTACTTTCTTGTGCAGACCCTGGATGTTGCAGTACCCAAACTTAATGAATCTTTGTTTTTTTGTCATCACTGGCACATTATTATAACCCTGGTATGTCCCTGTATTGTGCATGTTTGTTGTTCTTCCTATGTTCCCAGCATTTGTGCCACTCTGGGTTACCGGCTGTGGTCCCCTACCCCCCTTTTCTCCAAAAAAGGCCCAGCCACCTGTAAGATTTTTTGGCCCAACAGGTCTGTACCCATCCTACTTAAATGCAATCCGTCTCGCCCATACAACTCTCCTTGTCCCCAGAATGAATCCCAGTGGTCAATGAAATGTACTCCCAAGTCTTTGCAGTGCTCTTCCAGCTCCTCGTTTAGTGCCATAATCCGCGAGTTCCTCTCATTCCCACCACCCATAACGGGGAGCACCCCTGAAACGATGATCCGAACATTCCTGCTAAGTAGCTTACTAATTAGGTCCTTGTATGTGTCCACCAAACGAACTGATTTCCTCTCCCTGATGTTATTGGACCCCACATGTAATACCACTACCGGATCAGGCCCCGACCCAGCTACAATACCGTCCACTCTATCCCTCAGGTCCTCCACTTTAGCCCCCGGGAAGCACAGAACTGTTCTATTTTTACTGTCCGGACCACAGACAACCTTGTCGATCCCCCGAACTATGCTACTTCCCGCAACCACCAACTTACTTTTGGACCTCGTCCTATTTATCTCCTCTAGTCTCCTATTGTTTACAGCGTCCTCTTCCTCTCCAACAGCCCCACTCGGAATCAATATCGGTATCGGTATCTTTGACCTAGGATTACTCCTATCCTTGTCCCTCCGTCTCTTTCCGGGCCCTGAGCTACCTGGACTACTCCCCTGGTCTTCCCCCGGATCCCTCCTCCTTTTTCCTGGCCTAGACCCCAAGCTACTAAATGTTGCAACTACCTCCATCTCCTCCTCTGTCTCTTCCGAATCGAGCACATCAAATCTGTTTCTGGTGCTGCACTCCCCACTGCCTTTGGACTTTACACCCCTATCTACCTGCTTCTCTGGCCCCCCTTTCCTACCACTCTTGGTAGTCCACGCCAAACGCTTTACAGCATTGCTCCGGCCTGGGCCCCCCTCATCTGTCCTACGTACTTTTCTAGCAGCCCCCACCTCATCACCTACCTCATTCACATCAAAGGTTCTACCCCCATGTTTCCTCTTGGAACCACCGACAACCTTCCATCCTTCTCGGAAAGCCACTTTCACAGGCGTAACTCCAGACAGCCCCGCCCTACCAAGTTTTCCCTTCAGCTCAGCAATCTCCCCCTCAAACTTAACAATTGTCTCAATTGTCTATTGACACAGGAGTGAGGAAAGTAAATAGATCCAGTCTCTCAAAACCAAGAGTTGTTTCTTTTAGTGATCAATTAGAGAGGACCCCAAGTCTAAAAAAAATCGATACACTAGGCAGTGAGTTGCAAGAATCAAGGGTCAATACAGGTGTTAGGCCAAAAAGTCGGTCACATGGGAGTGAGTGGGTTCCACCCAGTACAGGGGAGATAAGTTCCCAAAGCTCTGAACAGGATCGATTGGGTTTTCCTGGTGAACATTCACCTATTCCGCCCAGTATTTTGAAATCAGATTTAAGGAAAAATAATCTGTTGCTAAATTGTTCTGGTGGGAATTCATTATTTTCATCGGGAAATCAGCTGTCGAGCCCACTGGGGGCGGGAAATTCTCCTCTGTCTAGTCCTAGCGAGAGCTCCTATAACTACCCCAGACATCCTCAGACAAATTTTTCTCAAAGTCAAGTAATGTTTTCAGATTATTCTGATAGGGATAATTCCATTGAGTTTGGTTTTCAGAATTTATCTAGAGATGCATCTATTATGCATAATAAAGGTCATATTCAAACAGTGCCCGATACGCCCGATTTTCAAAGGATAAGGTGCCAAATTCGAGAAGTTTATAATCCTAAAGTAAATCAATTTCCTTCATTTAGTGATCAAAGACCCATAGCTTTTGATGGCCCTCAAAATAAAATTTCGTATACTCTCCAAGAATTCGCAGGAGGGGGTCCATCTGGGAGAACAAACTCATTATCCAAATAAAGCTTCAACTTTACCTGTAAATTCACACATGTTTATACCGGAAACTCCTTCAGTGTTTATTCATGATAGGGGAATTTCGTCAAGGGATGTGCAAATGCTTTGTTCTGAAGGCACAGTTCAAAGAGACTCTGGAGTAAGGAATCAGATTATGCAGAATGTGCCAAGTGAATTTGTATCAACTCCTAAGGTGAATATTTCACCTTCTCAGCAAAATTTAGGATTTAGTTCTCATGAAGGCATTGATTTTGAACCAACTTGGGAAAATCCTAGAATCCTACATAGAATGATGTTACATAAAACTGTTGAGCCAGAAACATTTGATGACTCTGTTTGGAATATTAAAGATTATTTGGTACATTTTGAGACTGTTGCCAAAATAAATAGATGGGGTGATAGTGAACGAGCTGCTCATCTCTTGATTAGCTTTAGAGGAAATGCACAGTCACTCTTGAGTGGGTTGAATTCTTGGCAGATGCAAAGTTACGAATTACTTAAACAGGTTCTGTTAAGTAGATATAACCCCAATGAACATTTGTTTGCGAATAAGGCAATCTTTCGTCAAAGTCGTCGGAATGAGGGGCAAAGTGTGAGAGAGTTTGGATATGGAATTGGGAGGTTAGCAAGAGAGGCGTTTCCTACAATCTCAGATATTGAGCCCATAGCGGTGGAGCAATTTGTTTGGGGTTTGGGTGATAACAAGTTAAAACGGCATGTGCAGTTGGGTCGTCCAGAGACACCGGAACAGGCTATTGCTTTAGCCACTGAATATGAAGTTATTGAAGGTCCTGTTAGTCGTAATCGTTATCCCCCAGATGAGCCCGGTATTGAATGTGATTTGGTTCAGAGATTACAACTATTAGAACAAAAAATTTCTCAGCTTCAAAGACAGCCCAGGGTTCCTACGATCAGTTGTAATTACTGTCAGAAAAATGGACATGTGGAGGCCCATTGTAGAAAAAAATGTATGATGAACGTGTCCATGATCAACAAACACAGTTACAACAACAAGATTACCGAAATTCGGGAAACAACAATCGGCTGGGTTTAGGGTTGCAAACACAGCCGCTGAATTTGAAATGCAACCACAAAAATTTTGCCATTTTTCTGAACATATACATAAGGAAACAAAGGTGGTAGAGTCCCGGTTTGAACACATCCCAGATAATGCCAGTTTCCCCAAGGAAGATGACTCTTCTGAACTGTTTAATAAGCAGCAGGGAGATGTGGTTTTAGATGAAAAAGTCTTGGAAAAGGGTACATCTGCTTTAGGTTTAACTAGAGTTGCTGACTCTAGCTCTCTTTCTGTAGTTTTACCAACTGAGTCGATGAGTATGAAGGATTGTGAATTACCTGAAAGGAAAGGTATAAATGATAATGGGGATATACAATCAGCTAAACTGTTATTAGATCCAAGTAAAAAGTCGGAAACCCAGTCGCCATTTTCATCAAAAGACTGTGATTTTTCTTGTTTGTTTGCCAGAGCTTTTGTGAATGAGTCAGTTTGTGTGTTTCTAGTGGATACTGGATCTCCTTGTTCAATTTTGGATATTGAAACATTTCACCAATTAGGCTTTGTGGATTCTATGTTGAACGGAACGGATAGGCATCTGGTTACAGCTAACGGAAGTAAAATACAAGTAAAGAGCGAAATGGAGTTGGAGTTGAAATTCAGGTCCTTAACAGTTACCCAGTCATTTTATGTGGCAGAGTTAGATGGTCTACATGGTATTTTTGGGATATGACTTCCTGAAAGTAAATAAGGTCATTCTTGATGTGAAAAAGAAAACATTAACCACTTCTAAGGGTCTCATTGAATTATTTTCAAGGCCAAGTTATAACCAGGCAATTGCTGTTAATGATAAAACAAACATTACATCAAATGAAGTAAATAAAACTCAACTAATTTGCCCTTTGAACACTACTAACGCACCATCTGATTTAACAACAGAAATTGCATCTCCTGCACCTTCCTGTAGTAACTGGGTAGATTGTTGGACAGTTGAAGAGTTAGTTGACATGGAGGGAAAGGATGTAGATATTGCTTGGATAGTTATTGCAAAACAAAAATCAAATGTTAAACCTAATCAGGCAGAGCAGTCACAGGCCCCTGTTGATGTCAAATGTTTCTGTAATCAATGGGAACAATTGTTTATTGAAAATGGATTGTTGTACAGGAAAGGAAGGTCTTCAAATCAGGATGTAAATCAGTTAATTGCTCCTGTGAAAATGAGAGAGTTTCTTTTCCAATAGTTACATGCAGATCAACAGGTGGACATTTAGGTCGTGATAAGTCTTCAAATCAGGATGTAAAGCAGTTAATTGCTCCTGTGAAAATGAGAGAGTTTCTTTTCCAAAAGTTACATGCAGATCGAACAGGTGGACATTTAGGTCGTGATAAAATGATAAGTTCAGTAAAAAGTCGGTTTTATTGGCCGGGAATGAATGAAAATATCCAAAGATGGTGTGCCGATTGTGAGGAGTGTGCCCAAAGGAAACCAGGACCTGGTTTAGGACACAATCCTCTGAGTCAGGTTTCAAATAATAAGCCAATGATGTGTATTGCTTATTTTAGGACATCTACCATTCACTGATAATGATAATGAGTACATTATGGTAGTGGGAGAATATTTCACGAAGTGGAAGGAAGCTTTTCCCCTAAGAAATCACACTGCTCAAGCTGTAGCTGATCTATTTGTTACACAGTTGATATGCCGTTTTGGATGCCCTGAACGTATTCACACAGACCAGGGAAGGGAATTTGAGTCTGCTCTGTTTACTGAAATTTGCCATATGTTAAATGTCGAAAAATCTCGAACCACGCCATACAGACCTCAATCTGATGGTGTGGTCGAGAGATTTAACAGAACATTGTTACAAATGCTTTCACTGTTTGTGAACGAAAATCACACTGATTGGGATATTCATCTACCATATCTGATGATGGCATACAGGGCCAGTCAGCATAGTTCTACACATTGTACACCAAATTTATTAATGCTTGGACTTGAGATTCAATTGCCACTCGATTTGATGGTTGGACTCCCGCCCAACTCATCTCCTGAATGTCCAATTGCTTACGTAGAATGGCGCCAGAAAACAATGGTGTCTTCATTTGAGTTTGCAAATAAACAGTTACAAACATCTGCAAAAAGGCAGAAAACAAATTATGATAAAAACAGAAAAAATCGGTGCTATCAAATTGGGGACTGGGGTTGCCGATGGTATCCGCCTAGAGGTAAGAAAAAATTAGGACTAGGTTGGACCGGACCTTACTTGGTGGTACACCTCATCTCAGATGTAATAATCAGTATTCAGAGTAGACCTGATGCAGTAATAAAAAATGTACATAATGATCAATTAAAACCTTATGTAGGTACAAATGTTCCAGATAAATGGTTGCAGGCTCCAGATAACAATCCTTCAATAATTAATACTGAAATTAACCTAAACAAAACAGATATTAACCTTCTTTCTGATTTAACAATAACTTCTGGTAGTGACACTGAAACAGATAATGATAGTGTTTCTGATTTAGTAAGTCCTCAAATTAAAACTAGGAGAGGCAGGCGCATTAAGAAACCAGAGGTATATAGTCCATAATAAATTTGGTAGAAAGAAAATGGAGCTCCTAGAAGGAATTGATAAAGAACTGAAGGAATTTGAAGAAGAGAACCGAGGAGTGTTTAATTTACTCGGACAGACCGGCCCTGTACCAAATTGTACAGATACAATATACTATAAACCTGCCAATTTGTATGAACATTGGAACAATGTACATAAAAGCACTAAAACGTTATTCAAGTGTTCCTCGTGTGGGAAGAAGTTTAAAAGGAAATGTGATGTCAATAGTCATCATAGGGTTTTTGGACATTCTAATTTAGAAACTGTGGAAGCAGATAATTTAGGGTATATGATATAGGAACTGGGGCCAGAAGAAGAAAATTAGTTGTAGCGGGGAGCAGCATTGTACGTGGGATTGACAATGTAGTTTGTGGTCCTGATAGTTCCAATCGAACAGTCTTGTGCTTTCCGGGGGCGAAGGTGGAGGATCTCAGGGACCGGGTAGATGGCATTGTGGCAGGGTCAGGACCGGAACCGGTAGTGGTGGTCCATGTGGGGACCAACAATATCAGGGAGAGAAGGTCAGTAAGTTTGGTGGAGTCGTATAGAGGCTTAGTCGGCAAACTGCTAAGTAGGAATGCAAGGGTAGTCGTATCCAGGGTCCTTCCTGTCCTTGGAGGTGGGGACGAACGGAACTCGAGGATTTTGGCGCTAAATGAAGAGTTAGAGGACTACTGTGTTGATCTGGGAATTCCCTTTATCGACCACTGGGACACGTTTTGGGGCAATGGGAGCATGTACGGGCGTGACGGGCTGCATCTTAGCAGGGCGGGGAAACGGGTATTAGGGGATAAAATTCTACGGGTAGCAGAGCCTTTTTTGGAGAGGAGCGGGGTGGGAGGTCAGAGACAAGTATAACGAGAGTTGACATAGGTGTGGTGAACAAGAGTGAGGGGGACAGAATAAGTTTACCAAGACTAGCACCAGAAAACAATGGGCCCAGTAGGCGGAAGCCAATGAACCTCGGTACCCTGAAAGTGGGTTATAGCAACATCCAGGGTCTCCACCGGAAAGTAAGTGAAATTGCTACATTGATCGAGGCAGAGGAGTTTGATGTCATGGGCTTAAGCGAGACGTGGGTAAGACACGAGGAACGGGTAGACCAAGTAAGCGGGTGTGTGTGGATAGGTGTAGGGCGAACGGAAGGCCAGAAAAAGGGGAGGGGTAGGCATGTACATTAAAGAGAATTAAAAACCGTCGCTGATTACAGATCTGGAAGATATCATCACCTCGGCTGATGTGTCAAAAGAAATTGGATGGGTAAAGATCAGTCTGAGAAACAAAAGTATTGCCCTCGGTACCCCTGTTATTCTTCCTTTGCTACCATGGACTCATTGCTTTTCACCCCCTTAAGTTTTCTACTTCTCCTGTATGCAGCACATTTAGCTTTTCTAACCTTTATGGCCCTTTTCAGTTCTTCGTTCACTCTGTACCCAACTCCCCGCGTTGGCACCCTAATCTTTCCTACACTTTCCTTCCCTGTCTCCACTAGGCTCGCAACTATGGCGTCAGCCATCTTCTGGACACTGCCCCCCTTGTGTACGACTGCAAGCTTTGGTTTCAGTTTTTCTTCGAACTTCGCCCAGTTGGCATCCTTTCTGAGTTCCCAAACCTCCTTGAAGCTTCCTTTGCTTTTCTCTAGGTTTTTAGCCCTCATCGTCACTGTAATCAAGTTGTGATCACTATCCAACTCCATTTTTCTCTCATCGTCCACTTCTACCCCTATCACTTCCCTCCATAAATTCATATCTGTGAGAATGTAGTCAATTATTGATTTTCTGTCGTTTCTCTCCCAGGTCCATTTCCCCTTACATCTAGCGTCCCTGTTCAGAATCTTCAGACCGAGCTCATTTGTGAAGTTCAACAGCTTCCTTCCATTCCTGTTGACTTTCTTGTCCCCACCCTCTATGCCTTCTTCCTTATCACCTATGTGTCCATTAAAGTCGCCCATCAGAATTATACCGAGCACCCTGTTTTCTAGTTCAGTGATATTGGACCTTACTGATAGGCCCAGAGTGTTGGTCAAACTATCAGTCAGCCAATGGATCTAGTCACGGACTTTTCATGTTGAATTTTGGCTATAAATTCGTAGTTTTTTCTCACTTCAGTGTTCAGTTGGTGATTTTTTCCCTGGGCAATTACTAGCCCTTCTGAAAGGTCAGCCTTTTGAGCCATGCCTCTTTAGAATAATTTAACTCCAGTACTTTAAATAAATGTAAAACAAAATGATTTAATTAATTTTAAACAATTTAACTTCAAAAATGTCAAAGTTAAATAAATAAATGTAGATAAAAAAAATGATTTAAGGTCTGTAAAAGTAAATTAAAGTTTCTAAATTTGACTAAAATAATGCCCCAGTAAATTAAGACAGATTAAAAGTATCTACAGTTTAAACAGATTTAGTCAATGTTTCTAAAGGTTTTTTTTTTTTTTTTTTTAAACATTTCCACTTGAACAGTTACATTTTTTTCCATAGAGTAAATCTGACAAAACAAACAATTGAACAAATTTCACAAAATAAACTGTTATAGATTCCATTTCAGAATTAGTGATTTATAGAACCTGGCCTAGTTTGGGTAACACAGCCATCCATCCATTTCCTGAATTCCTAACAATCACCCGAAGCCCGAACTGTTACATCAGCAGATTATTGGTAAAATGTTTAGTTAAAGTATATTTAGTTTTAACAGAGAAAAGCAGACAGAAAATAGATACAGTTAAAGATAAACACTTACAAAATTACACTAGAGTGCACAGAAGTGGTACAGAGAACAATGGGCTTTGTTAATATCCAAGCTGTGAGATGTGTTCAATCAGGAGCTTTAACAGACACGTCCGATCAGTGTGATTGTCAACCAGAAAATAGCAAAAAGAACTACAAATTTCTAAGGCCATAAGAAGACATTGCCTAAAAACAACAACACCGGTACAATCTTTGTAATTACTATAATGGATGAAAATCAAGGACAGGGTAGATTTGGGAAAACTGTGTTACTTTAACTACTTGAGAAACCTGCCTGACAACCGGTGGTGCAAATTGATGCTCGATACCATTTGGAATTCTAATATAGAAACGGGGTGGTCAAAACATTTGAGGGAACTAATGGACAATTACTCTATAGAGGTCACAAACATAGAAGTAGGAATGAAAGAAGGCAAAAGGTTTGTCAAAGAGAGAGTCATGGAAGATTGCAATCGAAACTGGCGAGCAGGGGTTAGCGTGAAAAGATCACTGCAGGGGTTACAATATAAAGAAAAGCCAGCTTTTGAGAAGTACCTAGATGGCACCTTTGGAGGGTCACTGCTGTTCAAACTGAGATCAAGATCACTGGAGCTTCGGGGAAAAATTGGGAGAGATGGGGAAAAGGGATGCCAAATGTGCCACTCTGGAGTAGTGGAGACCCTGGAACATTTTCTCTTGGAATGCCCACAGTATATACCTCATAGAATAAAATTTACTGGAAGAATAATGCAGAAGTGGGGTGAAGAAACAAAGGATAGATGGCTGAAGGGGGACACGAGGGAGAGGGTAGGAATGCTTATTGAAGAAATTGAAAAAGAGGAAGTGAGGGACACTATTAAGCAGTTTATATCTGAATGCTGGGAGGAGAGGAGGGGAAGAGGGGGTGGGGTGCAGGGGGAATGATGGCCTTCTCTTATGAGGACCGCGACAAATCAGCGGCTGGCCAAAGAGTTATTATTATTATTATAATTGGTAATAATTAAAATAACAAACAGTGAGTGATCATTGATTAACTGAACTCAACTTGTGTTTTCACAATCAAAAATCAAAGAACTTCTACTAAAATATAATCAAATGTAAACTAAAAAAACATGTTCTCACAATAATAGTTTCAAAGTTTATTGAACATGTCAAAAAAAATTACAGAAACATTGATTTTTTTTTTCATTTTCTACTTATTTTCACTGGAGGACGGTTTGGGTGTATTATCGGACGGTTTGGGTCAAAATGTAGCGGACGGTTTGGGTCATATTGCAGAGGACGGTTTGGCCAGAGGACGGTTTGGGTATAATTCTTGATTATTTGACTCGATAACAACCTATTTTCGATGCACAACGATGCCAGATTGCAATACTAGCGACCTTCTAAAGTTCAATGATATTTTTTGTAAAAATTTGATGGATTTTTTCGTGGTTTCTATTTGTTTGAACTATCAGTAAAATTATTTTTTGAAAAGTTCAACCCAATCTAGTTCAGCTATCCGAACGTAGTGGCTACTCCTCTAGCTCTATGTTCAGATTCTTACCATTCAATCCAAAAGAAAAAGTTCCCATCAAGTTTTTATGGGAACTCAAAACTCGAAATTAGGAATATATATCAAGCTTTCGCCCTTATTACTGGCTGCAGTCGACAGTACACATATTTCCTTACATTTGGGCAGAGTTTATTTAAATAAACTATGTTTTATTCTTTAATTACCGTCCTTTGAAAACTTGTGAGGCGTCAACAGAGATTTCGAAATCGGCCATGTTTTTGTTTAAATATAAAACAGTAAAAACAATAACCCGGTAATGGCGCCGAAACGAATAGACCTTTTCAACGATGCAGAATCGGAAATTCGATCGCAATTGCGCAGAGGGGGTTGATAATCTTCTTTGTGCGAATGCGACCAAGTTTGATCAAATTGATGACCTCCTCTGCGCGAATGAGATCAAGATTCCGATTCCGCATCGATGAAAAGGTCTATTCGTACTATCGACTGCAGCCGGTAATAAGGGCGAAAGCTTGATATACATTCCTAATTTCGAGTTTTGAGTTCCCATAAAAACTTGATGGGAACTTTTTCTTTTGGATTGAACGGTAAGAATATTTCTAATTTCGAGTTTTGAGTTCCCATAAAAACTTACCGATCCTCTCAAAGTAAGAGAGAACCCGAGGAAATATCTGAATATACCCATAATGGCCATATCCAATGTAATGTTTGGCCTTACACAGGGCAATAGCATTTCCTTTCACAAGTAAATGTTAAAATCCATACAGATTTTTGTTTACTGGTCCATCACAATGCCAATGTCAAGGTGCCTGAAGTTTAGCTTGCAAAAACTTAGGTGATCCCACCATGGCTACAACCAAGCCTCTGTATGATGATTCCACACTGCCCCTCAACCCTCAGGCATAAGCTCCAATCTGAGTTAGGGTCAGTAGATAACCTTGCAGAACAGCGTATTCCTAGGCACCCCACCATTCGCCATGTTGGGAAACTGCCCCTTTTTATCATACATGTAACTTTCTGGGCACAAGTTAGAACATATCCTGTGTAAGATTGCTATTTACTGCCCCTTTTCCACTCCATGGTTTGAGCCTCAGGGTTGGGTGGGCAGTATATACTCATATTGGAGACTAATACATACCTTCCTATCAGAGTGGTCAATCCTCCTCGTCGGTAAAAATTCTAGCACCACCACTGATGGGATGTCAAATGTGAAACCGTGGGAATGAAGCCTAAAAGGCCAAACCGTCCTCTGCAATCTGACCCAAACCGTCCGCTACATTTTGACCCAAAACGTCCGCTAATACACCCAAACCGTCCTCCAGTGAAAATAAGTAGAAAATGAAAAGAAAAATCGCATAGGGGTTCAAGTTGTTTCTGTAAAGTGTGTGGTGTTTAAAGGTGTGTATTTTTAGACTAGATATAGATAGATAGATATTTATTTCAACAGTATAAACAGAAACATTACAAGTATGATTCAAAGTTGTTTGTACAAACATCACTTATCTGTTTACACCGTAGAGAGATTACATAACCAGATTGATTGTCTACCTGTAATCCCCCCAAATATACAATTCTACATCCAGCATCGCATGGTGTATACAACTTGTATTGGTATTACCAAATAAGCCCCAGAGTAGAGTTCAGAACTTAGTGACCGAATCATATTTTCCCAATATGACGAAGTTATGTCAGACGTGTTTATAATATCTCTAATTATTTTGTCTAGGCCTATGGGTCCTAATATCGTTGCGGCAGTCGGGACAGTAGGGATTGTCGCACTGCACATTTTCATTATAATTAGTTAATAATTTGTCCGTTAAAGCCTTTTAAAACTGATTTCTATTGGTTTTTTGCCTAATGGAATCATCCAGCTTATTCCAAATTTTTGGAAACGCGTATATGGGTAGCTTGTCCAGAGTTTTTATTCGAGACCTACTAACATGTAGCATGTCAGATTGTCTTGTTGTCATGCGTTGATGATCTGCGCGCACAGTAAAGAAATCAGCGAAAGATTCGGGAAGTTGGCCATTTTTCCAGTCGAAAACAAAGAGACCTGCGTGTAGCGTGATACGGATAGAGCGCTCCTGTACTTTCAGAAGCTTGTTAACCCCTCTAGAATTTCCCCATATGAGGATACCATAGAGGAGATGAGACTGAACAAGTGCGTGATACAGAGTTTTCAGAACAGAGTGAGGCAAGGTTAATTTGCCCAAGATATTTTAGAACAAATTTTTGAAATATGATTGTCATAGGATAGATTTTCGTCGATATAGATGCCAAGAAACTTTAGGGATTTTTCTTCTTCGAGAGGTCCGACACGAGAGATATTTTTATCATCAATACAGACATTCATCTGCTTATGGGAGTTTCTCCGTGTAGAAGGGTTAATTATCATATATTTTGTTTTATTGGTGTTAAGTGCAAGCTGATTAGCTGAACACCAATCATATAGTTTTGTTAGTTCATTATTGAAATACTCTTCTGGATACTCATGGGATATCGAGTTATGTGCCGTCGTATCATCAGCAAACGAAAGAACCTTCAATGACTTTGACTCAGCTATATCGTTTATGTATAAAGGAATAGAACGGGACTGAGTATCGAGCCCAGTGGAACGCCACAGGTGACAGAGGCAACATCAGACTTTTGTTTACCATAAGTCACGTATTGTGATCGCCCCGTCAGGTAATTTCTAAACCAATTGTTACATATTCCCCTGGAGCCTTATTTTTCCAGTTTGGTCAACAAGATTTTGTGGTTTATTGTGTCGAATGCTTTAGATAAATCAAGAAAGGCTGCTAAGGTTACGTTCTTACTATCTCTGTTGCTTTCGAGTCCAACGTTTTTTAGTAGTTGCAATACAAAGTGTACGGTTGAGTGTTTTTTTCCTAAAACTGTACTGGTTTTGATACAAAATATCGAACTTATTTAGGAATTTCACAATCCCATTACACATAAGTTTTTCCAATACGTTGGAAAATACGGGTAAAATACTTATGGGTCTGTAATTGTTGAAACAGTGTTCGTTGCCAGATTTAAAGATTGGGATTACTTTTGCTACTTTCATTTTATCCGGAATTATGCCTTTGGTAAATGAGTTGTTGATAACGTGAGTTAACGGTGAGGCTACACAGTCTATGGTCAATTTGAATAGATTGGTGGAAATTTCATTGCAATCTTCACTATTTTTTGATTTAACTGAATTCGAAACATTTATAATTTCCTGCTCGCTTGTTGGAGTGATGAAGAAATTACGTTCGACATGCACTGTTGCGCATGTTTTCAAGGAAATGTTTAGATGGTGTTGCTATAATTTCACTAGTATGTTTGCCGATATTGGAAAAAAGGTATTAAATTTCTGCGGTGCTACTAAATAACGAAAACAAACGAAAACAAGTACAAAATGCCAATTACAGGCTAATAAAAATTTTGAAATGGGTAAAGGGTGTGTGTACGGGTATGTTTTACTCATGTGTCAAATTTTATCCACTTTTAATGAGTATTTTGGTCATAAAGAGGATTTAAGATGTGTTGCGTGACGCAGAACTTGTGTTCGTTAATTAGTCGCAATGACCTGCCCTTCTCGTCCGAGAACCGCGACAAATCAGCGGGCGGCCAAAGTGTTATTATTATTACTAAATAACGAAAACAAGAAACGACTAAATAACGAAAACAAGAATCTACAGTGGATAATTAATTAGCTGTCAATATATTGAATCGGATTAGCGCTTGCATAAATGGCTGGTTTGAAATATTGTCTCTTTTATATTTTATATATTTATTATTATTATAATTTTGTCTCTTTTATATTTTATATATATATTTATTATTATTATTATTATTATTATTATTATTATTATTATTATTATTATTATTATTATTATTATTATTTTTAACTGGGATCTATTTTAATTTTTTTTGTTGCCTATCTGCTATGTTGGATGTTTTATTGTTTGTCAAACAATTCTACTGATGTACAACATAGTTGTTTTTGTAATAAGCGACGCACTTTTGATTTTTTACATGCAGTTTCTTAAGTCTAGCTTGCTTGTTTTTATAACGATAATGTAGGATCGTTTGAAGAAAACTCTTGATACTGGCTTGCATATTTGATAACCGGTTTCTTTTGAAGAAAAGCTTGGTTGTTCTGACAATAATAATTTTCAAACTTATGTGCATACCCATCAGTATATAACATAGCTCATTTGCCAAAATTTTCAGTCTGATCTTTGATCCGATTACTACAATGTCTTCCCCATTGTATCCTTGTGGTGTATGTGGTGCTGACTGTGGTTGTACTAAATACAGCAAGTCCCTAATAAGTCTCTACATGTAAGTCCCGAAGTCCCCTCGGATACAAAATACAGAAAGTCCCTCAAAACACACCGCTACTAGCGTCAAAAATTAAAAATTAGAGACTTTATCATAGGGCTGCATGTTGACTATTTATTTTTGTTTTTATTTGTTTGGTTTTTTTTTCAATTTAAAAGCAGTAAATGCTGGACAATCTTTTGTTGTTTTGAACAGCAGTTCTGGCGATCCCCGAGTCGCGCGTGTGTAAAATAAAAGTACAACGTTTAAAAGAGATGCTTTTGAAATGCTATCTGAAAATGTTTTTTTGATACTTACTTGTTTTATTTTATTTTTTTATTTCATTTTTGTTTGTTTGTTTGTTTATTTTGTCATGTTTAAAGAAGGTCCGCCGGCTTGAGCACTCTAATGTTTTACCTGTTCAAAACAAGCTAACTAGTGCTTAAGTTCTGTCCGACTTTCATGCACAAATCTCTCTGTTTCGACCCTGGCTGCTAAAAGTGCATAGAAATAAATAAATAAATAAATAAATAAATAAATAAATAAATAAATAAATAAATAAATAAATAGTTTAAGCAAAACTAATCGACGCAAGTCGTAACGGGTGAAACAAACGCAAACACCGAATAGCAAGCTTGCTTTAATTTCATCATGTTTTGTAAATTAAATCTAGAAAATAATTTACGAAAATCATCATTGAGAAGCATGCTTTGAAAATTACGATTTCAATAAATAATGTAATAAATAATTATAAACAACAAAACTGCCAACCCGAATTTCCGAAGTGTTTGTTTATAAACAGTCAAAAAAGTAAAAAAAAAGACAATTTTAAAACAGCCAGGTTACTTGTGTTGACATGCCGGTCCAAAGCCCGTGTAAATTGGTGATAGAAATTGTCATGTACATGTAAGTAGTAATAAATATGTAAAATATAAAAGAGACAAAGTTTCAAACCAGCCATTAATGCAAGCGCTAATCCAATTCAACATTGGCAGCTAATTAGGGCCCACCGTGAGGCGGACGCCCTATAGTGATCGCTCTGTCCGTGCGTCCAACCGTCCGGGCTGTAATCTTTCTCTCTTAATAGATAAGGTTTTGATATTTGACATGTGGGTATATTATCTCAAGACGGTGTGTCGCGTACCAAGGTTGCCATGCTTTGACCTTGAACTTTGACCTCAAGATCAAATTATTCCGTTTTCGGGGTTTTTTTCTGACAAGTTCGTGTCCGAGCTGTAACTTTTTTCCCTTAACAGATAGGGTTTTGATATTGGTATGTGGGTAGATTATCTCAAGGCGATGTGTCACGTACCAAGGTTGCCATGCTTTGACCTTGAACTTTGACCTCAAGGTCAAATTATTCAGAATTCGGGGTTCTTTTCCGACAAGTTCGTGTCAGGGCTGTAACTTTTTCCCTTAATAGATAGGGTTTTGATGTTTGGCATGTGGGTAGATTATCTCAAGACGATGTGTCGCGTACTACGGTTGCCATGCTTTGACCTTGAACTTTGACCTCAAGGTCAAATTATTCCGAATTCGGGGTTCTTTTCTGACAAGTTCGTGTCCGGGCTGTAACTTTTTTCCCTTGATAGGGTTTTGATATTTGGTATGTGGATAGATTATCTCAAGACAACGTGTCGCGTACCAAGGTTGCCATGCTTTGACCTTGAAGTTTGACCTCAAGGTCAAATTATTCAGATTTTTTTTTTCTGACAAGTTCGTGTCCGGGCTGTAACTTTTTCCCCTTAATAGATAGGGTTTTGATATTTGGTATGTGGGTAGATTATCTCAAAACGACATGTCGCATACCAGGGTTGCCATGCTTTGACCTTGAAGTTTGACCTCAAGGTCAAATTATTCATAATTTGGGGTTTTTTTCTGACAAGTTCGTGTCCGGGAAGGGATTTTAATCAGATTTTACCTATTGCTTGAAATATTTTAGTATTACGGTTCACATCAGTTTATACCTAACATCGGTTAGTTGCTGCGGGGCCCGCAGAGATGGATTCCATCTCCGTGATATCTAGTTATTTATCCACTGTCGTTTCTTGTTTTCGTTATTTTGTAGGGAAGGTCATTGCGACTAATTAACGAACACAAGTTCTGCACCACGCAACACATTTTAAATCCTCTTTATGACCAAAATACTCATAAAAAGTGGATAAAATTTCACACATGAGTAAAACATACCCGTACACACACCCTCTTCCCATTTAAAAAGTTTTATTAGCCTGTATTTTGCCATTTTTTTTACTTGTTTTCGTTTGTGTTCGTTTATGTTCGTTTGTTTTCGTTATTTAGTAGCACCCGATTTCTGGGCGATTTCGGAGAAAGAATCAATTTTCATGTTGTCTTCTGTGACAAAGAATGTCGGCAGTGTCGCCGTTCGTTTAGTTTTGTTTATGGATTCATTTAATATTTTCCAACACTTCCGTAAGTTGTTCTGGTTTTCCATCAGTATTTTTCTATAATAGCTTGTTTTACATTGCTTTTTATAGTACTAGCTGGGGCCCTGACTTCGTCCGGCATGGATTGAAATAGGCAGACTGGATTGAGTTGAGCATGGTGAATCACCCCAGATACAATTGTTTTTATTGAAATTGGTCCGCAAATGGCTATTTTAGAGACGAAGGTCACAATTTCAAGGTCAAGGTCACGGCGCATGCGTAAATTGATAGGTCCCGAACACTACCTGACGGAACGTTATATACACACCACGTTTCGTCCCGACTTGCCGAGTAATTTCGGAGATCCTTAATGCGCATGCGCCCAGACGGGCCCCTTTCATGTACGATTGTGGCAAATGACTTCCCGATGGTCCTTACACACACATCTCAGCTTTCGTCCCGATCGGCCAAGTAGTTTCTAAGATTGTTACTGCGCATGCGCGAAGACCCTCCCCCCCCCCCCCCCCCGCTTCATATCGGTAGTGGTAAACATCCCTGGAACCAAACTACATATGCATTCCAACTATCGTCTCCATTGGCCTAGGGGTTTCGGGGGCTATGCGTTACAAACAAACATAGTTACTGAGACTAGAGGTGGGGGGGGGGGGGGTGGGTGCCCGATTTCGTCCGGGCTAGAAGGTCAATCTCAGGACGCATGCTCAGTTTGGTCCAAAATACTACCCGATCGAAGTCACATATACCAACCACGTTTCGTCCCGATTGGCCCAGCAGTTTCAGGGATCGTTAATGCGCATGCACGAAGATTGACCCTTACCCCATACCTGATGGTGGCAGCTCACTACCCGGTGGATCATACACATATGTCCTAGGTTTGGTCCCGATTGGTCCAGTAGTTTATGAGGTCATTACGGCGCATGCGGACCCCACTCCAGGTCCGATGGATGACAAACTCTTCGGGGCCGAACTACATGCACATGTGACGTTTCGTCCCGATCGGCCGAGCCGTTTCGAGGCTATAGCGAACAGACACACACACATACACAGACACTCAAATGAGTTCAAATATATAATAAACGAACTCAAATATACAATATAGAAGATATGTTCGCGGTTTGCGCTTATTAATAATCCCCTCTATTTATCTATACTGTTCGCCGTTCGCGTTTCGCTGTCCGCGTTTACCTGAAGCAGACCAGATGACCAGGGCTCAGCATCCACTCCCTCTTGTTGGCTGATGGATTACTCCCAGCTTTCAAAAACACATTGGTGGATTTTTTTCCTTTTTGTAACCGTTTAGGATTATGCTGGGGCTGCTCCCAAACCAGCGACTGTTTGGTTTTCTTTTTACTAAAATAACCACCAAACTGCAGCTTCAGTACTCCTCTGAAGCAAAACACGGAGCAGAACTATTGCAGTTACTCAAAATTCCTAGCCATCTTCCAGTTCGAGATTCTCGGGGATCTCAACCCACTACCCTACTGCCAGTCGCACACTCAAACTCAATAAGATTATTGGCTCTCGCTTCCGACTGGTGCTGACTGTCATGAGATCAAGAGAAAAGGATGCGAATTATGCGGACAATAGTTCCACCCACAATGTGAAAGTATGAAAGTTAGAGAGTTTGACCTTTTCGTAAAGTCCGATATGGAACTTTTATGCAGTTGTTGCCTGGAGATTCGTGATTATAAAATGACATAGCAGCCACTAGGTTCGCCCTCAAGCTTCGGGTGCGGTCATCTAACAGCGGTGCGAGATGGGGAGGGCCATGGTAGCCCATCCCGTATAAACCCAGCCCCGGAATTATTAACCGAGGAGCGTGGAAACGGAAAAATGAAAAAAAAGACAATTATAAGCCATCCATGTTAAACATGTGTTGACTTGTCGGTCCAAGGCCCGTGTAAATTGGTGATGGGAATTGTCATGCAAGTAGTAATAAACATACAAAATATAAGACAAAATTTCAAACCAGCCATTTATGCAAGCGCTAATCCGATTCAATATTGACAGCTAATTAATTATCCACTGTCGTTTCTTGTTTTCGTTATTTAAGCCTGGGACACACTTGCGAAATTCGCAGCGATTAAATCCGCAGCGAAATACACGCCGATTATTTTCGTACAAAAAGCTAGTGGACACACTACGCGATTCCGTATAGTGACGCCCTCGCGATATTAGTCATGTGATTATACAAAATGGCAGCCTCCAGGAAACTGAAGGTTGCTGCCGCTGGTTTGTTGTACATGTTGTTGAAAAGACGGGAACGTCGTCGATTGCGAAATCGGCGATACTGGACGAAACCCTGGCTTCTCCACCGGAGCAAGCAGTCTCTGTACGTGAACCTTGTAAAAGATCTGTCGGCAGAGGACCCGGAGACATATCGGAAATATATGAGAATGTCGCCAGAATGTTTCCGGGAATTGTTGGAAAAAGTACGGCCACATATTGTACGAAAGGACACTAAGTTAAGAGAGGCTGTCACCCCTGAAACATGACTCGGCTGCTTCGTCGTGCGTATTTCACTCGTGTAGTGGGCACGCTGTGCGAATTTGTACTTGGCGACAGAAATCGCGGCGAAAATATCAAACATGTTTGATCGGCACGATTTCCGCAGCGGAAAAATACGCGGCGAATTTCGCAGTCTCAGAAGTGGGCACACTACGCGAATTTCGCGGCGATTTCAAAATTCGCCGCGATCATGCGAAAATATACGCAAGTGTGTCCCAGGCTTTAGTAAGGCCGGTCAACTGCGACTAATTAACGAACACAAGTTCTGCGCCACACAACGCATTTTAAAACCTCTTAAAGACCAAAATACTCATCAAAAGTGGATAAAATTTCACACACGAGTAAAACATACCCGGGTATCCCCCCATTAGTCAGACACCCCACAATGTAAACAACAGCAAAACATTTGAAAAAGAAAATTATTTCAAAGAAACATTTTGTTTGGTACACATATTGTGTAATAACACTGATAACTTTGATCTAAAATTTGAAAATAATTTTTTTTTCCAAACGGTTTGCTGTTGTTTTTTTCATTTTATTGTAAAATTGATGTTTGACTATTTATTGATAACTAATCAAAATTAAAGAATCACACATAAGTTTTGTAAAAAAAGAAATCTCTTGAAACTAAATTTTATTCGGATTGTATACCTCTGGGTTGTTCCATTTATAACAATAGGTAATCATCTATTTTAACTTCAGCTAATCCCTAATTAACTGTATGACAGCTGGGGTGTATGACAATTGGGTGTCTGACTAATGGGGGTAAACCCATAACCGTACACACATCCTCTACCCCTTTTAAACTTTTATTAGCCTATATTTTGCCATTTTTTACTTGTTTTCGTCTGTGTTCGTTCATGTTCGTTTGTTTTCGTTATTTAGTAGCACCCTAATTATTGAGCCACTTTGAATTGCAGATTTCAAAAGATGAATTTGGTCCTCGGTGTGACATATTACTGAAGGCGGTTTTTTCGGCAACCGATGTGACATTAAATAGACAGTTTCCTTTATTGTCGGACTTTCATTGCGCAAGAAGATTTTCTCCCTTCTTGCCAACAATCACAAATATCACAAGCCATGCTTCTGATTTTGTGGCACTCTTCACCACACTTTGTTCTCGGCAAGTAGACTCTTCTCGGTTCCGCGCAGAATGTGGGAATTAATAAATAATCCCATTCACTGTAGACCTGGCTGGTTTAAAATTGTTTTGTTACTAATTTGTACATAATATATAGTAGCTACATGCCTTTTACGCTAATAAACTTTTATTTTCATTTTGAAATATTATTTTGTTTAGTTCTCGGCAAGTAGTCTCTGGAGTAGATACATGCCTTAAGCCTGGGACACACTTGCGTATATTTTCGCATGATCGCGGCGAATTTTGAAATCGCCGCGAAATTCGCGTAGTGTGCCCACTTCTGAGACTGCGAAATTCGCCGCGTATTTTTCCGCTGCGGAAATCGTGCCGATCAAACATGTTTGATATTTTCGCCGCGATTTCTGTCGCCAAGTACAAATTCGCACAGTGTGCCCACTACACGGGTGAAATACGCATGACGAAGCAGCCGAGTCATGTTTCAGGGGTGACAGCCTCTCTTAACTTAGTGTCCTTTCGTACAATATGTGGCCGTACTTTTTCCAACAATTCCCGGAAACATTCTGGCGACATTCTCATATATTTCCGATATGTCTCCGGGTCATCTGCCGACAGATCTTTTACAAGGTTCACGTACAGAGAATGCTTGCTCCGGCGGAGAAGCCAGGGTTTCGTCCAGTATCGCCGATTTCGCCATCGCAATCGACGACGTTCCCGTCTTTTCAACAAAATGTACAACAAACCAGCGGCAGCAACCTTCAGTTTCCTGGAGGCTGCCATTGTTCTTGTTCTTGTTTCTTAAAGTTCCGCCGTTGACTTTTCGGCGCACCACACGTCTTTGTGCGTTGAGTCCGTTGACAAATTTGTGAAAGTAATGATAATTTTTTTTAATGAGAGAATGAGATGATGATGATAATGTATTGTTTGCTTTTGTTATGATTAAAATGTTATTTTAGTGCACTGGATTTTCGTTGGAGAGTAATGACAGCCGCTTGTAGTGGAGTGTGTGAATGAATTCCCTAGTTTTCAATTCAATCACTTCGAGGCTGTCGGGGGATTCCCCTGGTGATAGTACGACACTCGCATCTAAAATAAGCTGAGTTAGCACTTCCGGGTTGTTAATGTTATTTGGTGATCCTGGTCCCAACAGTTCCTTCAGTTGATTTTTGAATGCGGATCTTTCATTATAAAAGCTGTTGCATTCTGCCAAAAAGTGCTGTCTTGTTTCTGCTCCATTTTCACACAATTTACAAGTTGGGTCGACAGTATATTGGTTGAAACGTGCTCTGTTAGCTTGCAGTGTGTAGGTACCAGTGAGCAATCTGCATTTGATTTGAGCCCTTCTGCTGCCGTGTACATTGTCTCTCACTGTTTCCCATACTGGGTGGGCCTTTCCCACTGCTAGACTGTCAGGGTTGATGTATCTCAGAGAGGACTTGCTGCCAATGTCGTCGAACCAGGTTTCTTTTATTTTTGTTGAAATAGCTGTGTTGACTGATTTATTCCACTGTCTTTTCTCTGGTACATTTTCCATCAGACTGTATGCAGTTGGCAGGCTATAGTGAAGCAGGACAGTCTTTATTTTGTTGAACCAGCTTTTTTCATCTGGATGTTTCACTGCTAGTTGACGTTCAGCGATTTTATACAGGATAGAATTTTTATTCCTCAAAATTCTGGCAAACATTAAGAGCATTTTTTTGTGTACAGTATTTTCAATTGGCATGATGCCAAGAAGTGCCAGCACAACTGAATTTGGAGTTCTGTCTGGTAGTCCCTGCATCTGTCTAAGAGACTTTCTTTGGAAGATTTCTAATTTCTTTATGTCTGATGGTGAGATGTTGAGGATTTCTAAACCAAACGTCACTCTTGGGGTTATAAAGGTGGTCCATAATTGTGCATTTAGACTCTGTTTCAGACCATTTATGCTATGAAATCCTGCACCCATTAGGGAATAGGCTGTACTTCTTCCTATTTGAATTTTGGAGTCTACCTCAGGTGCATTCCTTAGTTTTCTGATAATTCCGAGGTGCTTTGTTTCTGTGGAGTATTTTAAGTCTCCTTCATACATTTGAAGTTTTTTTTCTTCTGTGCCCCTTGGTGTGAAGTTTAGGATGGTACTTTTTGCTGGGTTAATGATGTATCTTTCTTCATTAGCGAAGTCTTCTACAGTATTTATCATAACCTGCATTTCGTTCTTTATATGCGACGTAAGTGCTAGGTCATCAGCACAGGTTATATGAGGTATCTTGATGTGTCCAATGCTGGCTCCAGTAAACTGATCTTCTAGTTGGAGAAGGAGTGGATTATTATACCGTTTGTAGTGGAGGGTGGATAAAACTCCGCCTTGTCTAACACCCTGGATGATTTTAAAAGGGTCTGACAGAAGGTTGTTCCATTTCACTCGTGAAGTGAGGTCAGTGTTTAAGTCCTTTAGTAACAACCAGTCATTTCCCTGAATCCCATTTTCTAAATTAGAATTCATGGTCGACCACATCAAATGCTTTTTGCGTGTCCAGTGTTGTTGTTATAATTGGATGGTTTTTATTGATGGATTCATTTATACATTCTGAGAGTATGAAGGCTGCATCAGTAGAGGACATTTCTTCAGTGAATCCAAACTGTAGTTGTGATTGTGAGGATTTCAGAATCTCCTTGTGTCTGGCATTTAAGATGTGTTCAAGGACTTTCATTAATATAGAAGTGACAGTGATTCCTCTGTAGTTACCTGGATTGGATATGTCTCCTTTCTTGTGAATTGGAGTAATTATGCCTTCTTTCAAAATTGATGGAATCTTTTTATTCTGTAGGACAGTATTCAGGTAAGTATTCAATATTCAGTATTGTAGGACAGCCATTTTGTATAATCACATGACTAATATCGCGAGGGCGTCACTATACGGAATCGCGTAGTGTGTCCTCTAGCTTTTTGTACGAAAATAATCGGCGCGTATTTCGCTGCGGATTTAATCGCTGCGAATTTCGCAAGTGTGTCCCAGGCTTTATACGCAAACAATAGACTTCTATTTTCATTTTTAAATTTTGTTTGTTCTCGGCAAGTGGCCTCTTCTCGGTTCGGCTCCGAGTGTGGGAATCAATAAATAATCCCATTCACCATTGACATGGCTGGTTTAAAATTGTATGGTTACAAATTTGCACATAATATCGAGTACTTACATGATTTATACGCTAACAAAAAACTTTTATTTCGATCTTTATATATTATTTTGTTTGTTCTCGGCAAGTAGTCTCTTCTCGGTTCGGCGCCGAAGGCAAAGGATTAATGAATAACCCCTTCACCATAAACTTGGTCGGTCTAAAGTTGTTTTTTTCTAGTTTTTACATAAATAGAGTACCTATATGCCAACAATTAATATTTATTTTTGCCTTTATTTATTATTTTATTTTAATTTGTTCTCGGTTCTCGGTAATTAGTCTCACCGCTTCTGCAATGCTGTTCAACCCCAATCTCATAATTTGATCGAAATCAAGAACGCAGTTTGGGAAAAGACTCAAACACTATCTTCCAGACATACACTGGACAGCGTTTTCACAACAGCTCATCCAGACTTTCAGTCAGGTAAGTTAACATGAGGCCCCAAGGGGCCTTAATCGCTCACCTGACAAAGTGGTTCGAAGAACTATTTTGGGTCACATTCAGTTAGTCATGGTTCATCAATACTACAGAGGAATGAAGTCATGAAATTATAAGTCTGGTGTCCATGTCAGATGATTATTATGCCCCCGACTTGAATAGTCGAAGTGGTATCTAGTGGAGACCTCCGTCCATCTATTCATACCAACATTTTCCTTGTATCTCAGCCACTGCTACTCAGATTTGAATGATATTCGGTATTGTGATAGAGCATCATGGGGAACGATACCTGTGTAGCGAAAGTTTCTTCCACACATTTCCCCAGTCATGGCTCCTTTTCACTAGAAAATTTTTGGCGGATCGGGGGCAGACATGTTACGCTGCTGAATTGTAAAATAGTGAGATTTTAATATTTAAATGGCTCAAAGAGTAATTTTTTTTTATTTTTAAGAGTGAGGTATCTATTAAAAATCTCAATTTTAGGTTCATTTAACAAAAATTCATTCTGAAAAATAGTGAGTCTTCCTCTAAATTAGTGAGACTTAACATGTCTGGCCGGCACACTCTTTGCATTGCCCCTCTTGATATTTTATCGTAGGTTTCCCTGACTGCTTCCAGGTCTATCAGTTGTAGATAAGCACTGCCAAACTTCCAATGGTTATGTCACTGCAGTTTGAAAGGCAAATTTCATGGGAAAACAAAGGAATGGATTTGAACAAACTTGAACCTACCCCCCCCCCCCCCCACAAACACACACACAAAGGCCAAATATTAAGCCAGGGACTTGAATTGATCACACTTGAATCTGATCCCTCTGGAGATGTTATATACCAAATATGAAAGAATTCGGACTGTTGGATCTTACCCCAGGCTAGGGATTCTATTCAAAGATTCTAACTGATGGTCCTGAGAGAAGAAATTTCCCCATATTGCACTGCACTAAGCTAAAAGTTGGGTTTCCATAGGGAGTTTAAATATTAACCCAGAGCCTTGATTTGAACAGACTTGAATCTGACCCTTGTAAAGATGTTGTAAACCAAATATGATGGATTCGGACTGGTGGGTCTGAAGATTTTTTAAAAGAAATTTCCTCATTGCACGAAAGATTCCCAAATATTAACCCAGGGATTCTATTTGACCCCCCCCCCCCCCCACACCCCCCTCCAAGAGATGTATACCAAATATTCTAATTTATGGTTCTGGATGGTTCCTCATATTGCACTAAATTAGGAGTCCAAATATTAACCAAGGGGTGCTATTTGATCCCCCTCAACCAACCACCTCCCCACACACACACACTTAATATTCAGGCTCTAAATATTTACCTAGAGACCAGATTTGAAAAATGAATCTGACCCCCGTGGAGATGAGCAAATATCAAGATATTCTAATTGATGGTTCTGGAGAAGATTTAAAAAAAAATTCTCTCATATTGCACTCTTAAAATTCCAAAAAGTCAAATATTAACCCAGGGACCCGATTTGAACAAACTTGAATCTGACCCCCCCCCCCCCCCCCCCCCCCCCCCAACCAAGAGTTGTTGTATACCAAATAAATTATATTCCAATTGATGGCTTTGGATTAGAATTTTTAAAATTTTGGGAAACAATTTATGGTGCTATCCGAGTAATGTCCCTTGTGGAGCCCCCTGCAGGCGTGGCAACTTTATTTGAACAAATTTGAATTGACAGGAATAGGGAAGATGCATATCAAATTTGGTTTATGATAAATCGATAATGGAAAGTTCCCGCCAGATGGACAGGCAGGTGATCACTAAAACTCCACCTGACTTGGTCAGGTGTGCTAATAAATACATAACTCATCGACCTCGTTTTATCTTGTGTGTGTATTCAAACACGTTTTATGAGAAAACGAGCTATGCCTGGCGTTGCTTAATGCACCCAGTAAGCTTTTTCGAATAAAACATAACTACAGTTTTCATCCAACAAATAAATGCTATTTCAGGGTTTCCGTTATACCGGCACAGTGGACGTCAAACGGCCGCATTCCCCCACCAGGGAACTTTTGCCATTTCTAGTCTTTTTATTTGTGTACACAAATCATTGCAGAGTGTGGCCTGCCACTGAAAGTAGTAAAAAAACGGAATGGGCGGCAGGTTTACGGTGAACATTATGGTCTTTTTTGAATACCCTTCGTTGCTTCTGGCATTGTGAATAATCCCCCCCCCCCCCCCTCAATTTTCCGGAAAGCACAAATAGGCACTTTGCAAGAAATAACAGCAACATATATGTAAAAATAGATTTTAACTCTTTGGTCTGTCGTCAGAATGAAACAGAAGTCTTCTTGGTGCCATGTCCTGCCCCTGGACTACCTTCGTACATTGTGAAGTAATCTTTCGCCATCGATGGTTTCTCTTCATTCCACTGAACTCCTGTGGGTATCCATCCCCAGTATTGTCGCAGAACATCGATCAAGGTCGTTGACGGTCTCGTCAACAAGATCGCTACAAAGACATTGGCAATGCCTTGGGTGTAATTGACAGTCTCATTGATAGTCCCGTCAGTCACCAGGCCAATCTGTTACTGTTCAGTATCGTCGCTGTGTTGTCAATTGGCAGGCAAGAGTGGGAATTATGCAATACTTTATAGTGGATTCACGAGACTTCCTCTATTCATATTTATTTATTATTTACTTCAAAGAAACAACTGGTGCTTTGTAACAAGTAACTGTAAAATAATTCTTTTAAAGCTATATTGTAGCATAGATATCCCAATTCATTTTGTAGAGATTGGGGGGGGGGGGGGGGGGGGGGGGGGGCATATGAGATAATGAATATGAAATAAATTTGTTAAATAACAAGGATTGAAATTTCAACGAATTCATATATCTGTATTCGTTGAATTTCCATCCTTTGTTTAATTTGAGGTGGCCCCTGACATTGGAAATCACAGTGTGTTCATTGAAATTGTTTCCAGTCATTAAAAGTCTTGGAAAACAGCTTGAATGAAAGCACTAAATACCAAGAGAACAAAAAGGCTTTTAGGCCCTTCACATTTCGGTCAGTTGTTTTAGAGCCTTATGTGTTGATGCTTTTGAAAACTGTAAAGCATCAACACATGAGGCTGAAAAGAAAGTGGCCGAAAAGTGCGTGGTGGAAAAATCGATGAGTGTCTTTTTGTAAAGTTCGTCCTGCGTGGAAACTGATAATGTTAGCAAGTAAGGCCTGCAGATCTATTTACCGTTTAAGGGTCAAAACCCCATCAACTGTGGCAGCATGTACAGGAATTTGTGTCCGATGCTAGGACGTGATGTGATGTTACATTCTTCAGAGTATATTTTTCGGACACCCCCATACGTGCAATCATTGAACTGGATCATCCATGCCATTATGGACCGGTATTGTCGTTAAGTACAGTAATCTATAGAATGATTTTTCACCCGAATTCCTCATTGGTTCTTATATTTCCACTATTACCGGCTCTCGGAATGTGAAAACCTACATAAATATCGCTGTAAAAAACCTCAAAATAGTCCTCAGATGCAACAAAATGAGATTTTGGGACCCCAGAATTAAAAATTTTCCTGTCACAGGTTGAACCAAAGTCGGCCCGTTGAAGCGACGACTCTTGGTTGCCCCATTCAATTTCCCCTAGCAGAAACGCTGGCGTATAAATTGATGTAAAGTTAACCGGAGCAAAAATCAGGGACAAAAGCAAATGACAAACTATACCAACAGAAAAAAAGAAATTTAAATTTATAGTAAATTTCCTTTCTTATTATACCTACCAGAATTGTTTACTACAGGCTTGCACTACAGTGGAAGTCCCTAGCTCGGATAAAATACTCTCTATTTTTGTCTTTCCCAAGCAATTTGGGAAAGAAAAGTGGTGCAAAAGCACCAAGAAAAGATAAGCCAAAACTGGGTCGAGTGCAACCGGCGCAAACCCAGTACGGGACGCTCTCTTCCAAGTACAACTCCACGACTTCCGTTGCCAGTGCGCATATGCGTCGCTAATGACATTAACGTTAGAGTTATGTGATCAGCGGGGAGGAAGGATTCTTACCCGTATAAGAAGACAGGAGGGACTCCATGTAAACAATTGTGGTAGGTATAATAAGGAAATTTACTATAAAATTTAAATTTCTTATCAACCTACCCACAATTGTTTACTACAGGCTGAATAGACAATAGGCTGGAGGGAATCGCATAACCAACCCTACACATAACCCAAGTGCACTGGAGCCGTGAACAGACGGAAGAGGTCCCGAGGCTTATCAACCATAGCATCACAAACATTAGTAAAAGACAATGAAAGATGAGGCGTATGGTTCTGTGCGACACACAGACAGAAAGGGCAGTAACAGCACGGAGCTGGAACTGACCCTTAAAAAGCTGAATGGTTGGGATAGACAACAGCCTGAGCCGAAGAAAGAGGGCCCGTAGGACAAAGGTCCTCTGTCGGCTTGCAAATGTCGCAGATAAATGGAGAAGGTAGCATTTCTCCAGTAGGCTGCCAGTATAACATCCGACATGACGGAGTTAGTAAAAGCCCCGAGAGGAAGACAATGCAAGCACCTCGTGGCAGAAAAAACAATTGGTAATACAATAACCAGTAGCTAGACGAGCGGAAGCTGCATGAATAGCAAGACAAATCCATCGAGAAATGGATGCAGAAGAGATCTGGCATGTGAGAAAACGCATATCCATCCAGGATAAAGGCGCGAACGCCCCACCCCCCCCCCCCCCACTCCCAAGAAAGTGTCCATCTTGGAGTAAACTGCAAAGTCCTAGGCCTTTTCAAGGAAACAGCTGAACAAGCTTGGAGAAGCAAGGATGAGTGTCGAAACAATGCGGTACCACATATGAAAAAGGTCTCCGAAGCATGGACTTGTACCAATTGCTGGAGACCACCAGAAACAAACATATACCAGAAACTTCGCAAGCGGTGTGATCGAAGGAGTGACAGAAGCAACAGAGTGATTGCACACCATCGACAGAAGAACCTTCTACTTAGCCACAGAGGCTAAACCAGTGGAGTGAGTGCCTCCTTGAAGAAGAAAAGCAACTCCACTGCTTGTCTCGAAAAACCACTATGGGGGAGAGAGGACCCGATAAAAGACATGTGCGAAGGCACAATGAAGTCGGGTCAACTCGAAACCTCCTCGGGCGACTTTGGCAAAGAAAGTCGCGACGTAGAGGGAGACATGCCGGAACCGCCGCTAACAGAGAGCGGAGCAGATTGATCCACACCCACCGAGGCGACAGGGGTGTGATCGAAAGGATTCAACGACTGCAGGTTCATATCTGGGCGAGAACCTGAGGCGGAATCGGAACCGGCAGGAAGGCTTAGCCGACAAGACCGTCCCAAAGGAGAGGGCCAGCGCGTCCACAGCGAAAGCCAGAGCATCTGGACACGAAAGTGTCCACCTGATGGTTCCAACGAGGCGCAAAGAGATCGAAGGAACACCGCCATGTGGAGCATCTACCCGGTGGAAAAGCACCAGCCCCGTCGGTACAGGGAGTTGGCTAGGACGTTCAGACGACCGGAAATGTGACGAACAACCACCCCGGCGTTGACATCCTGAGCGAGCAGTAGAGGATCCCGAGCGGTGGCGGAAGGACTTGTTAGGCTTTGAACAGTCCCTGCCTCCCCTAGAAGGCTGATCAAGCTGACAAAGCAGCAGCTGTTCTTTGGAATGACGTAGGATGTCATCCCGGACCGTCGACACGGAACCCATGGAACAGTAGCAGACCTGCCAAAGAAGTAGATCGAAGAGCAGCGTGCTGCCCTCAGGAAGGGATCGGCCTGTGTCCAGCACAGAGTCCCTTCGAACTAGTTCCAAAATAGCCGTGTCACAGACATGCGTGCGAGTAAGATGCATGGGCACCTTGGACAGCACACGCAAAGGAGCCTGTACATCGTCAAACCTATCTGGAGGCAGATACGTGATCGGAGAGAGAGAAAGCATACCCAGCATTTCTCTTGATAAGCCCAACATGGACTCCAGAGTCGTCATAGGAATGGCGGCCGACTTGGGCTTGGAAAGCCCGAGGGAATTGGAGTCCTGATCCAAAACCGTCAAAGTTTGGCAGACTGATGGATTGGCGAAATCGTAGTAACGATAACGCACCGGAGGCAAAAAGGTGTCAACCCTGGTGAAGAACGGAGCCTTCATAGCCTTGGAACTCAGCTTAGAGTCCAAGGCTGAAAATGCTTCAACCACCTGTACTGACTGGCATGGTCGAAGACGCCCAGAAGCAGGTTGCTCCACAGACTGTAGGCGCGCGACCGATGATCGCGGCCTGGCTGACACTGTCGGCTGGTTTGATGGTTTGAGATCCGGAAGGAACCCAAACACAAAGTCAAGAGCTGCCCCCAAGTCAGAAGACTGCTGGCTCTCGACATCAAGGATGTCCGACTCCTCCCCGACTCCTCCGGAGAGTTGCCGCGGACCTCTGCAGGGCAGAAGGTCCAGGCTGCACAGAAGGCGTTGGTCCCGCAAAAGTGGCTGTGTGACCAGAATGAGTGGACGGAAAACGTCAATGACAAAACTGTGGTACTCAACGGCGCAGAAACCACAGTAGAGGGTCCGGTCGGCAGCCACTTCCAACTTCGACGCGGGTGTGGGAGGAGCCCGAAACGACAGCGTTCCACACCACCCGCAGGTGCGGAAGAAACAGCCACGAGAACACACCAAAGCGAGGGCAAATGGAATTGCACCAAAGGAACCGAACCGGAAAAAAACAGAGGTGAGAGCAGTAGAAGAAAAAGGTGAACTCAGCAGATACAGAAAGTAGAAGAACACCCTCAACTTATTTATTTATAGGTGCTTAACGCCACATCAGCAGCTAAGGCTATATCGCGGTGATAAAAGAATGTAAAAAGACCATTATCCACCATGAAATAATTAAAAACAGAGTCCACAAAATATGAAATGTGAGGTATAAAACTAAGGAGTGTGAAACGCAGTGTTGTACAAACAATGCTGTCTAAACCAACCTGTGATATAGATATGGATAGATTTGAATTGTAAAAGAATAAAAACAATTTTAAAATTTATTAAAAAGGTTGATTACTTTCAAAAATGAGAGAATTTTTCGCGGGCTCGTATGGAAAAATAAATCTCTTAGAGATTGTACTGTGAAATATTGCCCTCTAACATGATTAAAATCTGTACAATGTAAAAGAATGTGTTCCACTAACAACACTTGCTGACAAGGAACACACTCTGGTCGCATATTACCCTCTAACAAAAAGCAATGTGAAAGTCGTGTGTGACCAATATGACATCGTGTCAGAATAACATGATCTTTTCTACAAAGGTTACTGGATGGGTAGTGATCAGAAATAGTTGGTCGGAAGCGATAGAGCTTGTTATTTGTCGCCCCATCCCATTCCGCCTGCCACATAGATTTGATGTAACTGCTAATATGTGGTTTGAAATCACTGAAAGGGATGTTAAAATCAGCCTGTTTTGCTGCACTGTCTGCTTTGCTGTTACCAGCGATACCTTCATATCCGGGTAACCAGCAAAACACGATATCATATTGGTCAGATATGAGAGTTGTTAACTTCTCACGAAGTTCCAAAATGAAAGGGTTCTTCAACTTGGGGGTTGAGTAAAGCAAGTAAAGAGGAAAGAGAGTCGGAGAAGATGATCGACTTTCTTTCCTGTGCATTCTCGATGTGCTCAAGTGCGAGTTGAATAGCTTTAACTTCAGCTGTGAAAATAGAACGCTGATTCGGTATTCTGATTGAGGTGACATGATTACCAGTAACAGCAGCTGATGATACTTTGTCACCATCTTCAGATCCATCTGTATCAATCTGTATAGATCCTTGTATATGTACTACACCTGGACTTTATTTCGGCATATTTTTGTTTGAACTGCAAGGAATTGGTATCAGATTTTTTGGTAGAAGCAAGATCCAAAATAACAAGGTTTTTTAAGATGCCAAGGAGGAATATGTGTTTTACGATTTTCTTTTATTGTATGTGGTTCAATTTTGGTAGCATCGAGTCTATTGGGGATGTCCGAAAAGCCCCTCGACTAATTCTAATACCACTATTGTGAATAGCATCAAGTGGTTTTTGGTATGACTTCCTTGCAGAACCGGTAACTATACAACCGTAATCTAATTTTGATCGAACAAGTGATCTGTACAGATGGAGCAAAGTTTTCTGATCAGCACCCCAATCAGTGCTACCAACGACCTTCAGTTGGTTCAGTGCTCTCTTACATTTAACTTTTAGTTGTTTTATGTGGTCAGTGAAATTCAGTTTGCTGTCAATCAACAAACCTAAGAATTTCACTTCCTTAACAACTTTAATTGGACTCCCATCAATTTTTAACTCCGGATCGAGATGATGTTTCCGAAGTTTACAAAATGAACACAATTTGTTTTCATCTTTGAAAATTTGAAACCGTTTTCTGTGGCCCATTTTTGAATTTTGTTTAAGCACAGCTGAAGTTTGCGCTGTATAGCATTCATTTTCTTGCTGCCGTAGCAAATCAAAAGATCATCTACATACAACGAAGAATCTACTATATTCTCAATTGTCTCGATGATGCTATTAATTTTCACCGAAAAAAGGGTAACAGATAAGATACTACCCTGAGGAACCCCCAATTCCTGTTCGTGTGGATCGGATAACGTTGATCCAACACGAACCGGAAATTGGCGGTCCCTTAAAAAATTTTCAATAAAAAGAGGCATACGCCCTCTCAACCCCATGTTAAAAAGATCTTTTAAAATCCCAAACGTCCACGTTGTGTCATATGCCTTTTCCAGGTCAAAGAAGATGGCGACCACATGTTCTTTTCTGGCAAAGGCATTTCTTATAAACGTTTCTAATCTAACCAAATGATCCACAATACTTGTCTGGTTTCTGAAACCACACTGAACATCCGCAAGCAGATTGTTCGATTCCAGAAACCAGACAAGTCGATCATTGATCATCCTCTCCATGGTTTTGCACAGACAACTTGTTAAGGCAATAGGCCTATAATTACTGGGGTTGCTGTGATCTTTATCGGGCTTAGGAATAGGAAATTATAGTAGCTTTTCGCCAGGAAGGTGGAAACTGGCCAGTCACCCATATGTCATTAAAAATAGATAATAAAAGTGCAAGTGAAGTTTGAGGCAGATGTTTTAAAAGCTGATAGTGAATGTCATCAGGTCCAGTGACAGAATCCTTTGCTCTCTGCAAAGAGTTACTTAACTCTTCCATAGAGAAAGGTTCATTTTAATCCTCTAAGTTATTGGACGTAAATTTAATCTTTTGTTTTTCTTGTTTTTTAATTTTGAGAAATTCAGGATTACAATTTTCAGACGACGAATGTTTAGAAAATGTAGAAGCCAACTTGTTTGAAATTTCTTGTTTTGATGTAATGAGTGTGTTGTTATCTTGTAGGTGTTGTACTGCTGATTTTGTTTCTTTTCCTTTAATTTTTTTTAATCATTTTCCAAATTTTAGTGATGGGGGTGTTTTGATTAAGTTTAGAAACATAAGGTTCCCATGAACGTTTCTTTTTTTGGTTTATATGTCGTCTTGTTTTTGCCCGAGTGATACGTAGTTTGTCCACGTTTTGTGTGGTTGGTGTCTTATTAAATTCCCTCTCAAATTTCTTGCGATCTTTTATAACCTGTTTGCACTCAGTGTCAAACCATGGTTTAGTGAAACGTTTGGGGTTTGCCGAGGTTTTCGGAATGTCTTGTCTTGCAATGTCAATCAACTCTGTGGTGAAATGATCAATCTGGTCAGTACTCTCCAGAAATTTCTCCCGTGTGAGGCGTTCAGAACAAATCGACGAAAAAGTGTCCCAGTCAGCCTTTTTAAAGTTCCACTGGGGCACTCTCTCATCATCCGCCGGAACTACACTCTCCAACACAATTGGAGAGTGATCACTCCCACACAAGTCACCTTCTACCCTCCAAGAAAAATCGAGGAAGATAGGACATGCAATTGAAAGATCAATCGATGTATATGAACCAGATGCGGGGTGCAGATAAGTGTCTGATCCATCATTGAACAAGCACAAGTCGAATTTTGTAATGAGCTCTTCTACAGTTTTGCCTTTTGCATCTTCCTGAATGCAGGAATTACCCCCAAAGTGGGCTATGACGGTTAAAATCACCCAACAAAATGTACGGAGTCGGGAGTTGTTGGACCAACAACTCAAGATCATTCAGTTTCAGCGATTTATTTGGCGAAACGTAAATCGAACAAAGTGTAACTGTTTTGTCCAAAGTTAGGCGTACTGCTACAGCCTGTAAATTTGATTGGAAAGATACAGGACTGTGAATAATGTCGTTTCTAACCAGGACAGACGTTCCACAAATATGAAGATCATTATCATCAACCCAGGCATTATACGATGTATAATGCTTAAAAGCTGAATGATCTTGAGCCTCGGGTTTCTTTAAAAGAGTTTCCTGTAGGCAAAAGGCTGCAGGTTTATATTTTTGGCTTAACAGGCCCAGCTCATTAAAATTCGCTTTAAAACCTCGACAGTTCCACAGTATGATGTTGTATTTGGAAGTATTATCCATGTTTAGGTGGAGATTTTGCTGGTGGACGTATGGGAGATATTACCCCCGTATTCTTTTTTTGGTGATGCTTTACGTGGGGATCTATTCTGAGAGGAGGTCGAGAGTAAGTGCTCGAATGTCTCGTCGATGCAGTCACCGACTTCCATTTCTTCAAGACCCTCAAACCTGTTGCGGGTAATTGGGTCTGGAAGAGCTTTAGGTAATCTGTCTGATGCTTGCTTTGTTTTCTCCAGTTTCTTTTTGAGTTTTTCTTGTTTTTTTCTTTGACGCTGACTCAGAGGTTGGGATTCTGGTTTTGAATTAGTTTGGTCAATTTTCAGTTCTTTTTTCTCTTCCGTTTTAGTTCCAACTTGATCCTTCTTCTGATTTGGTTTTGATTTGTTTTCTTCCGTTGATGTGCTAGTGGTTGGCGGAGTTTGAGTTGACTTTGGTTCAACTTGATCACTGTGATCTATAGTGAAGGCCCAAAGCAAAGATGGCATTGTACCTTTGAGCCAAGTGTATTCTGTTTGGCATTCCGAAGATTTTGTTATTTTTTTTTTTAACTACTGTAGCATATGATTGAATAGATACATTCATGCCAGGCAGTGACGCAACAATTGCTCTGGCCTCCTGGAAACTAATTTGTTTTTCACTTTTTATTTTTTGGATGGTTTTCTCTTTTTTCCAGACAGGGCAATCTTTTGAAGATGATATGGGATTGCCCTGACAGTTTATACACTTGACTGGGTTATTACGTGGCTCTTGGTGTTGTTAGCCGCATCTGAAACATATCGTTTGTCCTCTACAGTTATTTTGACTGACCAAATTTTTGGCATCAGAAACATCGGAGTGGATTTGGAACGTACAAATCCACTCTGACGTTTCAAGTAACCAATTTTAATTGCTTTTGGAGGCCTTGTGCTATCGAAGGTACAAATATATGTATTTGTTTTAATTGCTTTACCATCTTTTTAAATTTCTACACGTTTTACAGTTGTTACTTCTTGGGGTTTAAGTTCTGTTGTAATTTCATTTTCTGTCCTATAGTTCACGGGTTCTGATAACACCTTTGCTAGAATTTAGGGTTTTGTGATAGTTGGCCTTATCACTTATATCGATCAGTTTTGTTGTGTGCAGAAGGTTATGGACCTGAATTTGTTTTATGCACTGAATAAGTAGATCCCCGGATCTTAACTTTTTGACATCCTTAACGGTTCCTGCAATACCCTTAATAGCTTTTTCAAGGGCAAAGGGATTGATGTTACTAAGTTTTCTATCCTCTTCCATGGATGTTAATAAAATAAATTTTGGTATGTTGTCTTCTGGTGGTATCAAAGATGCTATCAATTCTTCTTCTGAGTCAGAGTCACCTAGTCCTGTTGCTAAAAAAGTCGTTTTGTTTTTGGTTGTGATGCCATATTGAATAGTATAAATGATTCATTGCCCCCGGCTCCCATCCACCACGGAGTCCAACAAGGGGTATAGTTACTGTCGTGCAGTGAACCCTCCGGGCTGCCAGTATTCCCACATACTTATACTAGGGCAGTATACTCAGCCAGTGTTGATGCCGAAGCATGCCACTGGCTGATTGGCCCGTGTGTGGAAGTGCCAGGTCTTCAGATAGATAGATTTTTATTTGTACAATTTTCTTACATACAAGTTAAATACAATAATAACAAATGCATTAAATATATTGTACAGTGTCAGCATGGACAAGATTGTCCGACTTCCTGCCGCACCTAACGTTAATTATTTTCAGATTTGAGACTGAAAGGCGACATGAAATGGCTACACAGGTGTCACATGAAAAGCATGGTGTAGCAAAATCTGCTTGGGTTATAAGTATATAAGTGTGTAAATAGTTAAATACCCACATGTATAAATATCATTTATTTCAGTGGTTGAGACTACTGGTAGAAAAGTACTGCTATTGTTAGTTCTGACTGGGATATGTTGTCTGGTTATCGAGTATTACAAAGGGGAATGGGGCTCAATATGTAATGTTGATTGGTCGGTTTGTTCCATTGCCTGTTTCCCAGCCTAAGCGGGTGGTGAACTACAAGACTTCTATTCCTATGTATAGCAAGATTTAATCAGAGGGAGCTAGTTGTATTATTAACAACTACAAGTGCGTTGAGGAGAATGCAGAATGACGAGAGTGACTCTCATATTGTACGGGGTTTAGCAACCTGTCTACAGTCTGGACAGAATTGGTTCTTACATTTTACAACATTAGAATAATTTGGTAAGTAACTTTTTATTAATTCCTTTTTAAAGCAGCTTTTAAATTTGACATTTCTGAGTTCCAGATGACTGGGAAAGAATGTTTTGGAAGGACAGAGGAAAACTCCGTTCTTGGAGTAGATGTGTTCAGGTTCCCAGCTTGTCGGGTATTCATTGCGGCTGTGTCGTCAAAGAATGTTTTAAATGATTCGGGTAGGTTTCTGCTCTTCCAGTCAAATATGAACGATGCCGCTTGCAGTCTATACTGATCCTGAAGTTTCAGTATCTTCTCATTTTGGAAGATGGGTTCTGTGTGACTCCTGTAGCTTTTGTTTGATATAATTCTCATGACTTGTTAATGTTTTTTGAAAATAGCATTTCCATGGTCGGCATGTCCCCAAACTAGCAGCCCATTGGATAGATGACTGTGGAAAAGTGAGAAATATAGCGTTCTTAAACAATTTTTTGGTAGTATTCTCTTCACCTTATTGATCATATATATTGTGTTTGACAATTTTCGACATATCATTGATGTGTGATATTTGAACGTAAGATTTTCATCTATAACGATACCTAGAAACTTTAAAGATTTTTCTGACATACCGTTGCCTACGCGCGTTAGGGGTTTGTCATCTAATAAAACTTTGAGATTATTCCATTTGAGGTCATTGTTTTGGGGGTGAAATAACATATATTTACTTTTTGTGATATTTATTGCCAGTTTGTTGCAACAGCACCAGTGATAAATTTTTGTCAGCTCAGAGTTCACCTTTTCCTCAACTTCCTTCATCCTGTGACCGGATGTGTGAAGTATTGTATCATCTGCAAATTAGAGTAAGTTTAAAGCCGTATCATTTGGCATATCATTCACGTAAATGAGAAAGAGTATAGGTCCTAAAATGGATCCCTGAGGAACACCACAATTGATATTACACAAGTCGGATTTCCTTCCCTCGATTTCGATATATTGTTGCCTTCCTGTTAAGTAACTTTTAAACCATTCTTTGGTTATTCCCCTAATACCATAGTGATCAAGTTTGTGAAGTAAAGTGTCGTGAGTTATAGTGTCGAACGCTTTTGATAGGTCAATAAATATGCCTACAGTAGAATCTCTTGTATTTCTATCATTATTTTCAACAATGTGGTCTAATAAATGCAGTAAAGGGTGTGTTGTAGAGTGGTTTTCTCTAAAGCCAAATTGATTTTTATGAAGGATGTCGAACCTAGTTAGAAATGATGACAGTCGTTTATACATAAATTTTTCCATAATTTTTGAGAATGCTGGTAGAATACTTATTGGCCTATAGTTTTCAATGTTTTCTTGGGCTCCACTTTTTCATATTGGGACAACTCTGGATATTTTCATTTTAGTGGGTACAATACCTTGTTTAAAGCTTAAATTTATGATATATGACAGTACATGTGCTGTTTCATCAATAGTTTTTTTCATTAATTTCATGGATATATTAGAAAAGTCAGCGCAGTTTTTGTTAGAAAGTTTTGAGCAAATGGATAATATTTCAGCTGGGGATGTTTCTGTTAAGAAAAAACTTTTATGATTCTTTTGGTCCATGTAATCAAGTGGATCTATGCCTTCAACTGGTGTTACCCCGTTAGCAGTGTTTGAACCTACTTCTGAGAAGTAATTGTTAAAGGATTCTGCAATCTGACCTGGAGTGGATAGTGTATTATTTTTATATATCATCCTCTCGGGTAGATTTTGCGAAGTTCTGGGCAATTTTAGTGTATCCTTCAGAATAGCCCACGTGTGCTTCATGTTATTTTTATTTTCTGCAAGTATTGTTCTGTAGTAAATATTTTTGCTTTTCCTCTTTAGTTGGTTGAATATTTTACAATAAGCTTTATATTTATCTATGTTGGAGATAGTTGGATGCGTTAGTTTTTTAGCTAGGAGTGAGTTTTTAGTCATTGATGACTTAAGTAAGCCACTTGTCATTCAGGGATATCTTTTGATATATTTTGTTTTTCGTGTAGGGAATATGAGCGGGAAGGTCTGTTCAAATGCTTGTAAATACTCATCCAAGAATTTTTCGTACGCTTGATCCGCAGAGAGACAACCATACACTGCGTCAAACGAAAGATTATTCAAAGTTTCCTTAAACTCTGTAATATTTCTGTCACTAAAAATCCGAACGGGTCTCCTGGTATTGATGGATCTATGTTGATCTTTTTGAGATTGTTCTACATAGAATGTCTTAAAGTGATCAGATACGTCTGTAATTATAATGCCACAATCGAAATTTACTTTTGAATTTGTGTGAATGTGATCAATTAGGGTTGCTGAGTGCTCAGTGACTCTGGTAGGTTTAGTAATCACTGGGAGATAACCACGTTCGAACATCTTATCAGAAAACTCATCAGTTTTTGGGTGCGTTTCCGAATTGAGTAAATCAATATTGAAGTCACCTATTAAGAAGGCCTTGGTATGGGATTTATTCAAGTTTGTCATCATGGCTTCAATCTGTTCTATGAATTCGTTGATATCGGCTCTGGGAGCTGTATTAGGTCGGTATATAACTCCAACAACGTACGAGCTTTTTTTATTAGGATTAATCTCTATGAAGAGTGTTTCAATTACGTGCGGAATAAAGATAGATAATTCGGGTTTGGATTGATACTCCAAGGTGTCTTTAATGAATAAACCTACTCCCCCCTACCATCATCATTATCGGGCTGTGTTTTATATTCAAATGGGTGGTAGCCAGGAAGTGCGTACGTTTCTTTAATTGTGAAAATTTCGGAAATGGCAATAATATCAAACGCATTTTCATTATCTTGCGTATCACATAATAAATTTTTAAAACTATCCCAGTTCGAATTTAAGCTTCGACAATTAAGACCTAGCAGAGATATGCCCTTTCGCGAATCGGATAACTTTTGTGAGACTTCCGTCGGCAAGTAGTAATTGCATGAATGATTCATGGTCGAATATGGATTCGTAAGAGTGCCACAGTCATGTCCATCTGTTCTGCTTGTAAAGTCATATTTTCTATTTGTCTTGAGTTCACCAAGATTTATCTCATCTGTTGTGGTATCCATTTGGGTTATTTTCATTTAAATTGTACCATTCTCCAGTAAGTCTCAACACATAATAAATGAATTGTGGGAATCTACATACGGAGACATAACTAGTCACCATGCTTTCATGCGAATACAAATTAAATATTGTAAAAAAGAACATAAATACAAAACGAGCAATTAAATTAATGAAGTTGGGAGTATTGTGCAGGATTTTGTTGGTGGGATTATTCACTTAGTCTTCCGCTGATAAATAAATAAAAAAAAATCAACAAATCAACACCCCCCCCCCCCCCCCCAAAAAAAAAACAAAACAATTGAGATACAAAAACCCTATCACTAAGTCACAACGAGATGCGCGGGGGGGGGGGGGGGGGGGGGGGGGGGTCGGTGTGACTGGATCAAACTATCTGCTAGCATCACGGTTGCTTAAGGCTCATGCACACCGGACGCGATGCGAACAACGGGACGGAAGTAACATCAGCGATGGCTATCTTTTGACTCTGAGCTAGAAAAAGAACACAGCGATGGCGGCCATTCAAACAATCACTTTACAAAACACTAAATAACAGTTGCCACGTAGAACTGAAAAGACAGTGCAGCAAAATTTAATAATTGTTAAAAATAGAATGTTTTAAAACAGAACACAATGGCAATTATGGTATGCAATAACAGAAATGACCGATTGAATGACCACCAAATGACCCCCGACGTGACACCCAGTACTTTTGGGGGTGGGGGCTCCCAATTGGCCAGAACGGACCATCCTTCTACTCCCGAAGTTGGGGCCAAAACAGTGTATTGAACAGGTAACCTCCACGATGAAGATCAGGGCCAAAGCTGTGTTTGCGACCTGATCTCCATCCTGGAGACCTGTCCTAACCGGGACCCAGTCTGTTCTCAACTGTCAGGATTCCTGCCTTCGGATCGCACCTCACGGGAGAACAAGGTGCCTGCAAGATGGTATTAGCAGGGTTAACCATTTTGGTCCGGGGCTGCGTATTCGTATATTCCGCAGCGAACCAGCTCAGTTGAGCAAACCTGCTAATTATAAATCAGCAATCCTGCCCAATTGAGCAGGCCCTCCTCTATCCGCCACCTGAGGACCCACCTAGTAGGGGATGATCAACCCCCCCCCCCCCCCCGCCTAGGAACACCCTCAACTACGAGAGAAGGTGGTAGAAAAAAAAAACGGTGGGAACACGACAGAACCCAGGCGGCCGACAGGGGTCGAAAAAACAAATTCAGCCCTCAACAGAGTGAAGAAATCCTGTCCAGACGGACCCTGATTGACACCTAACTCCAATAACAATTAAATTTATCAACCGAAAAAATTCATTGTCGAACCGCATTGACACGATGTTGAAATGAAAGTGTCAATGACACTGTAGCTCAACTTGACAAACTTGAACTTGGTAAGTTATAAATGAAATGGCAAAATTGAAGATCATTGGGACCAATGTCAGTTGTTTGCCAGTGGCAACATTTTTTGACAGAAACCGAAGAAAATCGATAGCTCCCATCTAGAGGCCTCCCCAAATAAGCATGCCAGGTTTCAAAGCAATCCGATCATAAATGTGACCTATAGGGTGTGCCAAAGGGAAATATTGAGGTCTGACTAAAGTAAGTTTGAAAAACATTGGCCGCGGCAACATTTTTTGACGGAAATGAAAGAAAATCGATAGCTCCCATCTAGAGGTCACCCCAAACAAGCATACCAGGTTTCAAAGCAATCCAATTATAAATGTGCCCTGTAGGGTGTGCCAAAGGGAAATATTGTGGTTTGACTAAACTAAGTTCTAAGAATGTTGGCTGCGGCAACATTTTTTGATGGAAATTGAAGAAAATCGATAGCTCCCGTCTAGAGGTCACCCAAAACAAGCATGAAACGTTTCAAAGCAATCCGATCATAAATGTGCCCTGTAGGGTGAGCCAAAGGGAAATATTGTGGTTTGACTAAACTAAGTTCTAAGAACGTTGGCCGCGGCAACATTTTTTGACAGAAATTGGAGAAAATCGACAGCTCCCATCTAGAGGTCACCCCAAACAAGCATGCCAGGTTTCAAAGCAATCCGATCATAAATGTACCCTGTAGGGTGTGCCAAAGGGAAATATTGAGTCTTCTGACTAAACTAAGTTCTAAGAACGTTGGCCGCGGCAACATTTTTTGACGGAAATTGAAGAAAATCGATAGCTCCCATCTAGAGGTCACCCCAAACAAGCATAAGAAGTTTCAAAGTAATCTGATCATAAATGCGACCTGTGAGGTGTGCCAAAGGAAATTGTGGACTAACGTACTAACGCCGACGGACGAGAAGTGATGGCAATAGCTCAGCTTGACTTTGTCAAGTTGAGCTAAAAACATTCGCGAAAAAGGAATAGTAAGTAATATACAATGAGAATGTGGTTGAAAATATGAACGAGAATATATAAAACACAGTCCTGTTATTATACGATCTTCAGATCCATAATTCCAGTCACTGGAAAACCATTATCGACGAGTTGAATTATCACCGTTTCATATAGTCCAGGCACATTAGACATAAAAATGAGAAAGTAAGGAAAAAAATCGGAGAAAGCTGATTGTTTTATATGTTTCCGGGACACACATTGCGGATAAAGTGTGAAAAGTCCCCGCGAATCCGAGTTGAGCTTTTTTAGTTATAGCGTTTTTTTGATGAAAAAAAAAATTTAAAAAAAAATTCGACCCAGCTCCATATTTCTCATTCTTATTCGCCTTAGTAGGGTGAGAATCATAAATATCGTGCTGAATTATATTGAGAATACATATCCCCAACAGAAAATGCCAACTTTGTACCAATTCTCACGCTCAATGATGAAATATTCACGAAAATGTACAAAATTACGAAATTTTTTTTATTGTTTTCATACACACAACGGTACACAAAGTCCATTAAATCAAATCTACGACTACTTTGGGAGTTAAATTATATATCAAAAATTGCAGAAAAGCAGTGGCTTTATAATGATATATAACAATAGTCATTTATTCCATAATGAACTGGTGAAACGTGTGAAATATTAACCATACCCCCTAAACTCAAATTCAAACGGCATCGACTTTTCTCATTCAAATACCGTATTATAGCATCATTGTTTCAATTTCCATGTTCGATTAAATCACATAATGTGGTGTTCGCCTACACTCAAGATGCGTTGACAAAAGTTTTCGTTAGACTCGGCGGCTTCCATATGATTATGTCATATTTAGGGGCAATTGGTTCGATAATGGCTGGTAGCGGCTTGGATGAACTTTGGGGGACTGTTTATGCTGGTGGGTCAATCCATCATTTGATCAGTGGTCATGCATATTCAAGAGCAGTTCGTGCCCATTTGCTAACACAAATTGCCATTACAAAACTTGTGTTTGAAGAAAGCCGAACACTAGATAACATAGACTGCACAGAAGTCAATGAAATATTCTGTGGACTTGCCAGAGGTGACTGTACAACAGCTGACGCTGTCAATCAAGAAAGTGTCAACCATCTACTGTCAAAATTACACGAACTGCTCCAGAATGCGTCCGTAGGACGCACAGGAAAGCTTTGGGTACAACCTTACGAGCAAATAGGTCTTCTCCAGTTGTTCTTGAGAGCAGAGCGCACAGGCGACTGGGAACTCCACACATATTGTGTTCGCAATATGATTCCAGTATTTCACGCAGGTGGTCATTTTGCATACGCAAAAAGTTCTCATCTCTATTTGCAGCAGATGAATGAGCTAACAGAAATAATGCAACAGGATGATTTGAAGTTGTTCACTGAGAAAGGTTACTTTACCATAAGGCGCTCAGATAAATTCTGGGACGGGATATATTCTGATCAGACCATAGAGCCGTGTTTAATGAGAATGTTCAAGACCCCTGGTGGTCTCACACATGGCAGGGGAATAACCGATAGCACTGTTGCGAGATGGGTACATGGACTACCTCTTTGCCTTCCGATATGTAATGCTCTCGAAAATTTTGTTCATGTTCACACTGGTCATGGCGAACAACATCGGGATCTCCGTCAAAGTTCACAATTGACTGATGCCAGTGATATCACCAAATTATTGAACTGGCTCAGAGTGCATTCCCCCTTTCAGAATAGAGATCCACTACAATTAGTCTCTATAGCGACCGGGCTTGTGGCCGACGAAACTGTGAACTGTGACCAAGTTCGCAAAATTGGTGAATGTTGCGTATCGAATGTTGTAAGCAAAACGTTCAACAGCATCAAACTACGACGTGTTGACACTGTGAAGTCTTTCGCATCGATGGCAAATAGCATCAAAGTCCGTGGAAGTAAGGTAGTGATTGACCCCACAATTCTGTTCAACCGCATCACATGTGTTATTCAGCCACAAGCAGAGATGGAAGAGTATCTGAAATATGAACTCGCCCCGAAACCACCAGCATTGTTTGATTCTGCTGGAATGAGGAAGACACAGAAAAGCACGCCCGGTAAGATCCTCAAAACATACGGTTCCGAGCAAACTAAAATCCCAGAACATTCTCTGTTTGTTGTAGATGGTGGATTTTTATTGAGGGCAGTTGTATGGCCTAAACAGTCGTCATATAAGGACATATGTACATCATATTCCAATTATCTAGTGAGACATTTTGGGGCGAACGTCGTGGTTGTTTTTGATGGTTATGCTTGTACAATGTCGACAAAGGGCATGGAACAAGCCCGTAGATCTAAAGACAGGTATTCCATTGATATCAATATCTCACCCTAGTTACCAGCCACCACACCCCAATCTGATTTCCTTGCAAATGCCAAGAACAAAACCCAACTGATCGATCTTCTAATGCAGGAGCTATCTGCTATCAATATTCAGTCCAAGCAGGCCGAGGCTGATGCTGATGTACTGATAGCCGAAACTGCACTTGACATCGCTCAAGATGACAACAATGTTGTCGTTGTGGGAACAGACACAGACTTGTTAGTCATTCTTACCTCTCGAGTTCAACCGGGATGTAATATTCACATGATGTATTCCATTACCCCAAACTTACTAGTTTCAGTTAGTGAAATAGCAACCAAAATGGGTGACCATAGAAGGAACCTCCTTGTAGCACATTCTATAAGTGGTTGTGACACTACTTCTGCACTCTTTCGAGTTGGTAAGAAGAAAGTATTCAGTACAATTGTCTCCGATGTTACTAGCGACTCACAACAGTATTTCAACACAATTTTGGCGGATGACAGTACACCAAGTGCAGTAGCCGCTGCCGGGGAACAACTTCTCCTGATCTTATACGGGAGTAAAACTGTTTCCTCTCTCGGCCAATATAGATATGTCACTTACAAGCGTTATGTAGCAAAATCTAAACTGAATAAACCCATCGACCTAGCCTCACTCCCACCAAGCAGCGATGCTGCACAACAACATGTTTGCAGATGTTATCTGCAGGTCCAACAATGGCTGGGCACTTCGCTTCCTCCGACGGATTGGGGGTGGTCGCTAGACAATGGACTTCTTGTACCGACTGCAGCCACAAAGCCATGTGCCCCCGATAACCTACTGAATCTGATCAGTTGTGGTTGCAAGAGTGCTTGTACAAAAAGGTGTGGGTGTAATAAGGCAGGACTCTCTTGCTCAGGTTTGTGTAATTGCAGTTCGGATTCTTGTAACAACCACAGAAACACTGTCCTGTCGGAAATTTCTGAGTTCGATGAATAATATGTATATAGGTCATGTCATTTCTGTATATAGCGTTGATAATAGTCAATGTAACTTAATCCATGTTGATTGATTTGTACATTATGTAAATATTATTTATTGATTTTTGTACATTCTGTAAATATTATTTATTGATCTAATACTGCCAGACACAGACGTGTCTGTTCGGTCCCAAGCCCGAAAATAGTTGAGTTCTCATGCTGACGAATAAAAGGGGAACTCGGCCAGAAGCAGAGGGGGTCTTCCATAATGTCTATTTTGTAAGCAATGATAAAAGTCTTCAAATGGTGGTGGATTTTTTATCGTCTGTCCAACTAACATCCCGTTCTGTACTACGACCCTTTGGGCAAATCCGTTAGGAAAATCGTCATTTTTTGCGTAAATCCGATACTTTTTTGTGAATTTTCAATAATTTTTCGCAGAAATTGTCACAGAATGCACATTTTCCTCTAGGTAAATGTATATTAGACATTATGTAGCTCGAAATACGCGTAAACAAAAAATACAGTTGGATCTATTCGAGGTTACAAAGTTCGTGCGATTTTTTTTGATTTTTTTCAAACGCGTTTTCGAAAAAAGGCTGTTGAAAAAAAAGCTCAACTGGGATTTTAGGGGACTTTTGTCTAATCGTTCAGTGACATGTACTCGACATTCCCTGAAAAAATCAGCTTTCTCCGATTTTTTTCCCTAGTGAAACCTAATGTTCTTGGGCTAATAATGCATATGGCGGAGACACATCCTTCACGTGTCTGAGATAAAAAAAAAAAAGAAAAAAGAAAGTCATTAGCGACGCATATGCACACTGGCAAAGGAAGTCGTGGAGTTGTACTTGGAAGAGAGCGTACCGTACTGGGTCTGCGCCGGTTGCACTCGACCCAGTTTTGGCTTATTTTTTCTTGGTGCTTTTGCACCACTTTTCTTTCCCAAATTGCTTGGAAACGACAAAAATAGGCAGTATTTTGTCCGAGTTAGGGACTTCCACTGTAGTGCAAGCCTGTAGTAAACAATTGTGGGTAGGTTGATAAGAAATGAAAGTTTTTTTTCTGTGGTGAATATTTCAAATGTGTTTTGTATTTTGATGTTTAGTCCGATTAAATTTTGACAAGTTTTATTTTAACACAGACTGCGTTTGCATGCGTAACGTTCAAACATGGGTATCCTACACCATTTCCTGATCAAAATCACTAACGGTTGTGCAGACCTCAGGCTTCGGTCGCTGCTCTCTCCTTACCACTGACCCCATCAAGTTGTTTATAGTCCTTTGTGGGATGTTATTCCACTCCTGAAGGGCCTGCATGAGCTGACTGACATTGCTTGGGACATTGATGCGTTTCCTCACCAGCTCGTCCCACAAATGCTCGATCGGGAACAAATCCAGACTGTAGGGTGGCCAGTCAAGAACTGGGACACTGTTTTGGTTGAGGAAGTCACCACAAACCCTAGACTAGAAATTATCCTGCAACAACGTAAGGTTAGTGGATAAGTGGGACGTGAGGCTTGAGGACCTGATCGATATCCTATGGCTGTAAAGACTGCCCTGGATGACGCGATGTATTTTCACGCCCTGAGGAATGCGCCCCCCAACCCCAACAATAACAGACCATCAGCCGAATCTGTCGTTTTCCATAATGAACACGCCAGAATATTGCTCACCTCAACGTCGATAGCAATGTTATCATCCATCTGACCTCTAAAGCTTGAACAGAGACTCGTTATTGTTAATAAAACATGTCTCCAGTTGGCCAAGTAAAACTGATTTGGTGCATGTGCCCGCAGCCATTGCAATCGACATTGTCACCTGGGTGTAAGTTGCAGACAAGCGTAGGGACGTCGTGGCCTTAAATTGAACTCCCGCAACCAATTTCTAACTGTTCTTGGACCCACTCGGCAACCACGAGAGCCTAGAACCTGACTCGCCATCTCCATCACTGTCGGAAATCATTTACGGATGTGTGAGAGACGTATGCCTCTCTCGACATAACAGACTTCTGCTCCTGGGATAGTCAGCTAATCTTCCTGTGGCTCTCAGATGCCCACATAAACAACCTACCATTGACTCATGAACCCCAAATTGCGGGGCGACGAGATGTTGCGATTAGCCCTGCACAATTAGAGCAATAGCCCTACCCATGTCAACTTGAGATATTCACAGCATTTTGCTTTTCAATCGAGTTGAACTGAAATGTGCAATTGATGTGTACTGTTCAAAACATCGATTTGGTATGGTTTTCAAGCCCATATCACGGAGTGCCCCAGATGCATGCTTTTTAAAAAAATCGGTTCAATATGACGTACGAACAGGATCATAAATCAGTGAATTAAGCATGATGTTAAAATAAAGAGTATGATACTCAATTAATATTGTATGATACCCAAATAATATAGTATTATACTGAATTAATTCAGTATCATACTCAAATAATTGAGTATCATACTTAATTATTTATGCAGCATTTATGAAATCATACCAAATAATATAGCATCATACCAAATTATTAGAGTATCATACTAAAAAAACAATTATGGCCCTCCCGTGCGTGAACCTGATTTCAGTATCATGCTATTTTATTTATGCTGCATTCATGAAATCGTGCACAATAATATAGTATGATTCTAAATTAATTGAGTATCATACTAAAATAATTAAGTATCATACACAAATAATATAGTATGATTCTAAATTAATTGAGTATCATACTAAAATAATTAAGTATCATACACAAATAATATAGTATGATTCTAAATTATTTGGGTATCATACTAAAATAATTAAGTATCATACACAAATAATATAGTATGATTCAAAATTAATTGAGTATCATACTAAAATAATTAAGTATCATACACAAATAATATAGTATGATGCTAAATTAATTGAGTATCATACTGAATTAATTCAGTATCATACACAAATAATACAGTATGATGCTAAATTAATTGAGTATCATACAGAATTAATTCAGTATCATACACAAATAATATAGTATGATGCTAAATTAATTGAGTATCATACTGAAAACCTGTCAATCAACACATTCTAACCAATCAGTGGCGCCGATACATACACGCTAGATTTTCTGGCGCCACATTTAAATAACACGATAAGCAAATGGAAGACCGATATAAAAATGAATCTGGAAGGTTTTCTTGAAGGCGCTCGCGGTATCGTGTCTACGGTAATCCGTACTTTACAGTCCTCGATCAACGAAGCATCTGTTTCAACAGCAAGTATGAGACTGGAAGCTTTAGACAGAAATGTGAACAGAATGGTTGCGAGGTTCCCGGAATGTCCAGCCCTGTTACCAGTATTAAGAGAGGCTGCGCAGATTGTTGAAGAAATGAAAAGCTAAGAATAAATCTTCGAAAACACGGCGTTTTGGAAAATTGCAACGATCTCGTCGATCAAAATAAGGCAAGACGCGACACCTTGAAGGGGGTGGTGGTGGAGGAGTGGGTGGTTGGTGGTGGTGTAATACGTACACTGTTTGAAACAAGGCAATGGGCAAGAACATGGATGTTACGACGGGGGGGGGGGGGGGGGGGGGGGTCTCACGCCCCTCCACACAAAATCCGGACACAGGTTTTGAACGGTTAGAAGTTCCCGCGGGACATGCCAAATTGCTGAAACTTCACCCTGCAAAGTAAGTAGCTGTCATAGTAATTAGTGTCAAACACTCGTTTAAATTTTCCTTCTTTCAGTAAAAATTTAGCCTGAAAAAGTTTCCTGAAAATTTCGTGCGGTAGAAATTTTGCAACACTTAGAACACTTCAAATATCAGTCGAAAAATTATATCCCAAAGATTGGGGGTGGGTGCGCTTAACGCAAATTCATCTCCAATCGGTTGGAAATTTTGTCTGGCCCGGGTTGGGAGGGGGGGGGGGGGGGGGGGTGCTGTTTAAAAGTTTGAAGATGACAATATTCTCCACCGAAGACCCACTAAACACCCTGTAGCCACACCCAGACGAAGATTCAACGATGGTTTATTTATTTATTTATTTATTTATTTATTTATTTATTTATTTATTTATTTATTGGTGTTTAAGGTAAAATATTTCTGCACAATGGCTAATCGTTACCATGACAGTTTTACGGCTGGAAGAGATTGACGGAGAAAACCACCGATCAACGACAAGTAACTGTCAGCTCTCAAGCAATCAAACTCCACACAAGCAGGATTGGCATTGGTTGAAGACAGATGCACCGTCGACGTGCAGTACGCCTTAGTACACAACGCCACCGTGCTCCCATGTGGATAGTGGGGGTGAAATGTTTTGCCCAAGGACACAACGCGGCTGCGGCAGGGCGCAGGTGGGGTTCGAATCAAGGACCCCTCGTCTCGCAGACTTCCCCCTCTACCTACTGAGCCACCGCGTCCCCTGATACACTTGTTAAATTAACAATGCATTTGCTGAAAAACAAAACACCGAGGTGTGCAAACAATTCAACTCAGGAATTCTTTTCGAAATCAAAATTAGTAATTTTGAGTGGATTGGTGGTACTCGTAGAGGTGGAAGCCTGACTCTCGTACCATCGCAACTACACGCATAATTGCACACACATGCATATACTTCACTATCTTTGACGTACCCATTAACTTACAGACATCTCCTTACACATACATACACATACACCCCCTATCCACACTTGTGTTCAACCCCCCCCCCCCCCCCCCCCCCCACGAACACCCCATCCTCCGCCACACATGCACACTTACATTCTAACGTAGATTTTCTTAGTTTACAATGCGAAACTGCCTCGAACCGATGTGGTATGGTAATAGTAATTCGGGGGTTATGAGTGACGCTTGGTGACGAAAATTTATTCATTGCAGAGATAGGACTGTTTTATATTTTGTGAGTTGTGTATTAAGTAATAATTGTGTCTTGTGTTCGAAGAGTCGATGAAGCTCTGGTGGTAAACTTTTATACAAAACATGTGTGCGAACTTGAAATTTATTTATTTATTGGGATAACGTCATCTATTGTTGGACAGTTTTGCGGGTGTAGGAAGCCGGAGTTCCTGGAGAGAACCACCGAACAACGGCGAGCAACTGTCGAACTCCAGTTGGTGCTAAGTCCGCACAGGCAGGGTTAGCACTTGTTGAAGACAAATGCACCATCGACGTGCAGTGGGCCTTAGCACACAGCGCCGCCGATTCCTCACGGGATTAACTGCCGTGCCCAAGGACACAACGCTGTTACCTCTGGCGGGATCGAATCGTGAACCTGTCGGTTTGAAGTTCATTGCGGCTACCACTGAACCACTACGCTCCCGTCCATACTTCAATGGAGCTGAAATGTCCACTCCATCCAATGTGATATGAATGTATGCAGTAAGATTTCATAATATAGTATACTGTTATATGATTTTGAACCGAAAAATTAGGCTGTACAAAGATGGTAACGGTAATGGTGATAGCTCCCTTGCGAAACCCGGTAAGCGAAGTAGTGCTTGGTATCTGTGGTTAATCAACAAATGGGGTTTAAGTCGACATAAATAGGTGACGGGAGTAGTATGTAATATGGTTTTGGGGCCTAGTTGGCAGGACCCCGTTGCAGGACCCCGGAAGTGACGTCATGTCACGTGACGTAGTGGCGTCATGTTCTGTTGTCATGGTAACCCGCGTGGGCGGCCACGTTGTGACGTCATCCCCATAGTGATACGTGTTGTTAGTGCGCACGCGCAGCGCGTGTTGTTAGGGTGATACGTGTTTCCGTCGTCCATTTTGTATAATGGAGGCCACCATCTCGGTTTCTATGGTGGCACGTGGTTGCTATGTTACCCAATTTTTCTGCAATAGGATGGGGTATGTTCGGAGGGTATGTTCGATTGAATCGGAGTATTTTCTGGAACGACTTCCCTGGATAATTACCACAAACAACCCGACAAGTTTTACTATTTCGAATTCTTCCAGAATTCTCTGCTTCTATCTATATATGCAATAGTTATCATTTATCTGTCCATGTTCCTTTATTCTTGTGTATACTCCAGTAGCGTAGAAAAGCCTATCTGTTGGAACAGCTTTGCTTATTGTTACTATATTTAGCTATTTCTGGTCTGGCCTTTTTTGTTAGTTCTGACCCTATTCTAAGTACTCTTGTTGTTTCATTTATCTAGAACATTTATAACCAATCAGATTGCTTGATTTCCCATAACCTGAACTTAATCGTATAGAGTTATCACTCCTTATACAACGATGCTGTATCCGATTCTCATCACATCTATACCCAATGGCAATATCCTCGGGCACGCCAAATTTCGGCACCCCTTTTTGGAAAAACATATGACCATCGGCACCCCTTTTTTGTCATATGTGCTTATGTGAAAAAGCATAATGTGACACAATGTGCCCTAGCACAAAGGCACGTGCTTTATATCGGCACATATGTGATTTTGTGAAAAGGCACAATGTGCCCTAGCACACAGGCACATATGGGTATTTGAGGATACCTATGGCCCGGCATTGTATTATTTGAGGATACTATCGAGGATACCTATCGAGGATACCTGTTATGGGATACTTATCTGAGGATACTATTACCTGTACCACAAGACATACCTATCCCAAATATCCCTTCTAAGCCATCGAACAGTTATTGAAAAGTCATTCCTCGAATGACTCGAATCCCATCGAGCAATGTGGCCCTTGGTACTACTGATCCACCAGGTGCTTCATATTATTGAGCGGTATTCTGGGGTGGGGTCAATGCCTGGTAATACAGAACGGCAGCAGAGTATGGTTGGTATATTCCCATGTAGGGCCCATCCTAACCGTTGATAGTATTAACCTACCAATTGCTTTGTATCATCCTGTTACTGGTAAAGTGGTACGTAATACCAGTAGTTTCTACCCTATTCCGAGTACTTTTGTTGTTTCATTTATCTAGATTACCCAATCACTTCACTTTCCTGACACTAACTAACCAATTAGATTGCTTGATTTCCCATAACCTGTACTTAATCGTACAGAGTTATCTCCCTTCTGTATAATAAAAACCTATATCAATGGCAATATCCCCGGCACCCCAATTTCGGCACCCCTTGTTTTGAAAAACATATGGCCTTCGGCACCCCTTTTTCTGAAATGAGGATAAGAGTCGTATTAAAAATCCCTCAGTGAGGTCTAATTTATTACGACTCTTATCCTCATTTCGGAAAAAAGGGGTGCCGAAGGCAATATGTTTTTCAAAAAAGGGGTGCCGAAATTGGGGTGCCTTCTGGAGAATCTCTTTTTTTTCTGAAATGAGGATAAGAGTCGTATTAAAAATCCCCAATGAGGTCTAATTTACTACGACTCTTATCCTCATTTGACAAAAAAGGGTTTCTCCAGAAGGCATCCCAATTTGGGCACCCCTTTTTTGAAAAACATATGGCCTTCGGCACCCTTTTTTCTGAAATGAGGATAAGAGTCGTATTAAAAATCCCTCAATGAGGTCTAATTTACTACGACTCTTATCCTCATTTCAGAAAAAAGGGGTGCCGAAGGCCATATGTTTTTCAAAAAAGGGGTGCCGAAATTGGGGTGCCGGGGATATTGCCATTGATATAGGTTTTTGTTATACAGAAGGGAGATAACTCTGCACGATTAAGTACAGGTTATGGGAAATCAAGCAATCTAATTGGTTAGTTAGTGTAAGGAAAGTGAAGTGATTGGGTAATCTAGATAAATGAAACAAAAGTACTCGGAATAGGGTAGGAACTACTGGTATTACGTACCACCTTACCAATAACAGGATGATACAAAGCATTTGGTAGGTTCATACTATCAACGGTTAGGATGTGACCAACAGGGAATATACCAACCATACTCTGCTGCCGTTCTGTATCACAAGGCATTGACCCCACCCCAGAATACCGCTCAATAATATGAAGCACCTGGTGGATCAGTAGTACCAAGGGTCACATTGCTCGATGGGATTCGAGTCATTCGAGCAATGACTTTTCAATAACTGTTCGATGGCTTATAAGGGATATTTGGGATAGGTATGTCTTGTGGTACAGGTAATAGTATCCTCAGATAAGTATCCTATAAAAGATATCCTCGATAGGTATCCTCAAATAATGCAATGCCGGGCCATAGGTATCCTCAAATACCCGTATGTGCCATTGTGCTAGGGCACATTGTGCCTTTTCACATAAACACATATCGGCACATAAAGCATGTGCCTTTGTGCTAGGGCACATTGTGTCACATTGTGCTTTTTCACATAAGCACATATGACAACAAAGGGGTACCGAAGGTCATATGTTTTTCAAAAAAGGGGTGCCGAAATGTGGGGTTCACGGGGATATTGCCATTGGATATAGATGTGATGAGAATCGGCTACAACTTCATTGTATAGGGGGAGATAACTCTATACGATTAAGTACAGGTTATGGGAAATCAAGCAAACTGATTGATTATAAATGTTCTAGATAAATGAAACAACAATAGTACTTAGAATAGGGTCGGAACTAACAAAAATAGACCAGAAATAGCTAAATATACTAACAATAAGCAAAGCTGTTCCAACAGATAGGCTCTTCTACGCTACTGGAGTATACTCTAGAATAAATGAACATGGCCAGACAAACGATAACTATTGCATACTGGTATATAGATAGAAGCAGAGAATTCTTGAAGAATTTGAAATACACGTAGTAAAACTTGTCGGGTTGTTTGTGGTAATTATCCAGGGAAGTCGTTCCAGAAAATACTCCGATTCAATCGAACATACCCTCCGAACATACCCCGTCCTATTGCAGAAAAATTGGGTAACATAGCAACCACGTGCCACCATAGAAACCAAGATGGCGGCCTCCAGTATACAAAATGGACGACGGAAACACGTATCACCCTAACAACACGCGCTGTGCATGCGCACTAACAACACGTATCACTATGGGGATGACGTCACAACATGGCCGTCCACGCGGGTTACCATGACAACAAGACATGACGCCTCTACGTCACGCGACATGACGTCACTTCTGGGGTCCTGCAACGGGGTCCTGCCAACTAGGCCCCAAAAACACATTACATACTACTCCCGTCACCTATTTATGTCGACTTAAACCCCATTTGTTGATTAACCACAGATACCAAGCACTACTTCGCTTACCGGGATTCGCAAGGGGAGCTATCACCATTACCATCTTTGTACAGCCTAATTTTTCGGTTCAAAATCATATAACAGTATACTATATCATGAAATCTTACTGTATACATCCATATTACATTGGGTGGAGTGGACATTTCAGCTCCATTAAAGTTTGGACGGGAGCGCAGTGGTTCAGTGGTGACCGTAATGAACTTCAAACCGACAGGTTCACGATTCGATCCCGCCAGAGGTAACAGCGTTGTGTCCTTGGGCACGGCAGTTAATCCCGTGAGGAATCGGCGGCACTGTGTGCTAAGGCCCACTGCACGTCGATGGTGCATTTGTCTTCAACCAGTGCTAACCCTGCCTGTACGGACTTAGCACCACAAGAGTTCGACAGTTGCTCGCCGTTGTTCGGTGGTTCTCTCCAGGAACTCCGGCTTCCTACACCCGTAAAACTGTCCGACAATAGGTGACGATATCCCAATAAATAAATAAATTTCAAGTTTGCACACAATTTTTTGTATAAAAATTTACCACCAGAGCTGCATCGACCCTTCGAACACAAGACAATTATTATTTAATACACAACTCACAAAATATAAAACAGTCCAATCTCTGCAATGAATAAATTTTCGTCACCAAGCGTCACTCGTAACCTCCGAATTACTATTACCATACCACATCGGTTCGAGACAGTTTCGCATTGTAAACTAAGAAAATCTACGTTAAAATGTAAGTGTGCAGGTGTGGCGGAGGATGGGGGGTGTGTGTGTGTGGGGGGGGGGGTGAACACGTGTGTAAGGAGATATCTGTAAGTTAATGGGTACGTCAAAGATAGTGAAGCATATGCATGTGTGTGCAGTTATGCGTGTAGTTGCGATGGTACGAGAGTCAGGCTTCCACCTCTACGAGTACCACCAATCCACTCAAAATTACTAATTTTGATTTCGAAAAGAATTCCCGAGTTCAATTGTTTGCACACCTCGGTATTTTGTTTTTCAGCAAATGCATTGTTAATTTAACAAGTGTATCAGGGGACGCGGTGACCCAGTAGGTAGAGGGGGAAGTCTGCGAGACGAGGTATCCTTGATTCGAATCCCACCTGCGCCCTGCCGCAGCCGCGTTGTGTCCTTGGGCAAAACATTTCACCCCCACTATCCACATGGGAGCACGGTGGCGTTGTGTACTAAGGCGTACTGCACGTCGATGGTGCATCTGTCTTCAACCAATGCCAATCCTGCTTGTGTGGAGTTTGATTGCTTGAGAGCGGACAGTTACTTGTCGTTGATCGGTGGTTTTCTCCGTCAATCTCTTCCAGCCGTAAAACTGTAATGGTAACGATTAGCCATTGTGCAGAAATATTTTACTTTAAACGCCAATAAATAAATAAACAAACAAATAAATAAATAAATAAACAAATAAATAAATAAATAAATAAATAAATAAATAAATAAACCATCGTTGAATCTTCGTCTGGGTGTGGCTACAGGGTGTTTAGTGGGTCTTCGGTGGAGAATATTGTCATCTTCAAACTTTTAAACAGCACCCCTCCCCCCCCCCCCCTCCCAACCCGGGACAGACAAAATTTCCAACCAATTGGAGATGAATTTGCGTTAAGCGCACCCACCCCCAATCTTTGGGATATAATTTTTCGACTGATATTTGAAGTGTTCTAAGTGTTGCAAAATTTCAACCGCACGAAATTTTCAGGAAACTTTTTCAGGCTAAATTTTTACTGAAAGAAGGAAAATTTAAACGAGTGTTTGACACTAATTACTATGACAGCTACTTACTTTGCAGGGTGAAGTTTCAGCAATTTGGCATGTCCCGCGGGAACTTCTAACCGTTCAAAACCTGTGTCCGGATTTTGTGTGGCGGGGCGTGAGACCCCCCCCCCCCCCCCCGGTCGTAACATCCATGTTCTTGCCCATTGCCTTGTTTCAAACAGTGTACGTATTACACCACCACCAACCACCCCACTCCCCCACCCCCTTCAAGGTGTCGAGTCTTGCCTTATTTTGATCGACGAGATCGTTGCAATTTTCCAAAACGTCGTGTTTTCGAAGATGTATTCTTAGCTTTTCATTTCTTCAACAATCTGCACAGCCTCTCTTAATACTCACAGGGTATAAACCGTATAAACCTTTAGCCGGAAGTGGAGATAAGCGAGGCGAGAGATTTCTATTTTTATCTCAAAGTTTCAGTCGCAGCGTATCAAAGATCACCGAAAACAAGATTTTTTTTAATAAAAGGAATGGCCGAAGAAAGCAAAATCAGTAAGTATGTTATATAAAACAATATTTAACAATGAAACGACACAACTTAATGGAAAAATTGACTCTTGTAGTATGAAAAAACATCTGTTGATCATCTCGGAAAATGAATTTCTCGGGCAAATTTCTCCGTCAAATATCGTTTTTCACATGTTCGCACAAATGTAACATGTTAAAATCATAGGTCGACAGATTCGGCGTTCAATTCCACACCAGAAACTATCAACCATAACAACTAAGGAGGTTCGGTGCTACTAAAACTGTTCAAAATATAATGTCACCTTATTGATTTTTTTTTATACGCCCAGTTGTATACGCTCGTATCTTCAGTTGATGAGTCGTATACAATTTTTATGCTTGTCAGGTGACCCTTTCGATGTGAAAATCTGGTAAATTTGGAGCCTGTAAGTTCCGAAAGCAAGATAGGCCTATACGCGCACAAGCCAGATTGGATGCAACATCCATTGCGTTGAAAAAGCGAACCACAGGTTACCTTTTTCAACGCAGAGAAATAGCCCATTTTACTGCATTACAGAATCTAACGATAGGCGGTGAACTATATGAAGATGAGACTGGTTTTATGGCATAGCATAACAATGTCAGATCAAGTTGGACCGCATTATTTACTGTAAGTTGACTCTTTCAGACACAATTTGTTCCAAAACACGTTTTGGGGGTGAAATAATTTTTTGGGGGGCAGTCGGGATTTTTTCGGACACTGAGGATTCTTTCGGATGAAGTGGACCTCAGCTCCACATCCTCCCCCACCCCACCCAGAAAATAAAAATTCCCGTACGCACATGGCAGTATAGATGGTACGTAATTATATTTTTATGAATTTTTAGGCTCAAGCACCAATTTGTTAAGTTCTTAAATCATCGGGTCTGTAAATTTCAGTGAACTACAAAAGGTATCACATAAACTCGCGACTATATTTAAATAGCCTCTTGTGCTTTGCTTCTTTACATGATAACAGTTTGTTGAGTTCTTAACTTTTGTGGGTCCCTAAATTTCAATGGACTGCAACAGGCAGACCAAATATCTAGCAGACTCCAAAGAAACATTCATGCTGAACTTATTTACTGTAGTTTAAGGGCACCTTTCTGCAACTATAGCTAACTTACCCGCGTAAGTAGCTATAGGAGCTGGGCGAACTGAGGGTCAGAAACGGGGTGGGGGTGTTGACATCTACGCTAAAGAGGAATTACAGCCCTCATTGATTACAGATCTCACAGAAGCAAGGACTCAGATTCCAGTATCCAACGAAATAGTCTGGGCAAAAATCAAGTTAGGAAGCAGGAGTGTTGCCGTTGGTGTTGTATACTTAGCAGTGGAGGGAAGTAAGCCCGAGTGGAATGATTCAATATATACAACTCTTAGATCGAACATCACAGAGCTTGAAAGCAGAGGGTTCAGTATTGTCCTAATGGGGGACTTCAATGGGCACATCGGGGATAAGGAGAAGGGCATACAGGGAGGTGATAGAAAAATTAACACGAATGGGAGGAAGATGTTGGACCTATCAAAAGAGCTTGGTTTAAAGATCCTGAACAGGGATGCGAAATGTAAGGGTAAATGGACCTGGGAGAGGAACGATAAGAAAACAATAATTGATTATATACTCACTGACGTTAGCGTATGGAGGGAGGTTATAGATGTAGAAATAGATGACGAGGGAAAAAATGACTTGGGTAGTGATCACAACCTGATAACAGTTAAGATTATGGGCAAAAAGACGAATAGAGACAGAAATACCTTCAAGGAAGTTTGGGGACTAAAACAAGGAGCCGACTGGAAGCAGTTTCGGGAAAAACTAAAACCAAGTCTTGAATGTATACCTAGGGATGCAAATGTCCAGAGTATTTCAGATGGCACAGTAAATAGCCTAACAGAGGCAGGGAAGGATTGTATAGGAAGGGTGAGGGTCCCAACGAGAGAGCTCGGATACAGGGTTAACGAGGGACTGAAAAAGGCTATAAAAGAAAGGAAGGTAAAATGCGCTGCTTACAGAAGAAGTAGGAAGCTTAAAGGGGTGGATAACAATGACACGAGACTAATGAAAGGAGAATATGAACTGGCACGGAAAAAGGTGAATGAGATAAAGAATAATAATAGGAAGGAGCGCAATTGCAGTCTTGCCAGAACAATAAAGAAAACGGGGGGTTCGAGCTCAAACGTATTTTGGAACTGGGTAAATAAACGGGGGAAAAGTAGTGTGCAGAGTATCAAAGTGGATGGGGAAAGTACAGAAGATAAAGGCCGTATCGCTTCAGAGTTAGTCAAGCACTGGGAAAAGATAAACGATAGGCGATGGGGCAGTGGGTCCCCACCAAAAAGAAATACACTGGTGGAGGAGAACCTATCCAATCGTGTATGTAGCGAAATAACGGCAGAAGAAGTGCGGAACGTGGTCTCGAAATTAAAAAATGGTAAAGCGGGAGGGACTGATGAAAGTCCGAACGAATTCCTCAAAAATGGAGGGGAGGCACTTATTGAAGTCCTGACAAACCTTTTCAACCTGGCTCTGCGAAAGCAAAAGGTCCCCAGAGAGTGGAGGGAAAGTAAGGTGTCGTTCATACACAAAAAGGGGGATAAGGAAGTTCTAGATAACTATAGGGGGATATCAGTTAGTAGTAACATCGGAAAAGTATTCTGTAAGGTCATATACGGTAGACTTGAGGAAGTTATTGAAGAGAAAGGTTTTTTAGGAGAAATTCAAAATGGTTTCAGGAAAGGTCGAAGAGTCACTGATCACCTATTTACACTCACCCAACTGATAGAATCAACAAAGGCTGAAAAGAAAAAGATGTTTCTGGCATTTCTAGATGTGAAAAAAGCGTACGACCGAGTGTGGAGGGAAGGTATGTGGCGAAAGCTCGAGGGCATCGGACTGGGGGGTGACTTTGTGGGAATCATGAAAGCACTGTATACAGATGTGCAAAGCCAACTCAGTCTAGGGAGTATCACGACAAAACGAGTCCCTATGGATATAGGCCTCAAGCAGGGGTGTATCTTTTCACCGATTTTGTTTGCATTGTATGTTAAAGATTTAGGGGACGAACTAATTCAGAGTGCGGAGGGGGTAAATGTTGGAGACATAAAGGTACCAGGCTTATTCTTTGCGGACGACATGGTGTTAATGTCTAGAACTGAACAGGGGCTAGAGAAATTGCTGGAAATTGTTGGTAGATATGGGAACACTTGGCGGCTCGAACTAAATGAAAATAAAAGCAAGGTAATACCCGTTGGACGCAAGGTAGATATGACGAAGAGATGGAGAGTGGGGGAGTTCTCAATCCCGGAAGGGGAAAGCAAACAAATCACTGTAGGAGAAACGGGAGAGTATGAGTATCTAGGGGTAAGCATAAATATAACGGGAAGAGGGGTGTACAGAAATTACTCAGCCAAACTGATTCTGAAGGGGAAAAGAATTCTGAACCAACTAAAACTTTTAGGGAAAAATAGTTTCAACAAGGTCTTTGTGGGGAAAACACTGTGGGAGAGTGTGGGTTTACCAAGCATAACGTATGGCACGGACGTGATTCCATTAAACCAAACCGTTATTAAGAAGTTGGAAAGTACTCAGAATGATGCCGGCAGATGGATAACAGGGTCGAGTAATGCTGCAGCTTTGGAAGCAGTAAGGGGGGAGCTTGGGTGGATGAAAATCAAGGACAGGGTAGATTTGGGAAAACTGTGTTACTTTAACTACTTGAGAAACCTGCCTGACAACCGGTGGTGCAAATTGATGCTCGATACCATTTGGAATTCTAATATAGATACGGGGTGGTCAAAACATGTGAGGGAACTAATGGACAATTACTCTATAGAGGTCACAAACATAGAAGTAGGAATGAAAGAAGGCAAAAGCTTTGTCAAAGAGAGAGTCATGGAAGATTGCAATCGAAACTGGCGAGCAGGGGTTAGCGTGAAAAGATCACTGCGGGGGTTACAATATAAAGAAAAGCCAGCTTTTGAGAAGTACCTAGATGGCACCTTTGGAGGGTCACTGCTGTTCAAACTGAGATCAAGATCACTGGAGCTTCGGGGAAAAATTGGGAGAGATGGGGAAAAGGGATGCCAAATGTGCCACTCTGGAGTAGTGGAGACCCTGGAACATTTTCTCTTGGAATGCCCACAGTATATACCTCATAGAATAAAATTTACTGGAAGAATAATGCAGAAGTGGGGTGAAGAAACAAAGGTTAGATGGCTGAAGGGGGACACGAGGGAGAGGGTAGGAATGCTTATTGAAGAAATTGAAAAAGAGGAAGTGAGGGACACTATTAAGCAGTTTATATCTGAATGCTGGGAGGAGAGGAGGGGAAGAGGGGGTGGGGTGCAGGGGGAATGATGGCCTTCTCTTATGAGGACCGCGACAAATCAGCGGCTGGCCAAAGAGTTATTATTATTATATATAGTAATAATAATAACTCTTTGGCCAGCCACTGATTTGTCGCGGTTCTCGTAAGAGATGAATCTATAAAGCCGTGGTTCACAGGCCTGCAACCAGGGTCGATCTTCGGAGTGGGAGTGGGAAAGGCAGCGAAGAGCCGTGTAGGGGGGGGGGGGGGAGACAACCCGCACATAATCCCCCACGTAAAAGCAGACGTTACACCCCCCGCTCCCGCCCCCCCCCCCCCCCCCCCACCATTTTTGCAACTAAATACGCTCTGGAAGGGGCAGGCATGTAGCTAAATAGCAGACCCACAAATTCGCAAAGAGGGTAGCTATTGATCTATTATGGGGTGAAGCAGGGCCTTCGCTACTAATGGCTGACCATAGTTGGGCCCGGGGTAGGGAAATTGTGAATTTCAGGGTCCCCAAACCCTAGTTTCCTTGCACCTGAGTGGATATTTTGAGGTTTTTAATGGAGAAGTATTGGTAAGATTTCACACTTCCAGCGCCGGTAAATGCCGGCGTGGAGTATAAATGACAGAGCGACGAATATAAGACTCAGTATTGAACTGAGAATTTGCTTCGAGATATTTAAAAAAAACCCCCAAAACTATGAATGAGATACAAACGGGATACTAAATATATGGGAATATATATTAAACCTACTGTATATAACTTGAAAACCCCGAGCTTTTGCAGGCGCCGGGGAGCAATTTGAAAGTGTGTGGGGGAAGGGGGGGGGGGGCAATGTATCTAAGGTTTCTGTATTACCCACCCCCCACCCACCCAGACACACGCGCGCGCGCATGCGCACTTTTACAGAGTGTTGGGCATGCTAGTATGATCTAGAGGGAATACATGCTCCCAAAGAAAGAAAAAAAAAAACACACAAACGAATGGGTAAACCAATCGAATGAATTTAGAAGCGAATCTAATAATGAAAGGAGCAGAGAATTCGAATTTGCAGCGTTCAACAGTCCTCATCTGAGGAGTCAGTCACAGCAGCCTCAGAATCACTGAGCATGTGAGTTTTGGCCCTCATTTTTCAAAATATCCCAGAGAAAGCCCGCAGACCCTCACCACCGAGAATGGGATACGGCGATATCGCCTTGTGCTACCCCCCCCCCCCCCCCCCCACACACACACCACCTAACCACTGTGTGGCTCAGATGCTGCTGCACAGCACACGGTGAGCATACATGGTGGTCCCCTTGGGATTAGCTCTGATAGCCCCACCCCCACCTCATCCCCAATATTTTTACCTTCCTTCGCTCCTGAATAATCAACTATACTCTATTTTAAAAATAAATATGTGGAACTGATTCAAATGAACGCCTTTCCAGTGTGTTATCGTATTACTATAAACAAAGAAAAAACATGGTATACATGTAAACTACATTTTTAAAATTGCATGTTAGAGGTCAGTGTAAAACAAAACGCAAACGAAGAAAATAACCAAACGAATAAATTTAGAAGCGAGTGTGATAACGAAAGGAGCAGAGAATTCCAATTTGTTGTGTTCTACGACTGGATCTTTAGCCTGTGTGGAGTCTGTCTCTCTCCGTACAGAGGGCAGCCATTTTACTTCCCCACCCAATAGGACGACACGCCGTTACATCATCAACCCCACAACTGATGCTGCCAGAGAGGGTTCAGATACCGCCATATCTTTTCTCAGCCGGGGATCCGCAATCCCGCGACTTCTGGCACGAGAGACCAGCGAACTTATCCACCACTCTTTTCAACTTGTCACCCACATTTCAACTTGGGGTGGGGGTGCCCCCCCCCCCCTGGTTACGTTCTTGAATGAGAGTAAATAATTTCAGTTTACAGGCATAACAAACTGGAAAAAATATATCAGTAAAATATATTACAGTCGAAACCCGTTAACTCGAAGTCGGTTATCTCGAATAACCCGGATAACTCGAAGTCAGTCATCGGTCCCGAAAAAATCTATGTGCAATTAGTATTAATAAAAACCCGATAAGTCGAATATGGATAACTCGAATAACTGGTATAACTCGAAGTAATTAATAATAATAATAACTCTTTGGCCAGCCGCTGATTTGTCGCGGTCCTCATAAGAGAAGGCCATCATTCACCCTGCACCCCACCCCCTCTTCCCCTCCTCTCCTCCCAGCATTCAGATATAAACTGCTTAATAGTGTCCCTCACTTCCTCTTTTTCAATTTCTTCAATAAGCATTCCTACCCTCTCCCTCGTGTCCCCCTTCAGCCATCTATCCTTTGTTTCTTCACCCCACTTCTGCATTATTCTTCCAGTAAATTTTATTCTATGAGGTATATACTGTGGGCATTCCAAGAGAAAATGTTCCAGGGTCTCCACTACTCCAGAGTGGCACATTTGGCATCCCTTTTCCCCATCTCTTCCAATTTTTCCCCGAAGCTCCAGTGATCTTGATCTCAGTTTGAACAGCAGTGACCCTCCAAAGGTGCCATCTAGGTACTTCTCAAAAGCTGGCTTTTCTTTATATTTCTTTGACAAACCTTTTGCCTTCTTTCATTCCTACTTCTATGTTTGTGACCTCTATAGAGTAATTGTCCATTAGTTCCCTCACATGTTTTGACCACCCCGTTTCTATATTAGAATTCCAAATGGTATCGAGCATCAATTTGCACCACCGGTTGTCAGGCAGTTTCTCAAGTAGTTAAAGTAACACAGTTTTCCCAAATCTACCCTGTCCTTGATTTTCATCCACCCAAGCCCCCCCCCCCCCCCTTACTGCTTCCAAAGCTGCAGCATTACTCGACCCTGTTATCCATCTGCCGGCATCATTCTGAGTACTTTCCAACTTCTTAATAACAGTTTGGTTTAATGGAATCACGTCCGTGCCATACGTTATACTTGGTAAACCCACCCTCTCCCACAGTGTTTTCCCCACAAAGACCTTATTGAAACTATTTTTCCCTAAAAGTTTTAGTTGGTTCAGAATTCTTTTCCCCTTCAGAATCAGTTTGGCTGAGTAATTTCTGTACACCCCTCTTCCCGTTATATTTATGCTTACCCCTAGATACTCATACTCTCCCGTTTCTCCTACAGTGATTTGTTTGCTTTCCCCTTCGGGGATTGAGAACTCCCCCACTCTCCATCTCTTCGTCATATCTACCTTGCGTCCAACGGGTATTACCTTGCTTTTATTTTCATTTAGTTCGAGCCGCCAAGTGTTCCCATATCTACCAACAATTCCCAGCAGTTTCTCTAGCCCCTGTTCAGTTCTAGACATTAACACCATGTCGTCCGCAAAGAATAAGCCTGGTATCTTTATGTCTCCAACATTTACCCCCTCCGCACTCTGAATTAGTTCGTCCCCTAAATCTTTAACATACAATGCAAACAAAATCGGTGAAAAGATACACCCCTGCTTGAGGCCTATATCCATAGGGACTCGTTTTGTAGTGATACTCCCTAGACATGTGTGTGATATATTTTGGACACATTTTAAAATATCTAGTATAAATTTTAACCAAATATGAAGTACTTGCCTGGGCCCAAATGAGAAAGTCAGTGCAAATTAGACTGGCTTAACTCGAAGTCAGTCGAGGTGTGAAGTTGCTTGCAAATCAGAAACGCCATTGTTTGGGATTGACTCCTTTTGAAGGCAAAAGGTTTGTCAAAGAGAGAGTCATGGAAGATTGCAATCGAAACTGGCGAGCAGGGGTTAGCGTGAAAAGATCACTGCAGGGGTTACAATATAAAGAAAAGCCAGCTTTTGAGAAGTACCTAGATGGCACCTTTGGAGGGTCACTGCTGTTCAAACTGAGATCAAGATCACTGGAGCTTCGGGGAAAAATTGGGAGAGATGGGGAAAAGGGATGCCAAATGTGCCACTCTGGAGTAGTGGAGACCCTGGAACATTTTCTCTTGGAATGCCCACAGTATATACCTCATAGAATAAAATTTACTGGAAGAATAATGCAGAAATGGGGTGAAGAAACAAAGGATAGATGGCTGAAGGGGGACACGAGGGAGAGGGTAGGAATGCTTATTGAAGAAATTGAAAAAGAGGAAGTGAGGGACACTATTAAGCAGTTTATATCTGAATGCTGGGAGGAGAGGAGGGGAAGAGGGGTGGGGTGCAGGGGGAATGATGGCCTCGTTATGTACATTCCTATTTTTACATTCCTATTTTTAATACTTTTAAATAAATAAGATGAACAAACTGAGGGTTAAGTTATGATTTATTTTCGTACAAAGTACACATCTCCAAGATTTGTTTCCTGTACAAACAATTCAGAGTGACTGAAAGCTGAAACAAATGTTTATGGCACGAGTTAAAGCTGAGCAACCATTAACTACAGTAACTTTATATCATGATGTTCTGTTTCCCTTCGCCCGTCAAAATCATCTGATTACCCAAAATACGGATGACTCGAACACCCGGATAACTCGAAGTTCGCGGTGAGTCCCGCGGACTTCGAGTTAACGGGTTTCGACTGTAGTTGCAGGTGAATTTTATAGAATAATGTAATGGCCGGTCTGGGTTTGAATGAAATTGCTGAGTCGAGAGGCCGGTTTGGGTGTATCAAGATATAACCAGGACACATGGCGTACAAAATTATTTTTTCCAAAAGGGTTAAGAAGGAAATTGGAGAGCAGTTTGGATAACTTTGTTGGCGGCCTGTTTGGGTGAAATTCTCAGAAACCGGCAAGATCGGTTCTTGTCACTCTGAAGCCGATTTGGCTAGTGACGCGTGCCAGGTGTGCGTTCCGTTTGGCTGTGCTATTAAAGTGCGGGATGACCTCTTCGCCCAGTCTCCTGTGCATCCCACTACCTTTCACCTAGATGAAAGCAAATGGGATGCGCAAGAGACTACTCTTCGCCAGCAAAGACGAAGGGCACTTAGGGACGTTCCGACGGGGGGGGGGGGGGGCATATTAACCCCCCCCCCCCCCCCAAATGAGGATCCTGATTTTTGAAAGTTGGAAATTTTATGGTTCAAATTTCAAAAGTTGGAAACATTTAGTTCTAAGCAAATATAGAACTAGTGATTCTTGGTTGAAATACATTTATTCTTTATAGTATGACCTACTAGTTCTTTTTCGCGCAGAACTAAAATGTTGATAATGTTCCAAGTTTGTAACTGCGTAAGCTAGCAATACATCGAGATTGCGCTTTCGTAAATGCACACAAATAGTGTCAATTTGGAACACCGGGCCCCCCGATTTTCTCTAATTGCCTTAAAGCAGGATTCTCTTACGTGAGAGTCCTTCACTAATAATAATAATAACACTTTGGCCAGCCGCTGTTTTGTCGCGGTTCTCGGACGAGAAGGCCATGGTTACCCCTGTGCTCCCAACTGCCTCCCTATTCCCACGCTTCTCCTCTCCTCCCAACACTCGGAGACGAACTGCTTGATGATATCCCTTGTCCCATTCTTCCCAATCTCTCCGATTAGCATATTAACCCTCTCCTTTGAGTCTCCCCCTAACCACATGTCCTTCATTCTCCCATCCCACTTCCCCATTATACTCCCAGTGAATCTCATTCTTTTAGGCTGATACTTTGGGCATTCAAGAAGAAAGTGTTCCAGGGTCTCCACCATGTCCAAGTTACACATCTGGCACTCCCTTTCACCGTCTTTCCCAATTTTTCCCCTCAGCTCCAGGGATCGCGACCTCAGCTTGAACAACAGTGACCCCCCAAAGGTGCCATCAAGGTACTCTTCAAAACCTGGCTTCTCTTTATCACGCAGGCCACCCAAAGACCTCTTTGATTTGACCCCCTCTCGCCAATTACGGTTACAATCTTCCATGACCCTTTCTCTGACGATTTTTTTACCCTGGTTTGCCCCAACGTCCAGGTCCGAGATCTCCAGTGAGTAGTTCTCTACTAGCTCCCTCATTTGGACCATCCACCCCGTTTTGATATTTGAGTTGAAAATTCTCAGGAACATTACTTTACACCATCGGCTGTCGGGGAGATTTACCAAATAATTAAGATAACCGAGCTTCAACAGGTCTATCCTGTCCTTGATCCTCATCCACCCAAGCTCACCCCTGATTGCTTCTAGCGCTGCGGCATTACTCGACCCCGTTATCCATCGGCCTGCATCGTTCTGCAGGATTTCCAAGCTCTTTACGGCCGTCTGGTTTAGGGGTACCACTTCCGTACCGTATGTTATACTTGGCAGACCCACCATTTCCCAAATGGTTTTCCCCACGAAAACCTTATTGAAACTGTTTCTCCCTATAAGTTTCATTTGGTTAAGGATTCGCTTCCCCTTCAGAATCAATTTATTTGTGTGGTTCCGGTAGATGCCTCTTCCTGTAATGTTTATATTTACCCCCAAATACTCGTAATCACCCGTCTCTCCCACACTGAGAAGTTTGCTGCTCCCTTCCGGAATGCAGAACTCACCCACTCTCCACCTTCGAGTGGGGTCCACTTTGCGGCCCACAGGTATAACTTTGCTCTTGCTTTCATTAAGTTCGAGTCTCCATTTGCTCCCATATTTCCCAACAATTCCCAGCATTTTCGTTAGCCCCTCTTCGCTCTCTGACACTAGAACCATATCGTCCGCAAAAAATAGCCCTGGGATCTTCACGTCACCAACTGCTACCCCCTCCTCGCTACGCAGGAGTTCATCTCCTAAGCCTTTGATGTACAATGCAAACAGGATCGGCGAAAGGATACACCCCTGTTTTAGGCCTATCTCCATAGGCACACGTTTCGTTGTAATGTTTCCCAGGTTAAGTTCACTCTGTACATCTTGATATAATGCTTTCATAATTCCAACAAACTCGCCTCCTAAGCCCATAGCCTCCAGCTTGCGCCACATACCTTCCCTCCATACTCTATCGTATGCCTTCTTGATATCCAAAAAGGCCATAAACATCTTTTTCTTTTTTGCTTTCGCGGATTCTATCATTTGGGATAGTGTGAAAAGATGGTCAGTAACTCTCCTTCCCTTCCTGAAGCCATTCTGGATTTCTCCCAAAAAACCCTTCTCCTCAATTACCTCCTCTAATCTCCCATACAGGACTTTACAGAAAACCTTTCCAATGTTGCTACTGACAGAGATACCTCGATAGTTATCCAAAACGTCTTTTTCCCCCTTTTTGTGAATAAATGTCACTTTGCTTTCCCTCCACTCCTTTGGGACCTCTTCTTTTTCTATGGCTAAATTGAATAGGGCAGTTAGGCTTTCCAAGAGTTCCTCTCCCCCTTTTTTGATAAACTCGTTAGGAATTTCGTCCACCCCTCCCGCTTTTCCATTCCTCAATTTTGAGATCACTCTTCTCACCTCCTCAGTTTTGATTTCGCTGCACACGAAGTCCGAGAGATTTTCCTCGACCTGGTTCGGACACTCCGGTGGGTTCCCCATCGCTTATCGTTTACCTTTTCCCAGTGCTTGACTAGTTCTAATGCGATTTGATCTCGCTCTTCTGTAACTCTGCCATCTACTTTAATGCTCTGTTGGTTATTCCCTTTGTTACGTTTGTTCACCCATTTCCAAAATACGCTCGAACTCGACCCCCCTGTCGTTCTTATCGTCCTAATAAGACTGCCATTTCGCACTCTCCGGTTGTCGTCTTTAATCTTGTTTACTTTATTTCGTGCTTGTTGGTATTCTTCCTTTGCTACCATGGCCTCATTGCTTTCCACCCCCTTAAGTTTTCTACTTCTCCTGTATGCAGCACATTTAGCTTTTCTAACCTTTATGGCCCTTTTCAGTTCTTCGTTCACTCTGTACCCAAGTTCCCGTGTTGGCACCCTAATCTTTCCTACACTTTCCTTCCCTGCCTCCACTAGGCTCGCAACTATGGCGTCGGCCAACTTCTGGACACTACCCCCCTTGTGTACGGCTGCAAGCTTTGGTTTCAGTTTTTCTTCGAACTTCACCCAGTCGGCATCCTTTTTGAGTTCCCAAATATCCTTGAAGCTTCCTTTCCTTTTCTCTAGGTTTTTGGCCCTCATCGTCACTGTAATCAAGTTGTGATCACTATCCAACTCCATTTTGCCCTCATCATCCACTTCTACCCTTATCACCTCCCTCCATAAATTCATATCTATGAGAATGTAGTCAATTATTGATTTTCTGTCGTTTCTCTCCCAGGTCCATTTCCCCTTACATCTAGCGTCCCTGTTCAGAATCTTCAGACCGAGCTCATTTGTGAAGTTCAACAGCTTCCTTCCATTCCTGTTGACTTTCTTGTCCCCACCCTCTATGCCTTCTTCCTTGTCACCTATGTGTCCATTAAAGTCGCCCATCAGAATTATACCGAGCCCCCTGTTTTCTAGTTCAGTGATATTGGACCTTAGTGTTGAGTATATCGAGTCATTCCACTCGGGTTTACTTCCCTCCACCGCACAGTACACAATCCCAAGGGCAATACTTTTGTTTCTCAGACTGATCTTTACCCATCCAATTTCTTTTGACACATCAGCCGAGGTGATAATATCTTCCAGATCTGTAATCAGCGACGGTTTTAAATCCTCTTTAATGTACATGCCTACCCCTCCCCCCTTTTTCTGGCCTTCCGTTCGCCCTACACCTATCCACACACACCCGCTTACTTGGTCTACCCGTTCCTCGTGTCTTACCCACGTCTCACTTAAGCCCATGACATCAAACTCCTCTGCCTCGATCAATGTAGCAATTTCACTTACTTTCCGGTGGAGACCCTGGATGTTGCTATAACCCACTTTCAGGGTACCGAGGTTCATTGCCTTCCGCCTATTGGGCCTCGTCTAAATGTGACATGCAGTGAATATCCGCACGCACGAGTATCCCGCCTTCAGGAAATTACGGGAATCGGCGGGCCCCCAATAACGCCGGGCCCTGGGGTTACTACCCCCTCCCCTCCCTCTCGACGGCCCCGCACAATATAGCAGTATCATGTACCACAAAAAGTCTTTTGTTAGGCCAATTACAAAGTCTACTCATAATTATGGAGAAAAGGCCAAATATCAACATAAATCTATAAAGAAAATTCCTTCTCAAAACCGATCATCAAATGTCGGAAACTTTTTTATGGTATCAATTTGAAATGAAAGTTTGGAAATTTAAGGATCTCACTGTGACATACACCGAGTCTGAACTACATGTACCCAAAAACGTCTCTGGGAGCATTTGGATCCGAGAGGTGTTTTGTTCTTCAGCAGGAGTGAAATGGAAATGAGAATGTGAATAGTATTGAAGGCAATCGTCGGACAATAAATGTGATTGATTAATTTGAAAGAAATGATCGCTTTGTATTTTTGACAACTTGACCCTGCTCTGAACTGCTATTGACAACAACGTAATTTAATTTCAGCTACTGTTGACCTAACTGTGCTTGTCCTACATCATGAAGAATGTTGTTTGGCATTCAAGTTTCAAAAAGAAAACTGGTAACCGTTTGGCATTCAAGTTTCAAAAAGAAAACTGGTAACCGAAGTCTTGTTTCGAAACTGTTTCCGTGAAGTCGTATGTAAATTAAGTGAAAATAAGATGAAAATTTATAAAATACTTATGTAAGGCGCGAATTATTCTATTTATTTCATCTTTTTGCCTTTGTCACACGGTAGGGTTCGCTTGGTGAGTATAAATCTTGTTTTCGACCCTGGATCTGTTTGGTTTCAACACGACATTGGCGAGATGTCGAGGGAATCCCATGTGACGTCACGCCTTATCTAAAAATACTTTAGTTTAGTTTAAACGGTATTTATTTCAGATAAAGTAAGTTCTCAAAGAACAACATTGAATATTTACAAAAGTATAGGTATGGTATATTTCATGTAGGATTCCATAGTGTTTCGCTAATTTCTCTAAAAATGGAATCGTTAAAAGCCAGATACTTATTGATGCAGTTGCTTCGAAGAGAATGCTAAAAATAGCCCATTTGATGTGTGTTCGACAGTTATTGGACACAAAAGACTGTTGCCAAAATGAGAGTGAAAATGAGAGAGCGCGAGAGGGTGAGGTGGGGGTCGGGTTAGGGATTATTGTCGAATAAACTGCTAGCTCAGCATGCTGTCAGGCAAACTGGTTTCAATTAACAGAGGATAGATAGGCGTATTGTTATAACACGCCGTTATCTGAAGTGAAAACATTTTCTTCCCATTCGACTGCCCCCCCCCCCCCCCCCCCACAAACACACACTTCAACAACATAAAATAAAGTAAATAGAAAATAATAATCAAAAAAAGCCAGGCAAAACCGCAAAATAGACCACGGTCAAAAACGGTAAACAAATTGTTTTTAAAAAGGTCATTAAAAAGAATGAAACAAACCCCAAATACCCCCAATTGGAAAAATAATTCCCCGACAAAGCTGTGTGAATGTATGTGTGATGAATAAACAGCTCACAAATAACAATGGGATGACTTTCATAGACAAGTGATTATGAATATGTTAATTACAGGTGCGAAGGAATTAGAGCCAAGGCAAAATGAAGTGTTACAGTTGTAACTGAACTAATTTACCCTAATGCATAGGTAAATTAAAATAATAATAACTCTTTGGCCAGCCGCTGATTTGTCGCGGTCCTCATAAGAGAAGGCCATCATTCCCCCTGCACCCCACCCCCTCTTCCCCTCCTCTCCTCCCAGCATTCATATATAAAACTGCTTAATAGTGTCCCTCACTTCCTCTTTTTCAATTTCTTCAATAAGCATTCCTACCCTCTCCCTCGTGTCCCCCTTCAGCCATCTATCCTTTGTTTCTTCACCCCACTTCTGCATTATTCTTCCAGTAAATTTTATTCTATGAGGTATATACTGTGGGCATTCCAAGAGAAAATGTTCCAGGGTCTCCACTACTCCAGAGTGGCACATTTGGCATCCCTTTTCCCCATCTCTCCCAATTTTTCCCCGAAGCTCCAGTGATCTTGATCTCAGTTTGAACAGCAGTGACCCTCCAAAGGTGCCATCTAGGTACTTCTCAAAAGCTGGCTTTTCTTTATATTGTAACCCCTGCAGTGATCTTTTCACGCTAACCTCTGCTCGCCAGTTTCGATTGCAATCTTCCATGACTCCCTCTTTGACAAACCTTTTGCCTTCTTTCATTCCTACTTCTATGTTTGTGACCTCTATAGAGTAATTGTCCATTAGTTCCCTCACATATTTTGACCACCCCGTTTCTATATTAGAATTCCAAATGGTATCGAGCATCAATTTGCACCACCGGTTGTCAGGCAGGTTTCTCAAGTAGTTAAAGTAACACAGTTTTCCCAAATCTACCCTGTCCTTGATTTTCATCCACCCAAGCTCCCCCCTTACTGCTTCCAAAGCTGCAGCATTACTCGACCCTGTTATCCATCTGCCGGCATCATTCTGAGTACTTTCCAACTTCTTAATAACGGTTTGGTTTAATGGAATCACGTCCGTGCCATACGTTATACTTGGTAAACCCACCCTCTCCCACAGTGTTTTCCCCACAAAGACCTTATTGAAACTATTTTTCCCTAAAAGTTTTAGTTGGTTCAGAATTCTTTTCCCCCTCAGAATCAGTTTGGCTGAGTAATTTCTGTACACCCCTCTTCCCGTTATATTTATGCTTACCCCTAGATACTCATACTCTCCCGTTTCTCCTACAGTGATTTGTTTGCTTTCCCCTTCGGGGATTGAGAACTCCCCCACTCTCCATCTCTTCGTCATATCTACCTTGCGTCCAACGGGTATTACCTTGCTTTTATTTTCATTTAGTTCGAGCCGCCAAGTGTTCCCATATCTACCAACAATTTCCAGCAGTTTCTCTAGCCCCTGTTCAGTTCTAGACATTAACACTATGTCGTCCGCAAAGAATAAGCCTGGTATCTTTATGTCTCCAACATTTACCCCCTCCGCACTCTGAATTAGTTCGTCCCCTAAATCTTTAACATACAATGCAAACAAAATCGGTGAAAAGATACACCCCTGCTTGAGGCCTATATCCATAGGGACTCGTTTTGTAGTGATACTCCCTAGACTGAGTTGGCTTTGCACATCTGTATACAGTGCTTTCATGATTCCCACAAAGTCACCCCCCAGTCCGATGCCCTCGAGCTTTCGCCACATACCTTCCCTCCACACTCGGTCGTACGCTTTTTTCACATCTAGAAATGCCAGAAACATCTTTTTCTTTTCAGCCTTTGTTGATTCTATCAGTTGGGTGAGTGTAAATAGGTGATCAGTGACTCTTCGTCCTTTCCTGAAACCATTTTGAATTTCTCCTAAAAAACCTTTCTCTTCAATAACTTCCTCTAGTCTACCGTATATGACCTTACAGAATACTATATCTACCAACAATTTCCAGCAGTTTCTCTAGCCCCTGTTCAGTTCTAGACATTAACACCATGTCGTCCGCAAAGAATAAGCCTGGTATCTTTATGTCTCCAACATTTACCCCCTCCGCACTCTGAATTAGTTCGTCCCCTAAATCTTTAACATACAATGCAAAAAAAAATGAAAGTGTCAATGACACTGTAGCTCAACTTGTCAAGACAAAGACATGTACAGTATGTGACACAGCAATGACAAAATCTAGGTAATGACCTGATAACAAAGGTACATATAAAGTATTGTAACGGTCTGTACATAAATACTGACCGTTGCCTGTAACAAATGTATAGGTAAAGTATTGTAAAGTTGGGTGACAGTCAGATGCTGAACTAGAAAAAATCTTTTGAGTCCCAGAGTTGGTCTGACTGAACCCCAAAATATTTGTTCTCATAGCACAGTGATAACAAAGGCACCCCAAAACACACTCGTTCCTGTCCCAAGGTGAAAACAAAAGTACTCAAGAAGTTTTGTGAAGATCAGTTCATAAATACGAGCTGTATAGAACTTGTGACAAAAAACTGATTGGACCTAATTTCGGTACAAAATGGCCACTGGCAGCCATCTTGAATTTTGGACCGTACCCAGAAACACTCATTCTCATCCCAAGGAGATAACAAAGGTACCCAAAAAGTTTTGTGAAGATCGGTTCATAAATACAGCCTCTACCCTGAGCCGTATTGACATGTGTGCTTACAGTGTGTAAGTAGCACTGAATAAATCAAAGTTCATCTAATTTGCATAATTTCTGCACGAAAAAAAACCCCTTACAATATGTGATGTATTCCATGTTACTAAACATTCATACAAAAATTTATTAAAATCAGAACTTTCATACAGAAGTTCTATACAAAAGACTGATTGCACTAATTTTGGTACAAAATGGCTGCTGGTGGCCATCTTGAATTTCGGACCACACCCAAAAACACTCGCTCTCATCCCACGGTGATAACAAAGGTACCCAAGAAGTTTCGTAAAGATTGGTTCATAAATATGGCCTCTAGTCTGAGCTGTATAGAAGTTGTGTACAAAAAACTGATTAGACCTAATTTCGGTACAAAATGGCCACTAGCAGCCATCTTGAATTTTAGACCGCACCCAGAAACACTCGTTCTCGTCCCAAGGTGATAACAAAGGTACCCAAGACATTTCGTGAAGATCAGTTCATAAATACAGACTCTAGTCTGAGCCGTATTGACATGTGTACTTACTGTGTGTAAGTCGCACTGAAAAAATCAAAGTTCATCTAATTTGCATAATTTCTGCACGAGAAAAAAACCCGTATTATATGTGATGCATCCCATGGTACTAAACATTCACACAAAAAAATTATTCAAATCAGGGCTTTCATATGGAAGTTCTGTGCAAAAATCTGATTGCACCTAATTTTGTACAAAATGGCTGCCATCGGCCATCTTGAATTTCGGACCGGACCCCAAAACACTCGTTCTCGTCCCACGGTGATACCAAAGGTACCCAAGAAGTTTCGTAAAGATCGGTTCATAAATACGGCCTCTAGCCCGAGCCGTATTGGCATTTGCACTTACAGTGCTGAAAGTAACCCCAAAAAACATCAAAATTAGTCTAATTTGCACAATTTACGTACGAGAAAAAAACCCGTATTATATGTGATGTATCCCATGGTACTAAACATTCATACAAAAAATTATTCAAATCAGAGCTTTCATATGGAAGTTCTGTACAAAAAACAGATTTCTGCATCGTCGGTACAAAATGGCAGCTGGCAGCCATCTTGAATTTCGGACCGCACCCAAAAACACTCGTTCTCGTCCCACGGTCATAACAAAGGTACCCAAGAAGTTTCGTAAAGATCGGTTCATAAATACGGCCTCTAGCCCGAGCCATAGCAGCTTGGCACTTACAGCTCTGAAAGTAACACAAAATAAATCAAAGTCAGTCTAATTTGCATAATTTACGCACGAGAAAAAACCCCGTATTATATGTGATGTATCCCATGGTACTAAACATTTATACAAAACTTTATTCAAATCAGAACTTTCATACAGAAGTTCTGTACAAAAAACTGATTTTTGCATCATCGGTACAAAATGGCCACTGGCAGCCATCTTGAATTTCGGACCACACCTAAAAACACTCGTTCCCGTCCCAGGGTCATAACAAAGGTACACAAGAAGTTTCGTAAAGATCGGTTCATAAATACGACCTCTAGCCCGAGCCATAGCCAATTGTTGACGTACGGACAGACGGCCAGACGGACGGACGGACGGACGGACGACGGGCCATGACAATAGCTCAAATTTGACTTAGTCAAAGTTGAGCTAAAAATGAATGCCGATTGAAAAAGTTGGTCTGACATCTTTCGGGTGGGGGGCGAAAGTTCTTCGGGTGGGGGGGGGAGCGGTCCTCTCGCCCCCTCCCCCGTGGTTGCAGGTTCGGTGGTTCAGTCAGTAGTGTTTCAGTTGAAAGGTGTGACGTCAACGTTGTGCATTCGAGTCTGTTCATATGGTTTGTTAACTGATTAGACCTTCGTACATGCACAAATATGGGCATTGGAACGATCATATGGGAAATCGAATAATCTCAACTGGACGTATAATTATCACCAACTCCCGATCAACGATTTTACCAACTGGGCATATAAAAAAATCGATAAGGTGACATTATATTTTGAACAGTTTCAGTGGCACCGAACCTCCTTCGTTGTTATGGTTGATAGTTTCTGGTGTGGAATTGAAAGCCGAATCTGTCGATCTATGATATTAACATGTTACATTTGTGCGAACATGTGAAAAACGATATCTGAAAGAGAAATTTGCCCGAGAAATTCATTTTCTAAGATGATCAGCAGATGTTTTTTCATACTACAAGAGTCGATTTTTCCATTAAGTTGTGTCGTTTCATTGTTAAATATTGTTTTATATAACATACTTACTGATTTTGCATTCTTCGGTCATTCCTTTTATTAAACAAATCTTGTTTTCGGTGATCTTTGATACGCTGCGACTGAAACTTTGAGATAAAAATAGAAATATCTCGCCTCGCTTATCTGCACTTCCGGCTAAATGTTTACACGGTTTATACCCTGTGATACTGGTAACAGGGCTGAACATTCCGGGAACCTCGCAACCATTCTGTTCACATTTCTGTCTAAAGCTTCCAGTCTTATACTTGCTGTTGAAACAGATGCTTCGTTGATCGAGGACTGTAAAGTACTGGTTACCGTAGACACGATACCGCCTTCAATAAAACCTTCCAGATTCATTTTTATATCGGTCTTCCATTTGCTTATCGTGTTATTTAAATGTGGCGCAAGAAAATCTAGCGTGTATGTATCGGCGCCACTGACTGGTTAGAATGTGTTGACAGGTTTTCAGTATGATACTCAATTTAGCATCATACTATATTATTTGTGTATGATACTGAATTAATTCTGTATGATACTCAATTTAGCATCATACTGTATTATTTGTGTACGATACTGAATTAATTCAGTATGATACTCAATTAATTTAGCATCATACTATATTATTTGTGTATGATACTTAATTATTTTAGTATGATACTCAATTAATTTAGAATCATACTATATTATTTGTTATGATACTTAATTATTTTAGTATGATACTCAGTTAATTTAGAATCATACTATATTATTGTGCACGATTTCATGAATGCAGCATAAATAAAATAGCATGATACTGAAATCAGGTTCACGTACGGGAGGGTCATAATTGTTTTTTTAGTATGATACTCTAATAATTTGGCATGATGCTATATTATTTGGGATGATTTCATAAATGCTGCATAAATAATTAAGTATGATACTCAATTATTTGAGTATGATACTGAATTAATTCAGTATAATACTATATTATTTGGGTATCATACAATATTAATTGAGTATCATACTCTTTATTTTAGCATCGTGCTTAATTCACTGATTTATGATCCTGTTCGTACGTCATAGTTCAAAGCATGCAGCGTCGCACATGGTCATGGTTGACTGCATTTTAACCAAAGACTCTTTAACAGTGCACGGAGGTAGCTATGTGCAGGGTTTCCCGCGGGGCCTTGAAAACCTGGAAAAGCCTGGAATTCATCAAAAGGTCATTCAAGGCCTTGAAAGTCTGGAATTTCCGATGGGAGCCTTGAAAATCCTGGAAAATCAGAATTTTGCGACATGTAATTTAATTCGAACATATTTTAGGTTGTCACTAAAAAGTGTACTCCGACCCCGACTCCAAAACTATTTCTTTTTATACCTCTTTTATTAATGGATCAGTTATACTGAAATTCAACATAAATGTACAGAACTATATGTAGTATACATAAAATCATATAAATGTTAGAAAAAAAATTATGATTTTCATTAAATTGACTTTTATTGAGTTTTGACTCACTAAAAAGTGTACTCGGCCATTTCAACGAAATTTCATTCTCTCATTCATATAATACATTCTTCCACCTAATTCGTTGCAGTGTTAAGAATATATTCGTATTTTACGATGTCTAATGCAAGATTTATAATTAATTTGGAAATTAATCGTGCTTAAAATGGAAATTTACTCGAAGATGAGAATCGCCGACTCCGGCTTCATTCGCGGTTGAATGTAAAATTCAAACTTGCAATTGGCGGATAAATAGTCAGAGGTTTTCCCGGATTGTGGTGAGTGACGCGGATAAGAAAATTGTTTCACGACAATGAAGTTTAACACCTGTCAGTAGCAGAGTAGTAGTAATTTTTTTCGATAAGAAGTTGGACCCTAAGATTGTAAAATAATTTCCAGTGCTATATATCTCTGAAGGCATATAGCATCGGGAATTATATTATAACGCTAGAGTCTAAAACTCCTGTCAGTCGCAGTAATTTTTTCGATAAGAAGTTGGACCCTAAGGTTGTAAAATAATTTCCAGTGCTATATATCTCTGAAGGCATATAGCATCGGGAATTAGTAGCACGGAAGGTCGTAATTTTTTTCAATAAGAATTTAGACCTAAAGGCTGGCGCTTGTAGAATATCTATAACCCTCTTAAGGTCCACGAGTGACGACTCCTCGCAGTAAATAGTGGTTGACATTTTGTAATAGTTCTTAACTAAGTAACAGAATATATCTGACAGTTCCAGAGAATGCTGCCCTTTTAAAGCATTTCTCAAATTTCATGCATTTGAACTGTAAAAACACTCAACTGAGATTTAATCAAGAAACGGCTGTTATCTTAAGGTAGTTATTGAAGCTGATTAATAATTCCCAAACTTTCATCATTCGCGTGAGTACTTATCACAGTACTCACAAACAAACAAAACAATATCAATGGTTGAAGTGAATAATACATGAACACTCTATTAACAAAATACTTATGTTTATTGAATAAAATTATCAAAGACGAACAGAATATTGAGCATTAAAATGTTGTTGCTAAAGGCTTGCACACACAAGACAAAAAATTTCACAGAAAAAGAAGGGTCCAACAAACTACCCATGAAAAAATCACTTTCAACGCCTTCTCGCGCATGTTAACTGCGTCAGTTACCACAATCCGGGAAAACCTATGACTATTGATCCGCCAATTGCAAGTTTGAATTTTACATAAGGAGGAGGGCATACAGGGAGGTGATAGGAAAATTAACACGAATGGGAGGAAGATGTTGGACCTATCAAAAGAGCTTGGTTTAAAGATCCTGAACAGGGATGCGAAATGTAAGGGTAAATGGACCTGGGAGAGGAACGATAAGAAAACAATAATTGATTATATACTCACTGACATTAGCGTATGGAGGGAGGTTATAGATGTAGAAATAGATGACGAGGGAAAAAATGACTTGGGTAGTGATCACAACCTGATAACAGTTAAGATTATGGGCAAAAAGACGAATAGAGACAGAAATACCTTCAAGGAAGTTTGGGGACTAAAACAAGGAGCCGACTGGAAGCAGTTTCGGGAAAAACTAAAACCAAATCTTGAATGTATACCTAGGGATGCAAATGTCCAGAGTATTTCAGATGGCATAGTAAATAGCCTAACAGAGGCAGGGAAGGAGTGTATAGGAAGGGTGAGGGTCCCAACGAGAGAGCTTGGATACAGGGTTAACGAGGGACTGAAAAAGGCTATAAAAGAAAGGAAGGTAAAATGCGCTGCTTACAGAAGAAGTAGGAAGCTTAAAGGGGTGGATAACAATGACACGAGACTAATGAAAGGAGAGTATGAACTGGCACGGAAAAAGGTGAATGAGATAAAGAATAATAATAGGAAGGAGCGCAATTGCAGTCTTGCCAGAACAATAAAGAAAACGGGGGGTTCGAGCTCAAACGTATTTTGGAACTGGGTAAATAAACGGGGGAAAAGTAGTGTGCAGAGTATCAAAGTGGATGGGGAAAGTACAGAAGATAAAGGCCGTATCGCTTCCGAGTTAGTCAAGCACTGGGAAAAGATAAACGATAGGCGATGGGGCAGTGGGTCCCCACCAAAAAGAAATACACTGGTGGAGGAGAACCTATCCAATCGTGTATGTAGCGAAATAACGGCAGAAGAAGTGCGGAACGTGGTCTCGAAATTAAAAAATGGTAAAGCGGGAGGGACTGATGAAATTCCGAACGAATTCCTCAAAAATGGAGGGGAGGCACTTATTGAAGTCCTGACAAACCTTTTCAACCTGGCTCTGCGAAAGCAAGAGGTCCCCAGAGAGTGGAGGGAAAGTAAGGTGTCGTTCATACACAAAAAGGGGGATAAGGAAGTTCTAGATAACTATAGGGGGATATCAGTTAGTAGTAACATCGGAAAAGTATTCTGTAAGGTCATATACGGTAGACTATTTGTCGCGGTCCTCATAAGAGAAGGCCATCATTCCCCCTGCACCCCAGCCCCTCTTCCCCTCCTCTCCTCCCAGCATTCAGATATAAACTGCTTAATAGTGTCCCTCACTTCCTCTTTTTCAATTTCTTCAATAAGCATTCCTACCCTCTCCCTCGTGTCCCCCTTCAGCCATCTATCCTTTGTTTCTTCACCCCACTTCTGCATTATTCTTCCAGTAAATTTTATTCTATGAGGTATATACTGAGGGCATTCCAAGAGAAAATGTTCCAGGGTCTCCACTACTCCAGAGTGGCACATTTGGCATCCCTTTTCCCCATCTCTCCCAATTTTCCCCCGAAGCTCCAGTGATCTTGATCTCAGTTTGAAGAGCAGTGACCCTCCAAAGGTGCCATCTAGGTACTTCTCAAAAGCTGGCTTTTCTTTATATTGTAACCCCTGCAGTGATCTTTTCACGCTAACCCCTGCTCGCCAGTTTCGATTGCAATCTTCCATGACTCTCTCTTTGACAAACCTTTTGCCTTCTTTCATTCCTACTTCTATGTTTGTGACCTCTATAGAGTAATTGTCCATTAGTTCCCTCACATGTTTTGACCACCCCGTTTCTATATTAGAATTCCAAATGGTATCGAGCATCAATTTGCACCACCGGTTGTCAGGCAGGTTTCTCAAGTAGTTAAAGTAACACAGTTTTCCCAAATCTACCCTGTCCTTGATTTTCATCCACCCAAGCTCCCCCCTTACTGCTTCCAAAGCTGCAGCATTACTCGACCCTGTTATCCATCTGCCGGCATCATTCTGAGTACTTTCCAACTTCTTAATAACGGTTTGGTTTAATGGAATCACGTCCGTGCCATACGTTGTACTTGGTAAACCCACCCTCTCCCACAGTGTTTTCCCCACAAAGACCTTATTGAAACTATTTTTCCCTAAAAGTTTTAGTTGGTTCAGAATTCTTTTCCCCTTCAGAATCAGTTTGGCTGAGTAATTTCTGTACACCCCTCTTCCCGTTATATTTATGCTTACCCCTAGATACTCATACTCTCCCATTTCTCCTACAGTGATTTGTTTGCTTTCCCCTTCGGGGATTGAGAACTCCCCCACTCTCCATCTCTTCGTCATATCTACCTTGCGTCCAACGGGTATTACCTTGCTTTTATTTTCATTTAGTTCGAGCCGCCAAGTGTTCCCATATCTACCAACAATTTCCAGCAGTTTCTCTAGCCCCTGTTCAGTTCTAGACATTAACACCATGTCGTCCGCAAAGAATAAGCCTGGTATCTTTATGTCTCCAACATTTACACCCTGGTTCCTTTGTCTTAATCGGGTGTTCATCTAACTTGAACACCTGATTTTACAAAAGAGCGGGTGTTCAAGTGACGTCACTTGAACACCTCTAATTTCTATACACTACACTCGGGTCCGTGCAGTGATTACATAACAGATTTCATTCTAAAACCATCGAGCCAAAACACACAGCTGTCTTTCTTTGCAATAGCATCTTCACTTTACTACAGTTAAGAGCAAAATAAAGATAGTATTCTGCAAAAATAATAACGCTGTTCGTTTTGGATTGGTATTTTAAAAATAAAATTCACTATATTGTGTAAGCACTACACGGATCCGAGTGTATTGTATAAAAATTAGAGGTGTCGCGTTACATGTAACTTCGAAGTCCGTATCGAGTCGGGCACCTGAGTAATTCAGTAGGTAGCGTATCGAACTGGGAATCCAAAGACTGCTGGGGATCCGAGTTTGATATCCGACCGAGGCACGTTTTATTTTATTCCTTTAAGACACTTAACCCCACTTGTCCCTGTGGTAGCACGATAGCGCCATGTGCCATAGGCGCTTCGTTGATAACTACACATGCCTTCGGTCAAGGCTCGCTCTATCCAGACAGGCTCAATATGTTGCAGAGTCTGACAGTGACTAGCCGCTGATTGGTGGTTTTCACAACACGCGGCGAGACACTGTCAGATTCTCCAACATACACAAACCCTTCAGACGGAAAGTGAGCATTGGTTGAAGGTTAATTTACGATTAAAATACGTTACGTCTTAGCGCGCTGCAGTTAAAAATGGAAATACATATAAAACATTAAAAACGCTGAAGGAATAGTACTTATCCCTGCCGATACAATAAAGCAGGGTTTTGGACAGTAGGCTTCTGTCAAAGTTGCGGAACTCTTCAAGGCGACCTAGCACAGTATATATAGAACACTGTGGCACAATGTAAAGACAACATTTTTCTTAATTCTTCCAGTGAAGTGATAAAAGATTTGACAAGACTATATATATTGCTTTCTTTGTCTTTAATTGCTACAATAAATTCACAGTTTTATCCCACATTTCCGTTGATCTCTTTCTTTCCGCTCAAACATTTATATAGTTGAACATACAATATGACAGCGGACTACATCGAGCGATACACAGTAAAAACTGTTGACCCCTAAAAGAAAACCAAAGTAAAACCACAACATTCTCATATGTTGTGACTTTAAAAAACAAACGTAAGTAATGTTTGTACATTTTGTGAAATCGTCGGATTCTATTGCGGGTTACACATTTAAACGTAACACCATTGGTTAATTATGAAAATACTTCCATTTGGTACTCGTAAATAAACAGAAAGCGTTTAATACAGTAAAACCACTCTTGTGAGATCACTATATTTTCAGACCATTTATCTGTCAGAAAAAAGTCCCGTCATGGGAGGATCTACTGTACCACAAAACCTCTTAGGGAGGTTTTGTGGTACAGTAGATCCTCTCTTAGCACACAGTCTAATCTTTTAGGATTTTTGTCTCTAAAATCTGTTTCCCAAGAGAGGTCCTACTGCACAAAACAGTTTAGGAACTGTAACTTTACACGTCTTTTATATATTCATTGCTTCGAATCTGGCTGGTTATAAACGTTAATGGTAACATTGGCCGACTGACACTGTACGTACGAAAAGACATCACGTTCTGAGTCTGACTGTCGCGTGCGCTTCGGTGGAGATGAGTAAATTGAAACATCAGCACTCAAAGCTGAAGAAACCTTTCGTTTTTGGGCATCGGACGTCCGGTTGTAGGACTCTACAGCTAAGCTTCTATGTCCAGTTTGCTCCTTTATTAGCTGTTCGGAAATACCTGATCGAAATAGGCGGGTTGCAGTGGACGCCCTTAGGGAATGATTAGTAAAATAGCCATCAATACCAGCTTTACCCATTATACGTTTAACAGTATTGTCTAGTTTGTTGTGCCCCACTGCCTGACGGGAATACCAAATGTCTGATTTGGGTTTGGTCAAGGGGTTAAAATAAAACAAGTTTGGATCCCTATTTTTTGGAAGTCTTTGCTTATAATTTTCAAAAATCGTTACAGGACATCGCGATGGGTCACTTTTAACTTCATAAGCTCGAGCTGAATGTGGTTCTATGCTGCGGTGTTTCAACCCCCCTCGATATGTTTTCGAAACTGACTCTGTGTACTGGAGGTATCTATTCCCTTCACTGTCAACCCCAATTTCAAAATTTGAAAATGACAAATGCCTGTGTTCGTCTCCACCCCTCAAACCAAAATTTAGTCCAACAACCCAAAATACTGTATCAAACAATACTGCCGGACTGTTCATTCCCAAAAAACCTTTATTCCAGAGTTCAAGTTCTTGTTCAGGGGTGATAATATTAGCCCTCTTCTTTTGTAGCCCAACCCCCTGCTTACACTTGTCCTGCATGACATTGTCAATGACCGTTCGAACTTTAGTGAACGTTGGGTCGTTAAAGAAGTTGACGACCCTACCTAAATTTCCACATTCGAGCTGTATATGTCTTTGAATTGCACACGCGATGGAAAACACACTGTCACCTTTTATTCCGACCCATCACTTTTCCTAATGGAGAGGAAAAAGTACGAGAGGACAACATTTAAATTATCATCACTGTAAGTAGAAATGTCACCGCAGTTTCGTAAAATGTTAACTATATCTTTTCTTCCGTCTTCGTTGCCACGTGCGTTTTGTAAAAAGTCTTGCTTCCATTCTTCAAACAAATTTATTGCCCATTTGTTTTTCCGTAGGGTATTTGGTGGAGTATACAGTCGACTTTTACAGTCCACTAAATGTTCTGGAACATTCACAAATCTGGTAGTGATTTCATCTGCAACACAAATATTAGGATCGTTAAGGACTATGGTACCCCAAAAAACCTTGGGTGGCGACCCCTCTCTATATACAATAAGAATAAAGAAAGAAAATCAAAACCACAATCATATATACCAATAAGTAATAAAAGTTGTATATGTGTATCTGTCTTAGAAAAAAAGATGATTTTGAAGGTAAAATTTACCTCTAAACATAGTAAATCGGCGTGTAAGGTACTAAATAGCAGAGCGGATATTTTGCTAAAATAACTAAACCGTAATACTCGGAACATACATGTTTAGTGGCAATTACAAAAATATCTGCTTTTAAAATCTATTTTCTAATTTTAAAAACACATATAAAAATTTCACCAGTTTCTCATATTTAGATAAATGACGATCCTTATACAGTGATGCAAAAATGTATATCACAACAAGAGAAAAGCATGCAGGTCATGTTCTTTGTTGACAGTGGGCTAGACTGGCCACATACTCCTCTTCTCAGTGGTTATGATGTGATTGCAATTCGTCAAACAAAATACAACAAACATCAATTGCAGAGTACATTTGTTCTAACACATCCCTTAACAACATGTGAATGCATAAATGACATTTTAAGGTGGTTGTCATAATTCAACTATCATCCTAATGCTCGACTATTACTTGTTCCTTAGTCATTAAATATTTGCTTTTAAAATTAGAAAATGGATTTTAAAAGCAGATATTTTTGTAATTGCCACTAAACATGTATATTCCGAATATTATGGTTTAGTTATTTTAGCAAAATATCCGCTCTGCTATTTAGTACCTTGCACGCCGATTTACTGTGTTTAGAGGTAAATTTTACCTTCAAAGTCATCTTTGTTTCTAAGACAGATACACATACACAACTTTTATTACTTATTGGTATATATGATTGTGGTTTTGATTTTTTTTTTTTTATTCTTATTCTATATAGAGAGGGGTCGACACCCAAAGTTTTTTGGGGTACCATAGTCCTTAAATGTTTTGATTTATTAATTGCTCTATCGACATTTAAGGCTACATTCAGGTTCAACAGTAAGGTATACGTTGTGGCAGTAGAGAGACAAAGAAGTCCAAACTAAGTCGACCACCAATGAGCCTGCCCAAAATTTATTTTTTTTTTCAGGCAGTTAGGCTACTACCGTTGTCATATTTTCATTGTATGTCGGGAAACCTTAATCCTTTGTCATTCCGCCTGTGACTATATGGCTACATTACTCCCCCTCTCTCCCTCTCCATCGAGAGGGAGGGCGAGAATAGGTAATATCTCTTTTTCAGTCTCTCTCTGTCTCTTAAGAGAGAGAGAGAGAGAGAGAGAGAGAGAGAGAGAGAGAGAGAGAGAGAGAGAGAGGGGGGAGAGACGCAATGCAGTCAGACAATCACAGGCGGACAGGGCGGGCAGGTAGGCAGACAGAGGACAGAGAATCAGACTTACAAGAGGGTTGTTTGTTTATTTTGTGTTTACGTCACTTTAACATCTAGGGTCATATCGCGTGACAGTGTTACGTGAGGAGGAAACCCGAGTACCCTAAAAATCACCATGTAGCTACGAGTCACTGTCAACTTTCAAACTTACAAACCCAGTCGGGTTAGCATTGCTTGAAGGCATGTGTACCGCTAATGTGGGATACACTTTAGCTAACCACGCCGCCATCAGGGATGAAGTGTTCTGCCCGAGGACACAACTGAATTTGCCGAACGGTAGTTTGAACCCGTATCCTCGGTAATCTTCGGAGATTGCGGTCCAACCCCCTGCCGACTGATGTAACCTGCTCATGACTTACAAATAGTTAATTTTTGGTTGTTAGCAATGCAAATGTATGGGGCGTAAATCACCCCAACTACCAATTTTCTAATGGCAACTACAAATTTCACACTTACCCTCAACTACCTGTTTTTCCTAATCCTGTAATGTAGCTGGCTTTTGAAGGTAGAGGGACAGACAAACAGATTCACATTTTCCGCAGTTTATTGATGTTTAACGCCCCTTTAACACAAAAGGTTGTATCAGGGCAATAGAAACGAAATAATATCAAGCTGAAGCGATGACCTATAAGTCCTCCCACTTTTAGAGGACTCCTACTCCAGGCAGTGAAGACCGTGGCTCTATTCTATCCACGGAAACTAAACAGGGACAGACAGACAGACAGGACAGGACAGGACAGGACAGGACAGGACAGGACAGGACAGGACAGGACAGGACAGGACAGGACAGGACAGGACAGGACAGGCAGGCAGGCAGGCAGGCAGGCAGGCAGGCAGGCAGGCAGGCAGGCAGGCAGGCAGGCAGGCAGGCAGGCAGGCAGACACGCAGACAGACAGAGACATTCAGACAGCTAAAGAGATAGACAGACACGCAGGCAGAGAGACACGCAGACAGGCAGACGGGCACGTGGACAGACAGACAGACAGACAGACACACAGATACGCAGACAGACACACAGACAGACACGCAGACAGACACACATACAGACATGCAGACAGACACACGTACAGACACACAGACAGACAGACATACACACAGACAGACAGACAGAAATACATGCATACACACAGACATACATACATACACACATACATACACATACACACATACATACATACATACATACGTCAGAGGGACAAGGTGAAAGGAGATCCATCATTCCTTTCACTCTAACGTACAATAGAATGAATGTAGAAGCAGCCAAAATTTTAAAAGACTAGTTCCTAAACCCATTTTTAAACACTTAGTTTAAAATCAGTTCTTTAAAATCAGTTCTATAAATTTGTAACTACCTAGTTCCTAAACCCATTTTTAAACACTTAGTTTAAAATCAGTTCTTTAAAATCAGTTCTATAAATTTGTAGCTACCTTGTATTGTTTGAAACCCACCAGGGCTCAACAACTTATTTTAAACCATTATTTGTGTAACACATAACAAGAAAAAAACATTTCAGTACGAAATGTCTGTGCCAGTGCGATTTTTTATCTTCAAAATATACATACATACATAGACAGACGGACAGACGGACGGACGGACTGACGTTCCAACGAAACCCCTTTAGGTGGTACCTGAAAATATTTACGGATGGACAAAACCTTTCTTTACCCTAAACTAACCCTAACCCTAACCCCAACTTTTAACTAACCCCAACCCCACCCCCTGCAACCATAACAAACACCCTAACCCTAACCCAACCTCTACCCTGACCCTAACCCTAATACCTCACCCTGACCCTAACCCTAACTGGAACCTAACCCACTACAGCATTAAGCCCTACTCTGGGGCTATCCCTAACCCCAACCCAACCCCACCCCTGATCCTAACCCTACACTTACCAGGCCCTTTTTGTTTATTTTTTTAGGGGGTTAACCCCATAAACCGCGAATACCTCGTAAACATGATTTGGACAAAGATTTTACCTCGCAAACGACGGACGGGCGGGCGGGCGGGCGGGCGGGCGGGCGGGCGGGCGGGCAGGCAGGCAGGCAGGCAGGCAGACAGACAGACAGACAGACAGGCAGACAGTCAGACAGACAGACAGACATACAGACAGACAGACAGACAGACAGACAGACAGACAGACAGACAGACAGACAGACAGACAGACATACCAATAATACCTTTAGGTTTCTGATGTCTCACAGCAGCAACCATTGACGGTCCACCTATGGCAAGCATATCCGACACATCTACAGCTTTCTTCAAAATATCTGTTATGTCGTCTTTCTCGTCTTCTGGCACTTCAGAAAATGTATTTTGAGTCAAAAATATGTTATTTTCTTCAGTTGCTTCGTATAAATCTAGCGCCTGGCTTAAAATATTGTCGGAATCGTAATCGTCCATTTCGGTGTTGAGATGCAAAATTTTGAATAATGAGCTTCTTTGGGGGAAATCACTAATGTGGACAAGCACGATTTTTTCTTTTTATTTGCAGATAACTCCAGGCTATTGTTTCATTGTTTTGATATGCTGCCGTTATTGTGAAAACATCTCATGGCCAGTTTGTACGTTACAGTCGGAACGAAAACAGTACAACAAAAAACGAAATTTTTTTCGGTGTGGCCCAGTAACAAATTTACCTCTGTTCAAATTCCCCATTCCCCAACATATAAATTGTATGGAATGAATTTAAAATTTAACTTTATTTTCTCCCTGTCCCAGGGTGTAAGTCAGTTACCAACTTCGTTGTCGGTGTTCCTGAATATGAACAACCTGGGCACGAGCTGTAACACTTCGCGCTTCGCGCTCAGTGTCACTCACCGCTCGTGCCCAGGTTGTTCATATTCAGGAACACCTCCAACTCAGTTGGTAACTATTACTTACCCCCTCCGCACTCTGAATTAGTTCGTCCCCTAAATCTTTAACATACAATGCAAATAAAATCGGTGAAAAGATACACCCCTGCTTGAGGCCTATATCCATAGGGACTCGTTTTGTAGTGATACTCCCTAGACTGAGTTGGCTTTGCACATCTGTATACAGTGCTTTCATGATTCCCACAAAGTCACCCCCCAGTCCGATGCCCTCGAGCTTTCGCCACATACCTTCCCTCCACACTCGGTCGTACGCTTTTTTCACATCTAGAAATGCCAGAAACATCTTTTTCTTTTCAACCTTTGTTGATTCTATCAGTTGGGTGAGTGTAAATAGGTGATCAGTGACTCTTCGTCCTTTCCTGAAACCATTTTGAATTTCTCCAAAAAAACCTTTCTCTTCAATAACTTCCTCCAGTCTACCGTATATGACCTTACAGAATACTTTTCCGATGTTACTACTAACTGATATCCCCCTATAGTTATCTAGAATTTCCTTATCCCCCTTTTTGTGTATGAACGACACCTTACTTTCCCTCCACTCTCTGGGGACCTCTTGCTTTCGCAGAGCCAGGTTGAAAAGGTTTGTCAGGACTTCAATAAGTGCCTCCCCTCCATTTTTGAGGAATTCGTTCGGAATTTCATCAGTCCCTCCCGCTTTACCATTTTTTAATTTCGAGACCACGTTCCGCACTTCTTCTGCCGTTATTTCGCTACATACACGATTGGATAGGTTCTCCTCCACCAGTGTATTTCTTTTTGGTGGAGACCCACTGCCCCATCGCCTATCGTTTATCTTTTCCCAGTGCTTGACTAACTCTGAAGTGATACGGCCTTTATCTTCTGTACTTTCCCCATCCACTTTGATACTCTGTACACTACTTTTCCCCCGTTTATTTACCCAGTTCCAAAATACGTTTGAGCTCGAACCCCCCGTTTTCTTTTTTGTTCTGGCAAGACTGCAATTGCGCTCCTTCCTATTATTATTCTTTATCTCATTCACCTTTCTCCGTGCCAGTTCATATTCTCCTTTCATTAGTCTCGTGTCATTGTTATCCACCCCTTTAAGCTTCCTACTTCTTCTGTAAGCAGCGCATTTTACCTTCCTTTCTTTTATAGCCTTTTTCAGTCCCTCGTTAACCCTGTATCCAAGCTCTCTCGTTGGGACCCTCACCCTTCCTATACAATCCTTCCCTGCCTCTGTTAGGCTATTTGCTATGCCATCTGAAATACTCTGGACATTTGCATCCCTAGGTATACATTCAAGATTTGGTTTTAGTTTTTCCCGAAACTGCTTCCAGTCGGCTCCTTGTTTTAGTCCCCAAACTTCCTTGAAGGTATTTCTGTCTCTATTCGTCTTTTTGCCCATAATCCTAACTGTTATCAGGTTGTGATCACTACCAAAGTCATTTTTTCCCTCGTCATCTATTTCTACATCTATAACCTCCCTCCATACGCTAATGTCAGTGAGTATATAATCAATTATTGTTTTCTTATCGTTCCTCTCCCAGGTCCATTTACCCTTACATTTCGCATCCCTGTTCAGGATCTTTAAACCAAGCTCTTTTGATAGGTCCAACATCTTCCTCCCATTCGTGTTAATTTTCCTATCACCTCCCTGTATGCCCTCCTCCTTATCCCCGATGTGCCCATTGAAGTCCCCCATTAGGACAATACTGAAGCCTCTGCTTCCAAGCTCTGTGATATTCGATCTAAGAGTTGTATATATTGAATCATTCCACTCGGGCTTACTTCCCTCCACTGCTAAGTATACAACACCAACGGCAACACTCCTGCTTCCTAACTTGATTTTTGCCCAGACTATTTCGTTGGATACTGGAATCTGAGTCCTTGCTTCTGTGAGATCTGTAATCAATGAGGGCTGTAATTCCTCTTTAGCGTAGATGCCAACACCCCCACCCCGTTTCTGACCCTCAGTTCGCCCAGCTCCTATCCACACGCAACCCTTCATCTGATCAACCCGCTCATCCCGTCGTATCCACGTCTCACTTAGGCCCATTATATCGAAGTCTCCTTCGTCCATCATTGTTGATATTTCGCTTACTTTCTTGTGCAGACCCTGGATGTTGCAGTACCCAAACTTAATGAATCTGTTTTTTGTCATAACTGGCACATTATTATAACCCTGGTATGTCCCTGTATTGTGCATGTTTGTTGTTCTTCCTATGTTCCCAGCATTTGTGCCCCTCTGGGTTATCGGCTGTGGTCCCCTACCCCCCTTTTCTCCAAAAAAGGCCCAGTCACCTGTAAAATTTTTTGGCCCAACAGGTCTGTACCCATCCTACTTAAATGCAATCCGTCTCGCCCATACAACTCTCCTTGTCCCCAGAATGAATCCCAGTGGTCAATGAAATGTACTCCCAAGTCTTTGCAGTGCTCTTCCAGCTCCTCGTTTAGTGCCATAATCCGTGAGTTCCTCTCATTCCCACCACCCATAACGGGGAGCACCCCTGAAACGATGATCCGAGCATTCCTGCTAAGTAGCTTACTAATTAGGTCCTTGTATGTGTCCACCAAACGAACTGATTTCCTCTCCCTGATGTTATTGGACCCCACATGTAATACCACTACCGGATCAGGCCCCGACCCAGCTACAATACCGTCCACTCTATCCCTCAGGTCCTCCACTTTAGCCCCCGGAAAGCACAGAACTGTTCTATTTTTACTGTCCGGACCACAGACAACCTTGTCGATCCCCCGAACTATGCTACTTCCCGCAACCACCAACTTACTTTTGGCCCTCGCCCTATTTATCTCCTATTGTTTACAGCGTCCTCTTCCTCTCCAACAGCCCCACTCGGAATCAATATCGATATCTTTGACCTAGGATTACTCCTATCCTTGTCCCTCCGTCTCTTTCCAGGTCCTGAACTACCTGGACTACTCCCCTGGTCTTCTCCCGGATCCCTCCTCCTTTTTCCTGGCCTAGACCCCAAGCTACTATCTGTTGCAACTACCTCCATCTCCCCCTCTGTCTCTTCCGAATCGAGCACATCAAATCTGTGTCTGCACTCCCCACTGCCTTTGGACTTTACACCCCTATCTACCTGCTTCTCTGGCCCCCCTTTCCTACCACTTTTGATAGTCCACGCCAAACGCTTTACAGCATTGCTCCGGCCTGGGCCCCCCTCATCTGTCCTGCGTACTTTTCTAGCAGCCCCCACCTCATCACCTACCTCATTCACATCAAAGGTTCTACCCCCATGTTTCCTCTTGGAACCACCGACAACCTTCCATCCTTCTCGGAAAGCTACTGTCACAGGCGTAACTCCAGACAGCCCCGCCCTACCTAGTTTTCCCTTCAGCTCAGCAATCTCACCCTCAAACTTAACAATTGTCTCAAGTAGGCGGAGGATTTCCTGACAGTTTGCACATACCTCTCCATATCCCATCGAGCGACAGTCCCCATACATCATAGAACACTGTTTACAAACTTCAAGCCCAATATCGCCATCGGTGGCCCCACCAACCCGGCTCTGACCGACACCCCCAGTGACCTCTGTCTGCACACCAAGACAGTGACAACCATATTTTACAGCATTCCCAGCAATCGTAATTGCGTGTTTATTAATCCGGTCATATTTTGGAGTATTTACGGCAATGCCGATGCGTGCATTATTGATAGAACTTTGCAGTGATGTGACACTGAAATCCTTTGAATCAAGCATTGTGAATGGTTGCTATTGATGTGGGCGGTTACGGGTCGTTTCGTACCTTTTCCCTTTCGTACTGAGTCGTTTCGTACCTAACTTAGGAACGAAACGACTCGGGTAAGTTTCACTTCTATTTTTCTAAATTTTTATTCGAAAGTTTTAGGCATAGTTTTTAATTTAAAAAAAAAAAATCAATATAACATATAGATTTTTAAAGAACATTATGCCTAAAATGGCAATTTCAGTGAAAACACCTCCCAGCCCTGAATGAAGCCACATTCACTTGTAAAAACGGAATGAAAGTTTTCGTAATAAACACAAACCCTTCCAATGAATGAATAGTATTCCGCCCGAGTTACTGTTGTAAAACACAGGTACTGGCACGATTTTGTGGGGGAATTCTAATAGGGGGAGGGTGCAAAGTTCCGAGGCAGCGTAGAGTATTAGACGGGTTAAAATAGGAAGGTGGGTAACAAGTCAACAAGGTAAAATCCCTTAGGGCCAACTACCAACCTATGTTCATATTCCACTAGTTAAGTGCACAACAAAATTAAGAATTGAAATGCATTCACCCAAGGTCAATCTACTGCCGGTCCGGCGAATTAAACACTTCGAATATCTCCTTTTTGTCGTATCATCTTTTAAGTGGGTCGTTTCGTTCATTTTTAGCTGTCATTTAGGTCTGCTCGCTACTTCCCTCTAAAACTGAGTTGTTTGCCCCCCCCCCCCCTCTTTTTTTATGCGAGTCGTTTCGTTCCTTTTTATTTTGGTGAGTCGTTTCGTACCTAAAGGAGTACGAAACGACCCAGTACGAAAAGGTAAAGGTACGAAACGACCCGGGGGACGAAAAGGAACGAAACGACCCGTCACCATGTGGGCGAGCACAATGGTGTATATTTAAGCCATTGGGAAGATTTATTGTAAATTCTGCCTGTTTGAATGCTGAGCGCACGTGCGTGGATAATTTATTCATATTGAAAATATTACAAATGGATGATTGTTCAGTTGAACTATTTGAGTATTTATTTCCGAAGCATGTATGTCTGATGAATTTGCCACGTCATCTTAAAAGTCCTGGCACGGGCAGTCGCCATCACGGTGGATTCCGAGTTTGGATTTCCAAATGAAAGTGTTGTCTTATTCACCTCAAATGTTAACGTGCGATTTTAAGGATGATTCGCCCATGTATGAAACATTAAAAACTTTTCAACACTAACTGCATTTAGCTGAATACCGTTCAACTGGAACAGGCAGTAACCAGTTATAGTATGCAGTTGATTTAATCCAAGCTTGTTGGAAAGTACACTTCCCCACAACGGAATTACATTTTGCTTTTCGAATGACATTTCCGGAGACATTGTGGGTTACGAAATGTGTCCTTTACATGTAGTTTACTCATTGGGAGAAAGGATGACATCAATTCATTTGCATTCGGTAAGTATTCAGTTAGAATAGCGGTACATGTACAAGAGACATAGCTATTGTGCCACCTGGTAATTACACTGCAGTTGTAGGATAAACACAAGAAAATGTCTTTCTCAGGCTCACTAATTCTAATTAGTGATATCATTGCTTGGATAGCTTTCAGAAGGAGTTTTCCAAGAAATGATGTCAAGTGTTAGAATTACCAACAAAGGGAAATATGAGAAAGTTTCTAGTCGTTATCTGATAATTTAGGGTAATTTGCCAGCCTCGGCCTTGAATTTCATAAATGGGGGCCTTCAAAATCCACAAAAATTGCTGAGAAATGGCCTGGAATGGCCTTGAATTTCAAGGATTTTAAGCTGGGGGAACCCTGCTATGTCAAATTTTACATTTGATTTACAGATAAAAAAACTGTATTACCAAAACAGAACTTGTTTCTTTTTTTCCGTCAGTATAGAACTAGTGCCAAAATGAGTCACAAAAGTACATGTTGAAGTTTAACTAGAAATCATACCTATTATGATGTTTACAGATTGTTTTATCTCTAGCCCTTAAGTACTGAAGCGTAACTGTAGATATTTCTATGTCATACTAGATTGTGGATATGTCCATCCTGGACCTGAGCGCAAGAGTAACAACTCATGAAAATAATTAGAATGAAACCCGATTTGGATTCAACCTGTATAATTGAGTCACATGCCAAATTTGGTTGAGGTCAAATAAACAGGAATAAAATTAGCATCCGGAAAACAAAATGTTGATGGAAATGTGCAATTTATAAGTCAAGAAGGACCATAACTCTTACAATGAAAGTGTCAATGACACTGTAGCTCAACTTGTCAAGACAAAGACATGTACAGTATGCGACACAGCTATGACAAACATCTAGGTAATGACCTGATAACAAAGGTACATATAAAGTATTGTAATGGTCTGTACATAAATACTGACCGTTGCCTGTAACAAATGTATAGGTAAAGTATTGTAAAGGTGGGTGACAGTCAGATGCTAAACTAGAAAAGAAATCTTTGAATCCCAGAGTGGGTCTGACTGAACCCCAAAATATTTGTTCTCATAGCACAGTGATAACAAAGGCACCCCAAAACACACTCGTTCCTGTCCCAAGGTGAAAACAAAGGTACCCAAGAAGTTTCGTGAAGATCAGTTCACAAATATAAGCTGTATAGAAGTTGTGACAAAAAACTGATTGGACCTAATTTCGGTACAAAAAGGCCACTGGCAGCCATCTTGAATTTTGGCCGCACCCAGAAACACTCGTTCTCATCCCAAGGTGATAACAAAGGTACCCAAGAAGTTTCGTGAAGATCGGTTCATAAATACAGCCTCTAGCCCGAGCCATATTGACATGTGCACTTAGTGTTTATGTAGCACTTAATAAATCAAAGTTCATCTAATTTGCATAATTTCTGCACAAGAAAAAAACCCGTACTATATGTGATGTATTCCATGTTACTAAACATTCATACAAAAATTTATTCAAATCAGAACTTTCATACAGAAGTTCTGTACAAAAGACTGATTGCACTAATTTTGGTACAAAATGGCTGCTGGTGGCCATCTTGAATTTCGGCCCACACCCAAAAACACTCGTTCTCATCCCATGATAACAAAAGTACCCAAGAAGTTTCGTAAAGATCGGTTCATAAATACAGCCTCTAGCCTGAGCCGTATAAAAGTTGTGTACAAAAAAGTGATTAGACCTAATTTCAGTACAAAATGGCCACTGGCAGCCATCTTTAATTTTGGACCGCACCCAGAAACACTCATTCTCGTCCCTAGGTGATACCAGAGGTACCCAAGACGTTTCGTGAAGATCGGTTCATAAATACAGACTCTAGCCGAGCCGTATTGACATGTGTACTTACTGTGTGTAAGTAGCACTGAAAAAATCAAAGTTCATCTAATTTGCATAATTTCTGCACGAGAAAAAAACCTGTATTATATGTGATGTATCCCATGGTACTAAACATTCACACAAAAAATTATTCAAATCGGCGCTTTCATATGGAAGTTCTGTGCAAAAATCTGATTGCACCTAATTTTGTACAAAATGGCTGCCATCGGCCATCTTGATTTTCGGGCCGGACCCCAAAACACTTGTTCTCGTCCCACGGTGATACCAAAGGTACCTATGAAGTTTCGTAAAGATCGGTTTATAAATACAGCCTCCAGCCCGAGCCGTATTGGCATTAGCACTTATAGTGCTGAAATTAACACTAAATACATCAAAGTTAGTCTAATTTGCATAATTTACGCACGAGAAAAAAACCTGTATTATATGTGATGTACCCATGGTACTAAACATTCATACAAAAAATTATTCAAATCAGAGCTTTCATATGGAAGTTCTGTACAAAAAACAGATTTCTGCATCGTCGGTACAAAATGGCGGCTGGCAGCCATCTTTAATTTTGGACCGCACACCAAAACACTCATTCTCGTCCCACGGTCATAACGAAGGTACCCAAGAAGTTTCGTAAAGATCGGTTTATAAATACGGCCTCTAGCCCGAGCCGTATCCAATTGTTGATGGACAGACGGACGGGCCATGGCATAAGCTCAAATTTGGCTTTGCCAAAGTTGAGATAAAAATGATCAGACCAAGTCCCAATTCGAACTTAACCTTCATTTTGATATAACTGAGGCACAAACAAGTTTGGTCCTGATCTATTAATCCAAACTAAAGTTATCCTGAAATGTAAACGTTTAAGGACGGATTGACGGACCAATCACAATGAAAGTTTTTTTTCAAAAAGGGCGAATAAAAATTGGGCAGATTTTGAATTTTGACACTAGACATGTTAAAGTTTAACATATGAACCAGCAAATGTAGTAGTGTTGAAACGATTAGTGATTTTCAGGAATCGACTAGTTGCCAGCAGTAATCGATTACTAATCGACTAGTCGAAGCCCCCCATGTTATTGTTATCAAACACGTGTACCGCCGTTCTTTCCTGGTTAAAACTAACAGTAATACTTGCAATGAAACAATGACAAGTGAAGCTTTCAAAGTCCTCAAAACCTCTTTCAATTTCGAGAGAGAATTAATGTTGGTAGCTTCTGTTTAAAATCATTTTTTCTCAATATAGTCACTGATATTTTAATAAAATAAATCATTCTTCAGGTTTTTTTTATATTATTTGTTCCATCCCATTGAATGTTAACAAAAGGAAGTGCTCTTTACGCATGCGTGATGAACATCCCCTGTCGAAAATTAAGCACAGTTAACGCCCACAGCAGTCATCAGCCTGTCAACAATTGTACACTGAACACTCCCACACAACTTCTCGTATTATGACTTAACCTCTTATCTGTCCATAATTATGCATACATCGAACATGCCTACTAATTTCCATATTGTCTGCTTTGAAAATCATCACCTGACCTGATTGGGTTTCCTCTTAACTCAGTTGCAGTTCGAGGAAAAGCTAGTTTCACTTTCCCCGAAAATCGCCGATTTCCAGGAATTTGTCCGCATGTATTTACAAAATGAAAATAAAAAGCACATGGATTTTGTAATTGGTTCTTTAGTGATAACAAATTGTTCCAAATACGAACTGGTATGTGTTCTTCCATAATTTCTCTTTGATGTTTCTGTAAGACATTTCGAACTTACCAGTACCTGGTGAACAAATTGATGTCCGTAGGTGGCCTAATTTCATGTCAACTTTGGGTCCTAGTTTTCCTGCAGGCTGCTCCCTCGAGAATAAGCTCACCGATATATTTTTCCCTGTTTACTTCACGCACCCCTGGTCTTATTCAATCTCTGGTCAGTTGGCCAACTAGGGTTGTTATTCATGCAGTCGGAAACATCAAACGCGTTATTTCCGTGGGTTTGTTTTTTGATTTCGGGAGTTTACTTGTGACGTTCGCAACAATGTTGGGTGAATTTAACGGGATGGTGTATGGTTGGGGCAGATGTTCCGACTAATCGACTAGCAGATTTAGGGATCGACTAATTTAATAATCGCGTCGACATAGATTAGTCGGCTAATCGTTTCAACACTAAAATGTAGTGGAGAGATGTTAAGGCTATGCAATAAAAGGACAACTGGAGAAAGTACAAAAAAAAGAATATTCGATATAAAATCTTTACTCCAATGATCTGACACATACAACTTTACAATAGACAGATGATGCAATGAAAATGATGAATGATGACTGTACAGCATGAAACCAGTGACTTTCACAAATCTGAAAATGAAAAAAAATAATCATCAGAATGGTTATATAAACTAGAAATGGTCTGTCACCCAGTATACCCCGACCGTGCCATACCGCCTAGTGTGGGCGACTGAAAAGGGGCATTCAATTTTTCTAAGTAAAAAAAAAGCCAATATGGCTGCCAGTCGGCCGTCTTGAAACCGAGCAGGAAAAAAATTATGTCACACACTAATCATTTTTTGTGAAGTTTCATGAAAATGCAGCTAAAACTGTGGAAGTAGTTCGCTCCAGAAGTTTACATAAAAAAAAAAATCCAATATGGTCGCCAGTTGGTCATTTCGAAACAGAGCGGGGAAAAAAAATTATGTCCCCTCATGTTGATAATTTTCGTGAAGTTTCATGAAACAGCGGCTGAAACTGGAAGTAGTTCGCTCCACAAGTTTACATGCGCAATGGACCAACGATGACAGATGGACAAGTTGACTCCTATATACCCCCCCCCACCCCATTTTGTGGGGGTATAATTATGGCTAAACCCTGAAAGGCTTGGACAAGTGTATCCTGGGGAAGTCTTGGCTACCTTTGCAGGCAGCCAACACCTAACCAGCAAACACGGATGGGGTGCTTTGTCCGAAAGACAAACTCCAGGTTGGTTGTTAAGATACTGTTAAAAGGCAAAAGTAGTTGTCTAAAATGAAAGTGGGTCTTGGAGACCAATTTTATTCTGCCTTGTGAAACAGTTATGCAATAGGCTCCCTGATCACAATAAAAACAACACTAACAGTGACCGCACGGCCACGGATGCACCCGAACTATGACCTTGATCTGTGATCTTGGCCGTGATCGAAGAAAAAAAAAATAGGCCGATGAAATCGTCAGATGTGTACCCATACGCGCAACTAGTAGAAAGCTGTATGATGGAGGGCCACCACGGATGCCGACATTATGTACACCATACATGGTATGGGTACATATAGAAATGGATTGGAGGAGTGTCTAACTTGATGGATAAAGGGTTAATATCTCCGGATCAAATTAACAGATTTACATAAACTATAGAACACAGCACATCAGTAACCTGAACATATATATGAAGTAACATGACAATTGGATTGATATTTTCTTAGTTATCTCATGCCAAAGGGATTGGAGGAATTTTCAATTTGAAGGATAAAGGGTTAATATCTCAGGATCAAATTATCAGATTTACACCAAAAACTATACAGCTTGGCACATCAGTAACCTGAACACAAATATAAAGTAACTTGACAATCCAAGCAATATTTTTCAAGTTATCTCATGCCAAAGGGACTGGAGGAATTTGAAGGATAAAGGGTTAATATCTCAGGATCAAAATAACAGATTTACACCAAAAACTATACAGCTCGGCACATCAGTAACCTGAATACAAATGTAAAGTAACTTGACAATCCAAGCAATATTTTTCAAGTTATCAAATGCCAAAGGGATTGGAGGAATTTTCAATTTGAAGGATAAAGGGTTAATATCTCAGGATCAAATTATCAGATTTACACCAAAAACTATACAGCTCGGCACATCAGTAACCTGAACACAAATATAAAGTAACTTGACAAGCCAAGCAATATTTTTCAAGTTATCGAATGATAAAGAAATGGATACGGACGCTGGATGGACAGACCGACGGACGGACGGACAGACAGACAGACAGGACGAACAAAAAAAAAACTATACAGCTCAGCACATCAGTAACCTGAACACAAATATAAAGTAACTTGACAATCCAAGCAATATTTTTTCAAGTTATTGAATGCCAAAGGGATTGGAGAAATTTTCAATTTGAAGGATAAAGGGTTCATATCTCAGGATCAAATTATCAGATTTACACCAAAAACTATACAGCTCGGCACATCAGTAACCTGAACACAAATATAAAGTAACTTGACAAGCCAAGCAATATTTTTCAAGTTATCGAATGGCAAAGAAATGGATACGGACGCCGGACGGACAGACGACGGATGGCCACCCCGGATGATGGCATTATGTGTACCATACATAGTATGGGTACACATAAAATGTGCGCAACACATCGTCTCCCCATAAGTAGACATGAAAATCTTCCCAACGGACTGACGGAAATGACACTATATGCCCACGAAAATTAAACACTAATTGGTCAAAAGAATGATCCCAACAAAGAATACCGCGATACAGTAACCTCACCAATAAATTACCATACTTTTCCCACATCTTTTGTAATGGAAACCTATTTCAGTCCTCTTGGAAATGTGGTGAGAGGAAACGGTAATGTGATGACAAGGGCATTAAGACTTCAAGAAATACCTGGGAACAGTTTCGCTTAGTATAGCAGAACAGTATGGAAAATATGTTCATCAGTCCAGGACATTGACAGGGAACACAATCTGAACACTTTTCTACCACCTCTATGGCAAATATTAGTCAAAACGGAGAACGTTTGTTCAAGTTATTGTGTTAACGAGCTCAAAATTGGTAAAAATAGACTAATTAAGACCCACAACTCTAATGAAAGTGTCAATGACACTGTAGCTTAACTTGTGTGTTGTGTTTGATGAAAAGGATAATGTTCAATGTTTATGAAAGGATTATGAAATAAGACAAGAATTGTGATAATTGGGAATATGTTCATTTCTGTTCCCTGTGTGCTATGTTTTTGATAAAAATAATATGAGGTGTACACTGTACTAAAGAGCTGAGGGGTGGGTTAATATGACCTCACAGTTAATGTATGTGGCCTTCACAGCTAACGTATATCAACAAAAGTTACCAAGTTACAGTGAAATTATTCCAAAACGAGTCATCCTATCAAGTTACATTAAAATCCCTTCATAAATATGGTCTGTAGACTGTGCTAAAGGTTTTCGGGCTTCGGGCCCCTGTAGCCGTCAGTTTCCCAATTGCGTCCAAAGGGGCCGTTCTCATCAAGACATTATATGAAGTCAACCTACCAAGTTACCATGAAATCCCTTAATAAATATGACCTGTAGACTGTGCTAAAGGTTTTTTGGGCTTTGGGCTCTGGCAGCCATCATGGTTGAATGATCGCAACCAAAAGGGGACCTTCTCATCTGGGCATCATCTGGAGTGATCCTACCAAGCTACAATGAAATCCCTTCATAAATATGACCTGTAGACTGTGCTCAAGGTTTTTGGGCTTCGGGCCCCTGAAGCCGTCACAGTTGACCAATCACGACCAAAAGGGGCTGTCATCATCTAGGCATTATATGGAGTCAAACTTACGGGTTACAATGAAGTCCTTCCATAAATATGACCAATAGACTATGCTAAAGGTTTTGGGGTTTTGGGTTCGGGCAGCCATCAAGGCTGAATGATCGCAACCAAAAGGGGACGTTCTCATCTAGACATTATTTACAGTCATCCTATCAAGTTACATTGAAATCCCTTAATAAATATGACCTGCAGACTGTGCTAAAGATTTTCGGGCTTTGGGCCCCTGTAACCAACAGTTGTCTAATGGTGTCCAAAAGGGTCTGTTCTCATCTAGACATTACATGAAGTCAACCTACCAAGTTACAATGAAATCCCTTCATAAATATGACCTGTAAACTGTGCTAAAGGTTTTCAGGCCCCTGTAGCCAACAGAGTTGCCCAATAACGTCCAAAAAGGGATGTTCTCATCTAGGCATTATACGAAGTCAACCTACCAAGTTACAATGAAATCCCTCCATAAATATGACCTGTAGACTGTGCTAAAGGTTTCCAGGTTTTGGGCTCGGGCAGTCATGGTTGACAGATCGTGACTGAATGGGGAAGTTCTCATCTAGACATCACACAGTCATCCTACCAAGTTATATTGAAATCCCTCCATATTAAATATGATCTGCAGACTGTGCCAAAAGTTTTTGGGTTTCGGGCTTGGGCAGCCATCAAGGTTGACAGATCATGACCAAAAGGGGATGTTCTCGTCTTGGCAGTATACAGAGGTATTCTACCAAGTTACAAGGAAATTCCTTCATAAATACGACCTGTTGACTGTGCTAATAGTTTTCAGGTTTTGGGCTCGGGCAGCCATACTGGTTGACCGATCGCAACCAAAAGGGGACGTTCTCATCTAGACACGACCCCAAACCTGCATATGAAATTTCCTGAGGAACAGACAAGAACTATGGTGTGTAGGCTGTGCTAAAGGAAAATGTGAACAGACTCACAGACTTCCACACGCATGATGGCAATAGCTTATCTTGACTTTGTCAAGTTAATCTAAAAATACAAGTGTCAATGACACTGCAGCTCAACTTGTAAAGACATGTACATGTATAGTATGTGACACAGCAATGACAAACATCTAGGTAATGACCTGTTAACAAAGGTACATATAAAAATATTGTAATGGTCTGTACATAAATACCGAGCGTAGCCTTTAACAAATGTATAGGTAAAGTATTGTAAAGGTGGGTGACCGTCGGATGCTAAACTAGAAAAGAAATCTTGGAGTCCCAGAGTGGGTCTGACTGAACCCCAAAATATTTGTTCTCATAGCACAGTGATAACAAAGGCACCCCAAAACACACTTGCTCCTGTCCCAAGGTGAAAACAAAGGTACCCAAAAAGTTTCGTGAAGATCAGTTCATAAATACGAGCTGTATAGAAGCTGTGACAAAAAACTGATAGGACCTAATTTCGGTACAAAATGGCCACTGGCAGCCATCTTGAATTTGGGACCACACCCAGAAACACTCGTTCTCATCCCAAGGTGATAACAAAGGTACCCAAGAAGTTTCGTGAAGATCGGTTCGTAAATACAGCCTCTAGCCCAAGCCGTATTGACATGTGCACTTACCATGTATAAGTAGCACTAAATAAATCAAAGTTCATCTAATTTGCATAATTTCTGCACGAGAAAAAAAACCCGTACTTATGTGATGCATTCCATTTTACTGAACATTCATACAAAAAAGTATTCAAATCAGAACTTTCATACAGAAGTTCTGTACAAAAGACTGATTGCACAAAATGACTGCTGGTGGCCATCTCGACTTTCAGACCACACCCAAAAACACTCGTTCTCATCCCACGGTTATAAAGGTATCCAAGAAGTTTCGTAAAGATCGGTTCATAAATACGGCCTCTAGCCCGAACCGTATTGGCATTTGCACTTACAGTGTTAAAAGTACACTAAATACATCAAAGTTCATCTAATTTGCATAATTTACGCACAAGAAAAAAACCCGTATTATATGTGATGTATCCCATGGTACTAAACATGCACACAAAAAATTATTCGAATCAGCGCTTTTATATGGAAGTTCTGCGCAAAAATCTGATTGCACCTAATTTTGTACAAAATTGCTGCCATCGGCCATCTTGAATTTTGGACCGGACCCCAAAACACTCGTTCTCGTCCCACGGTGATACCAAAGGTACCCAAGAAGTTTCGTAAAGATCGGTTCATAAATACGGCCTCTAGCCAGAGCCGTACTGAATTGTTGACGGACGACTGGCCATGGCATGAGCTCAAATTTGGCTTCGCCAAAGTTGAGCTAAAAAATCAGGCTGGGCCAGTTTTCGAAACTGCTTGAGATATTCTTGCAAAAGACCCGCATGATAAATGTTAGTAAAATTGGAGAACTTTTGTTAAAGTTATTGCGCTAACAATGCGAGGACGCCCATCTGGACAGACACCGACCATCGCCAAACTATAGGTCTCACTTAACACAACTTGACCAAAAATACAAAAACGTGTGGAAGGACAAGGGTAACCACAATACACAGCAAACCTGTTTTTAGATTCATTTTGGGCATTAAATATCTGAAACAGAAGTGCCAAAAATATTGATTCTGCCATCGGCATGGACGGGAATGCACTTGGAATACTGCATTTTCGTTTTACGGGAAATTACAGGAATTGGATTCCGAACGAAAAACGAGCCCTGGGTAGTTTCCAAAAAAATAATTTTCTATATTTGAGCCTAGTTATCCAAAAAAGTTTCCGTTTACCATAGAAAAGATCGCGAACGGTCGGCAGGTTACGCATATTTGAATCGCCATAACCTCTGTGTACCGGTAATCTGAACAAACGTTCAAGACTTATTTCAAGGCCTGCAAGAGGGCCATTTTTGGTTTATGGGTGCTCGGAGTGAAAGCATGTGTGCGCGTGACAAGAGTTGTCCAAGAGACATAATTACGAGTGATATTCTAACAAAATTCCAAACATCCCCCCCCCCCCTCTTATAAATTCAAGTCAGAATGAAAGTGTCAATGACATTGCAGCTCAAACTGAACTAAATAGAAAGATCCAGTAATGCCAAGTCATTCACTCAAGTTTCCACAGAAAAGACATCGCACCAAAGCTACATATGAAATCTGAAAAAAGATCGGGCGAGAGGTGCGGCCTCAAGGGTCTGCTAATGGAATTGCTGACAATTTATATGCCAAATCCAAGATGGCCACTGAAGACCATGTTTTTCAACGAAATTCAGAAAATTCGATAGCTCCCATCCAGACATCACACCAAAGGTACATACAAAATTTCAAAAAAAAAAAGATTGTGTGGGAGATGTGGTCGGTTCTAATGGAATTGTTGACAATTTATACGCAAAATCCAAGATAGCTGCTGGCAGGCATGTTTTTCAACGAAATTCAGAAAAATTTGATTGCTCCAATTTAGACATCACACCAAAGCTACATATGAAATTTGAAAAAGATCGAGTGGGAGATGTGGTCTGTAGTGTGTTCTAATGGAATTGTTGACAATTTATATGCCAAATCTAAGATGGCCATGTTTTTCACCAAAATTCGGAAAAATTCTCGAGCTCACATGTAGACAATGCCCCAAAGCTGCCTATGAAATATGGGACTGATCGAGCGAGAGCTGCAGCCTGTAGGGTGTGTTAAAGGAATTGTTGGACAGTTTATATCCAAATCAAAGATGGCTACTGGCGGCCATGTTTTTCGACGAAAATTCTAAACAAAAATTTGATAGCTCCCATCTAGACATTGCCCTAAAGCCACGTATGCAATTTGAAGTGATCGGATGAGAGCTGTGGCCTGTAGTGTGTGCTAAAGGAATTGTGGATGGACAGACGTGTGGATCGCAACCCATCACAATAGCTCATACTGGATGTCAAGTTGAGCTGAGAATGAGGGGAAAGAACTGAAACATGAACAGTTTCAGTTAATGGACCACTATTAGAAGGAAATATACACTGGACAAAAATTTGTTGAAAGACCCGTAAAACACTGAAAATCAAGTTAGAGGCCCAGCACCACCTTCCCATCCCCCTACCAGTAAGGCAGTTGGCTGCTCCTACCACCTAATTTGAAAAACAAATTTTGATTTATTTCCTTAGTACAAGTACAGCACCCCTAATTCTGAGATTACACTCCCTCCCCCACTCTTCACTAGGAATCCCCCCCCCCCCTCCCCCACCAGGATTTCAGACCACGGCTCAACCACTGGTGGGATCTGCCTTGTTCGGTCACATATGGGGCTTTGTCAAGATGCAAAATGTATTAAAACATGAGGCCCCAGGGGGCCTGAGGGTGCTCACCCGACATGGTAGTCTAAATATCAAACCAGGGACATGATATCAAAATAAATATCAAACCAGGGACCACCCGGACCCCAAATTTTCAGTGTAAAAAAAAATATTTTTTTTTGTCTTAAAATTGACCTAAACGCATAAACAAAAAACTAATTTCCAGATGTGGGTCCAAAATTTCTAAGTCCGGAATGGGGGCCCCCAAATTTTCAGCCTATATATGAACCCAGGGACTTGGCTTCAACAAACTTGAATCTCACCCCCCTAAGGATGCTACATACCAAATATCAAAAGATTCTTATTGGTAGATCTGAAGAAGATTTTTAAAGAATATTCCTCATACTGCACTAATTTAAACATTTGGGCTCCCAGAGAGAGCCCAAATATGGACCCAGGGAATTGATTTCAATAAACATGTGAAACAATCTTCCAAAGATGTTATATGTGAAATTTGAAGAGAGCAGTGGTTTGGGAGATGTCTTACATGTTTTTTCCATTACCCACAGTGTTAAATGAATGTGTCAATGACACACCAGCTCAACTTGACAAACTTGAACTTAGTAAGTTATAAATGAAATGGCAAAATTGAACAGAGTAATCCATCAATTTTTAAATGCAAACTGTAAGACTGGCTAAAGGAAGAATGTTGATACACAAATGCAGTATGTTCAGAGGTTACTGTAAATGGTAACTTTTTTCACAGAAATGAAAGCTAATCAATAGTTCTCATCAAAAGGTCTTGTCTAATGAGCACACCACGTTAAACAAGCATACCAGGTTTCAAAGCAATCCAATCATAAATGTGCCCTGTAGGGTGTGCCAAAGAGAAATATTGAGGTCTGACTAAAGTAAGTTCTAAGAACGTTGGTCGCGGCAACATTTTTTTACTGAAATTGAAGAAAATCGATAGCTCCCATCTAGAGGTCACCCCAAACAAGCATATCAAGTTTCAAAGTGATCTGATCATAAATGCGACCTGTGAGGTGTGCCAAAGGAAATTGTGGACGTACGTACTAACGTTCTAACATACATACGCTGACGGACGAAAAGTGATGGCAATAGCTCAGCTTGACTTTGTCAAGTTGAGCTAAAAATGCTGACTCAGCACTTTTTCAAAGTCCCCAAAAAGTACCCCATGATAAAACCGATAGCAATTTTTTCTGACCATTCCATTCTGTTGGTCCTAAGGAAGCTTCACACCAAATAAGAATTCTCTGTGCCGTGTAGGTTTGGAGATATGGGCATTTTAATTTTTTTCTATTTTTTAGCTCCTGCGGTTTCCATGGGGCAAGAGGAAAAAAAAAATTGGGGCATAAATTAAGTACTTATGACCCAATAAGCCCTCATATCAAATTTGGTTCAAATCTGCCTCTTGGTTTGGAAAATAGAAATTTTGGGAGTGGCAATAATTCTTGCCCCTCTCATCACAACGGCAAATATAGCCCCACAAACTTCTCTTGAACAAATCTGAGTCTACACCTCAAAAGGAAGCTGCAAACCTAATATCAAGTCTCTGCTACTGCTGGTTCATGAGAAGATTTTTGAAGATTTAGGCCCACTTTTTGGGCGTGGCCTTACCAAGGGGAGAGGCAACTTGATTTGAACAAAATCAAATTGCGATGTCATAAACTATTCTCAAATATCAATTGAATTGGTTCAGCGGTTTGGGAGGAGAAGACGCAAACACCATATTCACGGACGACGACGGACGGTGAGTGATCACTATAGCTCTCCTGACTGAAAGTCAGGTGAGCTAAAAAGCTACATTTTAACAAAAATCAACATTTCCTTATTTTTTGAGGAGTCACTAAGCTCTTACCATGGTTTGGGGGGGATATGCAATTTTTAAAAATTTATTTTGGTAATTAGACATCCCTCCAAATATACAAAAAAGTCTATAGTTCCGGCTTCAAATGCCAGTGAAAAAGAAGACCACACAAATCACATTTCTTATTTTGTTAACTTTTATTTTAGCAAGTCTGGATATTTTAATCACTTTTGTCGATTACTCACTCCAATGTTTCTCTCCTAATTTCGACTGTAGATGTTCCGTTTTTTAGAGAATTATTTCTTTTTTCAGTTATTCTTTCACACTGATGAATTACCACCTCCAGTCCAGAAATAATTGGGCTCTCTTGCTTCCTATCTGCGAAGCTGGTCATTTGAGACAGCCTATTTTGAGGAGCCTTTGATTGAATTAATGGTTCCAGAAATCAGGGTTAGGCGGATGTTTGTCTTCGGCAGAATTTTGACTTCAGGCAGGTGACAGCGGCCCGGGGCGATTGCCTGCCTGAAAATGACAGGCCTGCTCAATGATAATTCTTTGCCCAACTGAAAATTGACAGACTGAATGTCAAAACATCCTTTTACCAAAGCATTCCCACCAAAATCATCCCCCAGCTCTGGTAAAAATTTCCATGCAGTCACATCGCACCCCAGCAAAACATCCAGTATTATGTCCACTGACTTGGTCAAATTGTCCTCTTTGGTGAAAACACCAAAAGAAATTTTTTTTAACATCTCTGAATCAAAGTACATTGTTTTGCTGACCAGCACCATTTGTTTCATCCATTTTGAAATTATGGTGGTGGGGATAATGATTTGAGTTTCATTCAGTGGCTGTTCCTATTGCAAAATAACCACAAGTTGTTGGTTCCAGTTTTTTTTATGCATAATTTTGTTACAGTTACTGGACTCTGATGATAAATTTTGGACGAGTGCTCAAAATAACTTTTTTTCTTTGCATAGCAAAATGCTACGCTTTTCCAAAAAATGAATAGCATTTTGTAAAAATTGCATAGCTATTTTTGTATACCAGAGTTATGTTATGCTGTTTTATATTGAATTCTTCTAAGTAGATAGAATAGTTTCATCCATTTCTGGGCATTTCCAAATGATCTGCAACACATGAAACATTTACTATGTTTTTTTTAACTGCCTTTAAGGGTTGCATAGACTTGTATACTCTTATAAATGGCGTCTTGGTTGTTTAATAGAGTTCTCAAAATGGAAGTTGGGATTTTTAATTTGATGGGCTTGTAGTTACTTTTAATGGACATTTTTGCAAAATGTTGTAAAAACAGGAAGTATTTAAACCAACAGAACTCATCTTACAAATGAAGTTGCTAATGATGCTTGGAGAGTTAATCTGAGTTATGCCTGGAATGTTCCACAATCAGAAGTAAAGCATCAGTGAACTGGTTTTCAAATTTGTTTGCAAATTTTCATTGACATTTTGCGATACAAGATAATCAATTGCAGCCTATTAGGCTGCAGTTGATTATCTTGTAACGCAAAATGCAAAACATAATTTAACATCGTGTAGTTTTTTGCAAGTTTTGCATAGTAAAAAGCGATGCGACACCGCTTATTTTGAGCCCTGTTTTGGACAATTTGGACCATTTCACCCCAATCAGTAAAGAATGCCAAATCTCAAGAATAATGCTTAACAAAATATCGTGGGGTTACAACAAGGTACCATATCAACTTTTTTGGTGAAATTTGACAGACAAATTAATGAGGAATAGTATAAGCTTGTGTAAAAATACTGGCGGTCACTCCTCTTATTTAATTAGTCTACATACTAATTACCAAAAGGTACCATCTCAATAAGCTATCATTTTGTTTTCAGCAACAAGGTACCATCTTGATTTAGTTACAAGGTACCAGCTGGGATAAAGCTTCTTGTTGCTGATAAGAGATAATTAAATTATGTTTCAATGTCACTGCATAGCAGTGTTAGAGCATTTAGCTGGCACTGGGTCATGGATACCATGACAAGACGTAATTGATCAAACATTTATGTATATAGATAGGTGTTGTTTGGAATCCAACATGCGTTTTGAGGGCAAGTCATTTGTCAGATAAAAAATGTTATATAAAGAGAAGGTAGCATTTGGAATCAAACAGAATGATACATGTCCTAGACATAGCTGGCATGATGAAACACATGGAGGATCACAAGACAAATTAAAAGCTGATTACCAGACACAGTAAAGATCATTGAGATTGCAAAAGGTAAGTTATCTATTGCTTCAATTTGGTAGCATTTTATAATGTACTTTTCCAAACACAGATTAAGATTACATTATCATTTCTATTGTATATGTGAATTTAATAACTTAAGAAACAAGAGCTGGACTGTCTGGTGCATACCCCCACGTTGTGTACCGCCTGGTATGGGCATACCTATGACCAACAAATATTATAGAAGATAATAATTTACTTAAGTTATGAAAGTTATGAATATTCTTGGACGGACTCGCACACGGATGGATGCATGGATGCATGTAATCCAGTATACCACCATTTCCTTTGAAAGTGGGGGTATAATTATCTAATAAAATAAACAAGAGGCCCAAGGGGCCTGAGGGCGCTCACCTGACATGGTAGCCTAAATATCAACCCCGAGAATTGATTTCAACAAGTTGCATCTGCTCCTCCTAAGAAAAGCTTATACCAAATATCCAAGATTCTGACCAGTGGATCTAAAAAAAAAATTTTTTTAAAGAATATTCCTCATATTGAACGAAGTTATCATTCAGGCTCCCACAGTGAGTTCAAATATGGATCTAGGTACATGGCTTGAACAAACTTGAATCTCACCCCCCAAAGGATGTTGCATACCAAATATCAAAACATTCCGACTGCTTGATCTGAAGAAGATTTTTAAAGAAATTTGCCTGAAATGCACTAAGTTCAAATTTGGGCTCCTATACTGAGCCCAAATATAAACCCAGGGGGCCGATTTGAACAAACTTGAATCAGATCCACCCCACAGATCAAAAGATTCTGCCTGCTGGATCTGGAGATTTTTTTCCCCCCATTGCCTACTCAGCACTTTTTCAAAGTCTGAAAAAGTACCTTGCGATCAAACTGATAGGGATTTTTTTAAACCATTCTATTCTACAGGATAAAAGTAAGCTTTATACAAAATAAGAATTCTCTGTGCCGTGTAGTTTTGGAGATATGGCAGTTTTAAGGTTTTTTCCTATTTTTAGCTCCCGAGGTTCCAGGGCAATGAGAAAAACAATTTTTGCATCAATCAACTACTTATGACCCATTATCATCTCATATCAAATTTGGTTCAAATCGACCTCACTGTTCTGAAAATAGAAATTTTAGGCGTGGCCAAAATTTTTGCCCCTCCCATAACGAAGGCAAATAATGCCCGACAAACTTCTCTTGAACAAACTTGATTCTAAACCTCAAAAGGACTCTGTATACCACATATCAAGTCTATGCTACTGGTGGTTCATTAGAAGATTGTCAAAACAAGAGGCCCCAAGGGGCCTGAAGTGCTCATCTTGTACAGAACACAATTTAAACAGAGTCCAAGAATGAGTCTACATTAAGCAAGCCATCTCCATAGGCTACACTGTCAATCCTTGAGTCCCCCAGGAGTGACAAAAATAATCTGGGCATCATGCCTTTTCTTCAGTTGATCATAAGTAAAATGTAGAGCTCCTCTATGAAGCCCCCTCATACAACCTATGTGGATTAATCTTAGTACCTCTAGAGGGTACTGAATACAAAATTTTTAATTCTTCAGCAAAATGGCCAATTCCAGCTCCCATAGAGAGCCCAAATATTAACCCAGACTCTTGATTTGAACACAGTTAAATCTGACTTCCCTAGAGATGCTGTGTACCAAATAGGAAAGCATTCTGACAGTCGGATCTGAAGAGAAATTGTCAAGAAATTTCTTCGAATTGCACCAAGTTCAAATTTGGGCTACCATAGTGAGCCCAAATATATACCTAGGGATCTGATTTGAACAAACTTGAATCTGACCCCCATAGAGATGTTGCATACCAAATATCAAAGCATTCTGACTGATGGATCTGAAGAAGAATTTTTTAAATTACCCTCCATACTGAACAAAGATAAAATTTGGGCTTCCGCAGGAAGCCCAAATATTAACCTAGGGACTTGGTTTGAACAATCTAGAATCTGACCCTCATAACAATGATGTATACCAAATATTAAAAGATTCTGACTGGTGGTTCTGAAGAAGAAGATTTTTAAAGAATATTCCCCATATTACCCTATGTTAAAACTTCAGGCTCCTGTAGAGAGCCCAAATATGAACCAATGAGCTTTGTTTCAACAAACTTTTATCTGACCCCCCTATGAATGCTGTATACCAAATATCAAAAGATTATGATGATTGGTTCTGGAGAAAAGATTTTTTTTAATTTTCGCAAATATGCTGACTCAGCATTTTTTCGATGCCCATTACAGAACACCCTAACATAACCGATGGCAATTTTTTTTAACCATTCAATTCTACTGGTCATAAGGATACTTCATACCACAAAAAAGCTCTGTTCCGTGGGGTTTGGGAAATATGGGCGTTTGAAAATATTTCTATTTTTAGCTCCAAGGGTTCCCATGGGAATGCGGGAATTTTTTTTTTTGCATGGCTCAAGTACTTATAACCAAATACTACTACAAACCAAATTTGGTTCATACCGGACCATCGGTTCAGAAAATAGAAATTTTGGGCGGGGCCAAAAATCTTACCCCTCCTATTACAAAGCCAAATATTACTTCACGAACTTCGTTTGAACAAACTTGATTCTACACCTCATATGGAAGCTCCATAGCAAATGTCAAGTCATTGTACACACTGGTTCTTAAGATTTTAAAAATATTTTGGAGCATTTTCCCCCATTCCCTCCCTATGGGGCTGGGCATGCTGAGTTGAACAAAAATGAAATGCCCCTTTGGGACCATCACTCACACAAACTTTCACTTGAATTGGCCAAGTGGCTTTGGAGGAGAAGACCAAAACATGGTGTTGACAGACGACGGACGGAGAGCGATGAGATTAGCTCAGCTTGACTTTGTCAAGATGAGCTAAAAATTGGCCATTTTTTTCCCCACACCTCTGCTCAATAGGAGCCGAAACCTAATTTGGATAAAAATCAAAATGCCCCTATATAACCACTACTTACATGAAATTTAATTAAAATGTGGCTTAGGAGAAAGAGGCTCAAACACCACCTTCACGCAGGAGGACGGACGAAGAGTGATAAGAAAAGGTCACCTAAAAAAATTATCCGACAACACCGAAATTCATTCTAGTCTTGGGCAATGTTATAATTTAACTGCAGACTTAGTTTCATTTAATTCCATAATGATTTACTTAAGTTATGAATATTCTCGTACGAACAGACCGACGGATGCACAGACGGATTGACGCAATCCAGTACACCCCCCCCATTTTCTTCGAAAGTATTCAACAATTTCTGAGTCAAAAGGTATGGTAAATTGTTTGGTGTTTGGAAGTTTTATGCAATGAGGCAGAAGCTATTGTCATAGGCAAACTGCATGCCATATTTCACTGAAATCTGATAACCCATACCTGAGATACAGACTGAACAGACAAATAATGTCCATTTCCTACAATTTCTAAGTCAAAAAAGGGGGATAACTCTAAAAAGGAGAATGCGAGAAATATCGTTGAATCCTATTTTTAAAGCCAATACCATAAGCAGTGTTCACGGCAAATTTTATTGCAATAGAACATACAATACCTGAGATACAGGCTGAACAAACAAAATTTGGCTTGGACGGACACAATTTCTACGTGAACAAGAAACACGAGGCCCCAGGGGGACTGAGGGCACTCACCTGACATGGTAGCCTAAATATCAACCCAGAGAATTGATTTCAACAAGTTGCATCTGCTCCTTCTATGAAAAGCTTATACCAAATATCCAAAGATTCTGACCAGTGGATCTAAAAAAAATTTTTTAAAAGAATATTCCTCATATTGAATCCCACAGGGAGCCCATATATGAAACCAGGGACTTGGCTTTAACAAACTTGAATATCACCCCCCCCCCCCCCCCCCCCCCCCCCCCAAGGATGCTGCACACCAAATATCAAAACATTCCGACTGCTGGATCTGAAGAAGATTTATAAAGAAAATTCCTCATTTTGAACTGTTACAAGTCGAGCTCCCACAGTGAGTCCAAATATGGACCTATGGCCATGGCTTGAACAAACTTGAATCTCACCCTCCTAAGGATGCTGCATACCAAATATCAAAAGATTCCGACTGCTGGATCTGAAGATGATTTTTAAAGAAAATTCCTCATTTTGAACTAAGTTATCATTCGGGCTCCCACAGTGAACCCACATATGGACCTACAAACATGGTTTGAACAAACTTGAATCTCACCCTCCTAAGGATGCTGCATACCAAATATCAAAACATTCCGACTGCTGGATCTGAAGATGATTTTTAAAGAAAATTCCTCATTTTGAACTAAGTTATAATTCAGGCTACCACAGTGAGCCCAAATATGAATCCAGGGACTTGGCTTGAACAAACTTGAATCCCACCCCCCTAAGCATGGTGCATACCCAATATCAAAAGATTCTGCCTGCTGGATCTTGAGAAGAAGATTTTCAAAGAAATTTGCCTGAAATGCACCAAGTTCAAATTTGGGCTCCTATACTGAGTCCAAATATAAACCCATGGAGCCAATATGAACAAACTTGAATCAGATCCATCCCACAATGTTGCATACCAAATATCAAAAGATTCTGCCTGCTGGATCTGGAGAAGATTTTTTAATGTTTTTCCCATTGCCCACAGTGTTAAATTTTCAAGTCCCAAAAAAGTACCCTATGATAAAACTGCTGCAATTTTTTTTTTACCATTCCATCCTGTTGGTCCTAAGAAAGCTTCACACCAAATAAGAATTCTCAGTACTGTGTTGTTTTGGAGATATGGGAGTTTTAATTTTTTTCTATTTTTAGCTCCTGCGGTTCCCATGGGGCGATGGGAAAATTTTTTTTGGCATAAATTAACTACTTATCTCCCAATAAAACCTCATATCAAATTTGGTTCAAATCAGCCTCTTGGTTTGGAAAATAGAAATTTTGGGCGGGGCAAAAATTCTTGCCCCTCCCGTAACGATGGCAAATATAGCCCCTAGAACTTCTCTTGAACAAATCAGTCTACACCTCAAAAGGAAGCTGCACACCTAATATCAAGTCTCTGCTACTGCTGGTTCATGAGATTTTTTTAAGATTTAGGCTCACCTTTTGGGCGTGGCCCTACCAAGGGGCGGGTAAAGTTGCTTTGATGCTTTGAACAAACTTGAATTGACATATGATAGGGAACATGCACACATTTGGTTCAATTTGGTCGAGTAGTTTGTGAGAAGTCGATTATGTAAAGTTAACGCAGGACGACAGATGGATAGTGATTAGTAAAGCTACCCTTGAGCTTTATTTATGGCCAACAAACATTACAGAAAATAATAATTTACTTAAGTTATGAATATTCTTGGACGGACACAGACGCATGTAATCCACTATACCCCCATTTTCTTCGAAAGAAGGGGTATAATTAAATATTTTATAGCATTCCTCTTGACATGCGATATAACAAACACCAGTTACGAGCTGAATAATATTATTCATTTTAAGATGCAAAGTGTAGAATAGCACATGATTGAAAATTATCGAACTTGAACTTTGTAATTTTATTGAAAATTGATATCTATTACAATACAACCTGTTGTATTTTAACATGTACTTTGTATCTGCAATCATATCTTTCAGATGGCTGGTCAGCATAGGAGCGATGAGGAAAAAGAGTGGTTGGACATATCAGATCAACTTCAGTATTCCACAGCCAAATGGCTGCATTACTAATAACAGGTTGCACCTGCTAATGATTCGAAACAGTTCCGATGATATACCTGAAGCTAGACAGGCTAAAAAACTCAAGAATAGGCATACTGTTCTGAAAAACCAACAGGAAAGGCAGTCGTGCAGTGATATGGACACATTCGAGCCAACCAAAGATGTTATGTCCAACTCTGAAACATTCCAACTTCTTCAGAGTTCTGCACTGAATAGACTGCATTCATGCCCGAAAGCCTCAACCAATCAACGTATACCAAACAAGAAACAGACATGTTAACGTATTGAACCAAAACAATAAACTGAGTAGGTTAAGTTACATCTTCACTTGACAAGAAAAAGTCGACAAATACAAAATCAAAAGTACATGCTGTGATAGGGGGGGTTATAGGACTCAGACAAATTTTTTATTGCCTGTACTAACTCCCAATCCTTCAAAATGCATTTTGGGAAAAATTGCCTAAATGACACGGGGGCACTCTCCCATCAATTGCAACAAGGCAAATCTGTATTGACTAAATAATTCCACTTTAAAGAGAATATAAAGCACAACCACGGTATATGAATCCTTTAATCTGTGGTTCCTGTAATTAAGAGTAAAGCCCAAATATGGGCTTCCAGCACTCTACTAGTTAAATGTTTGTTGGTGGTTAACGTCACATTTATGCACCATGGCTAGTCGTGACACAACATGGAGATGAAGTCAAGTTTAGTCAATCGTTGATCAACATGTTGCCCATTTTAGATGACTTTCACCCCAAGCATTGGTGACTGGGTCCTATTTTACTAGTAAAGCGGAACTGGTTTACCACAGTAAACAAGTGCTGCTTACTTCCCGGGGTTCCCACGGGGATACCAGTTAAATAAACAAGCATTACATGATATTAATTAACAAAGGGCAATAACATCCATAATTTCATCAGATATGGTTGGTCATCGAACTTGATGTATGCATTGTTGCTATAGACATATCCAAAAAAGAATTGAAATCTTAACTATTGTTAAGCCAAACAAAATTCTGATAAAATGTTGATTGAAATATGCAAATATCCAAGTCCAAAAGACCCATAACTATCGTAAAAAACATCGGACCATGCCCCAATTCGAACTTCACCTTCATTTTGATACTGAGGCAGAAAGAAAGTTTGGTCCTGATCTATGAATCAAAACTCATGTTATCATCGGAAACCAACAAGTTGAGGAAATGAGAAATTTCTAAGTCGAAAAGGCTCATAACTCGTACAAACAATTGGACGGAACCCATAATCAAACTTTGCCTGTATTACTATCTGGGTAATGCACTTACCAACTTTGGTTGAGATCAAAACATTACAAAGTTTGATCTCAACCCATTTACATAATACAACCGTTTTTACAAACGAGCGTATAAAAATTGGGCTGAAACAGGAAGACCATATATTAACCAAGGGACTTGATTTGAAGTCTTGAATCCGACCCTCATAATTATGTATACCAAACATTATATAAGATTCTGACTGGTGGTTCTGAAGAAGATTTTTAACTTTTATTCCCGATATCACCATAAGTTAAAAAATCAGGCTTATGTATTGAGCGCAAATGTGAACCATGGGGCTTCATTTTTTACCTTATATCAGATCCATCCCACCCCCCCACCCAAATGCTGTAACCCAAATACCAAAAGATTCTGATCAGCGGTTCTAAAAAAAATGTTTGAAAATTTTTTGCAAATATGCCTACTCGCCATTTTTTCGATGCCTCCCTACAGAACACTTGACAACCGATGGCAATTTTATTTTATCATCGTATTCTACTAGTCCTAAGGATGTTTCATAGAAAATCCTTCTATTTTTAGTTCCTGGGGTTCCAACGGGAATTTTTTTTTTTTTTTGGCACGAGTCAAGTACTTATGACTTGATAATACCACATACCAAATTTGGTTCAAATGGGACCATTGGTTCAGAAAATAGAAATTTTGGACAGGGCCAAAAATCTTGCCCCTCCTATTACAAAGGCAAATATTACTACACAAATTTCGTTTGAACAAACTTGATTCTAGACCTCAAAAGGAAGCTCCATACCAAATATCAAGCTATAGTATCCACTGGTTCACCGTTCATAAGATTATAAAAAAAAATGTGGAGCATTCAGAAACGGCTAAAAATTATAAATTTCTGACTTGAAACCTGGTTTGTTTATTCAAAGTATGTTTGTCCAACAGGTGACCCCCAAAGGGCCTCAAATGCTCACTATCAGCATCTACACATTTAGCAAATTGGATAGTTAAAACTATAGTGGAATGAAGTCATATGTATATATTTATAAATCTCGTCCATTTCAGATGCCAGGATTTCCAACAAATGCTAAAAACAGCCATTTTTTCAGGATCTGAAATTCTCTAGTTTCCAGGGTAGGTGGGGAATCTGAGTTCAAACACGTTGTGTTAATGTCAAACTTAAGCTGGTTGAGAAGATAATTTTTGGAGGACTGAATTTGTAATCAAAATTTGTTTTGTTGCACATTATTTGAGTGCCCACAGGTACTCACCAATAGTTTGTAAGAAAACAAATTTATATCAAAATATTATTTACATTTGATTGAAAACTAAACACGAGCGAGGAAAATGTTGGATTTGCTCTGGTACTTGCATTTTCTTTCAAGTCCTGATAGTGGTTTCTACTATTCAACCAGTTAAAGCAAAGAAAAATAAAAAGGCCATGCGGCCAAAAAAAAAAAAAAAAAGAAAAAAAAAAATTGTATGTTGATACACCAATATACCAAATTTTATTTGATTCGGTCCACAACTAAAGTTTTCGAGAAACCAAAAGAATGAATTTTTGAAAGTTGAAAAAGGGGCATAACTCTGGTAAAAATTGTCAGACTGCACCCCGATTCAAACATGACCTGTATTTTATGTTGATACATTTACATACTAAATTTCATTTGATTTGGCCAACTATAACTAAAGTTAGCGGGAAACCATAGTGGGACAGACAGCAGCTATTTTAATAACCACCTCAAAAAGTTTTTTTTGGGGGGGGAGCCTCTTTTTTTAGGGGATGGGTGGGGGCATAACTCCTTTCAAAAGCAAAAAAAATTGCCAAATGCCTTTTTAAAGAAATGTTGAACTTGTCAGCCCACTTTTACATCTAACAAAAGTAGACGTAAATGGGCTCCATCCAGCATGGGCAGAATTCATGTAAAGAAATCTAAATTTTATAGTAAATTTCCTTTCTTATTATACCTACCACAATTGTTTACTTCAGGCTTGCACTACAGTGGAAGTCCCTAACTCTGATATAATACTCTCTATTTTTGTCTTTCCCAAGCAAGTTGGGAAAGAAAAGTGGTGCAAAAGCACCAATAAAAAATAAGCCAAAACTGGGTCGAGTGCAACCGGCGCAGACCCAGTACGGGACGCTCTCTCCCAAGTACAACTCCACGACTTCCGTTGCCAGTGCGCATATACCGTCTCTAAAGACTCATTCTTTTTGAATCCGTAAACGTTAGAGTTATGTGATCAGCGGGGAGGAAAGATTCTTTACCCGTAAAGAAGACGGGAGGGCCTCCATGTAAACAATTGTGGTAGGTATAATAAGAAAGGAAATTTACTATAAAATTTAGATTTCTTATCAACCTACTCACAATTGTTTACTACAGGCTGAATAGACAAAAGGCTGGAGGGAATCGCATAACCAACCCCCACATAACCCCAGTGCACTGGAACCGTGAAGTAGAAGGAAGAGGTCCCGAGGCTTATCAACCATAATGTCGCAATCATTGGTAAAGGACAATGAAAAGAGACATATGAGCCGGTGTGACACACAGACAGAAAAAGGGCAGTAACAGCACAAGGCTGAAACTGACCTTCAAGAAGCCTAATGGCTATGGCAGACAACAGCCTGAGCAGAAGAAAGGACCTAGGGCAAAAAGGTCCTCCGATTGCTCCTGCAACTGGCGCAAATAAAAGGTGGAGAAAGTAGAAGCATTTCTCCAGCAGGCTGCCTGCATAACATCCGACAACTTGACGGAGTTAGAATAAGCCCAAGAGGTAGACAGTGCCCGCACCTCGTGGGCAGAAATACGATTGGTAATACAATCGCCAGCTGCTAAACGACCATAAGCCGTACGAATAGCAAGACAAATCCACTGAGAAATGGATTGAGGAGAGATCTTCTGTCGACCCGGAATGAGAGACAGAAAAAAACGTTTTCTGCCCTTCCGTATGAAGCGTGTCCGATCAAGATAAATGCGAATAGCACGGACCGGACAGAGCAAAGGGCGAGTACCCTCAACAGAAGGAAGAGCCCTGATACAGATAGGAGGAGGAGTAGTATCTGGTAACTGATTCTTGGCCAAAAAGGAGCAATCAGTGGTAAAAGTAACACTGTTGGGAGAGCTCCTAAAAAAGGCCAGGTCAACCGAGAGGGCGTGAAGCTCACTAACCCGTATGGCCGAAGCAAATGCCATCAGAAAAGCCGTCTTATATGTGAGAAAATGCATATCCACCTGGGATAAAGGTTCGAACGGCGCCGCCCCCCCCCTCCCCCCCCCCCAGCAATGCAGCACCCACGAAAGATTCAATCGTGGAGTAAGCTGCAAAGTCCGAGGCCTTTTCAAAGAAAAGTGCCAAACAAGCTTGGAGAGGTAAGGATTAGTGCCGATACGACGCTTCCCACGTAAGAAAAAGTCTCTGAAAGCATAGACCTGTAACCCTTGATGGCAACAGGCTGGAGATCCCGAGAATCAAACAGATATACCAGAAACTCCGCAATCTGAAATCGAAGGATTGGCATAATCAACAGAGTGATCAGCACACCATCGACAGAAGACCTTCCATTTAGCTGCATAAGCTAAACCAGTGGAGTGCCTCCTTGAAGAAGAAATGCACTCCACTGCTCGTCTCGAAAAACCTCTACAGAGGAAACAGGACCTGACAAAAGATATGCGTGAAGGCGCAACGAAGTCAGGTCGACGTGAAACCTCCTCGGGCGACCTTGACAAAGAAGGTCGCGACATAGCGGGAGACGTGCCGGAACCGCCGCCATCAGCGAGCGGAGCTGATTGATCCACACCCGCTGAGGCGACAGGGGAGCGATCAGAATGATTCGACAACTGCAGGTTCGAATTTTGGCGAGAACCTGAGGAAGAATCGGAACCGGCGGGAAGGCGTAGCCGACTAGACCGTTCCAATCGAGTGACAGAGCGTCCACGGCAAAAGCCAGAGGATCTGGACACGAAAGTGTCCACCTGATGGTTCCAACGAGTCGCAAAGAGGTCGATGTGGGGACGTCCCCAGAGATCACAAAGCCACTGGAACACTGCCCTGTGAAGCATCCACTCGGAAATAAGCCTGCCCTGTCGGGACAGGGAGTCGGCTAGGACGTTCAGACGACCGGGAATGTGACGAACAACCACTCCGGCGTGAACATCCTGAGCGAGCGGTAGAAGATCCCGAGCTAACTCGTACATCGGAACCGAGTGCGTGCCGCCCTGGTTCCGAATGTAAGCAAACACTGTCGAATTGTCGGATAGTAGAAGGACCTGGCGATTCGACAGGTGAGGGATCCACTGCCTGAAACTCAGAAGAAGAGCAAGAAGCTCCTTCTGGTTGATGTGTAGAGCTGCTTGATCCTGATCCCAAATCCCGTGTAGGGAAAGACCGAGAGGATCCAACGTCGCTGGCATCTGCCGTCAGAACGCGATCGGACGTGGGTAAGTCCAGTGGAACACCCTGCGTAATCCACTGAACATCTGTCCAGGGAAGAAGGTGAGGATACAGAGATTCCGGAAACAGAAGCACCTGATCCAGAGATTCTACATTCGGCCTCCAACGACTGAGCAGAAAGTGTTGGAGAGGTCTGACACGCAGCCGACCTAGAGGAATGAGATCCGTCACCGAACCGCCGAGACCGATCAGCCGGAAAAAATTCCGAGCGGTCGCGGACCTGGACTGGGACAGAGTCAGAGCAAAAGCTGAGAGAATCACAGCCTTGGCCTGGGGAACCGCCACCAAATTGAATTTGGTTTGGAAAGACATCCCCAGATGACAAAACGACTGAGAAGGGACCAGGTCCGACTTCTCCTCGTTGACTCTGAATCCTAGCGACGTGAGCAAGCTCAACAGAGTGGAGACATCCGATTCCAGTAAGGCAGCATTGGAATGCCTCTGGAGGATATCGTCCAGATATGCCGAAGTAGTCACCCTGGACTGTGTGCGATGGAACGCTATCACATGCGACATCAGTCTCGTGAATGCCCAAGGAGCCAGGTTGAGGCCGAAAGGCATGGCCTTGAACTGGTAAACTCGCCCCAGAAAAGCGAACCCGAGATACTTCCGTGACGCCCGATGCATCGGAACGTGGAAGTAAGCGTCTTGCAGGTCGATGCTGGCTGCGAAATCTCCCTGGTGAATTGATTGGCAGACCGACCTGAAAGTCTCCATGCTGAACTTGGGAGCAATGATAGACTGGTTCAGGATACTCAGATCGATAACCGGTCGGAGTCGGCCGTCCTTCTTCGGCACCAAGAACAGGTGGGAATAGAAACCCACTGACTAAACGTTCTTGACGACCTCGATCGCCCCCTTTGCCAGGAGATTGGCAATCTCCGTTGACAAAAGTTACAGACGTAAAACGTCTGAAGGAACTGTGGTTGGAAGAGGCACCCTTGACAGAGTGGGGTGCCGTCGGAAGGATATGCGCAGCCCGGACCGAACAACATCTAACACCCATGGATCGGATGTGATGGTGGTCCAATGGTCTGCGAACTCTGCTATCCTTCCTCCAACCTGGGACGAGTCGAGTTGAGGACCTTCATTTCGAGCCCCGCGAGAGGAGAAACCACCTCCTCTGCTAAATGAAGAATCCTGAGACTTCCCTCGATTCTGCCGACCCCCTACCTTTACCCTGTGAGTAATTAGTAGAGGCGGCGGCAGAAGGACCAGCCTTTTGCTTCACAGAGGAAGCAGAAGGGTACTTGTTAGGCTTGGAACGGCCCTTGCCTCCCCGAGAAGGCTGATCAAGCTGACGAAACAGCAGCTGATCTTTGGAATGACGTGGACGTCATCCCGGACCGTCGACACGGAACCATGGAAAAGTTGCGGACCTGCCAAAGAAGCAGATCGAAGAACAGCACGCTGCTCCTTGGGAAGGGATCGCCCTGTGCCCAGCACAGCGTCCCTTCGAACCAATTCCAAACTAGCCGTGTCACAGGCATGCGTGTGAGTAAGGTGCATAAGCGCCTTGGACAGCACACGCAAAGGAGCCTGTACCTCGTCAAACTTATCTGGAGGCAGATAAGCAGCCAAAGCTGAGACGACGTGATCTGAGAGAGAAAGCATGCCAAGCATCTCTCTAGATAAGCCCAACGTGGACTCCAGAGTCGTCATTGGAATGACGGCAGACTTGGGCTTGGAAAGACCGAGGGAAGTGAAGTCCTGATCCAGAACCGTCAAAGTCTGGCAGACCGACGGATTGGCGGAATCGTAGGAACGATAACGCACAGGAGGCAAAAAGGTGTCAACCCTGGTGAAGAACGAAGTCTTCAAAGCCTTGGAATTCCGCTTGAAATCCAATGCTGAAAAAGCTTCAACCACCTGTACCGACTGGCACAGTCGAAGGCGCCCAGAAGCAGGTTGCTCCATAGGCTGTTGGCGCGCGACCGATGATCGCGGCCAGGCTGACACTGTCGGCTGGTTAGCAGGTTTGAGATCTGGCAGAAACCCAAACACAAAGTCAAGAGCTGTCCCCAAGTCCGAAGACTGCTGGTCCTCGACCTCAAGCATGTCGGACTCCTCCCCAGAGTCGGAAGACACATAGCCCATCGTGGGCAAACCAGCCGACGCCTCCCATGGTGTCGGAACACCAGAGGAATCAAACCGGCCTGTTTCCAATCCCGGGAGGCGGCGCCATAGAAGGCGCCTGGAAACCACTCATAGCCTCGCTGGAAGCAACAGGAAGGCTCTTAGAAAGAACATGATTGAGTAAGGAGAGGGCCTCCCTAAGCTCACTGCCCGTACCGACCGGTTCGACAGGGGAGCGAACCGGAAAAGTGGCTTCACCTCTGACCCTCTTAACCAGCGAAGGGTCACGATCCTCCAAAACACCAGACGCGGGACGACGGGCGGCAGCCGAAACATCTGAAGGCAGACATGTATAGGGGTACGATGCACCCTGAAGTTCAATATGGCGAGAACTCATGAGAGTCACCGCGGACCTCTGCGGGGCAGAAGGTCCAAGCTGCACAAAAGGCGTTGGTCCCCCAAAACTGGTCGTGTGGCCAGAATGAGTAGACGGAAACGCCACGGAGTTCATAGTGTTTCCACTAAGAACATCCGAATCCAAAGACAACTGTGGTGCTCGACGGCGAAGAGACCACAGAGATGGGTTCGGCCGGCAGCCCCTTCCGACTTCGCCAAGTTGAAGTCAGGGAAGGCTGAGGCCGATATCCCACGTCTACAGTATCGGACATTCCTGCAGTCCCCTGCAGCGAAAAGCCGAGGCCGGCTGAAACAGACGACGAAGCAGACAGACCAGCAGTAGTAGTAGATACGTCGAGAGTCGTTGAGGCTGGTGAAATAGTGGAGAGAGCACACCAGCTCGGCTCTGAAGGAGGAATCACAACCCTAGTGACAGCCTCAGATGTCGACTGGAGGGGGACCGTAGTCCCGGAACCAGGCATCTCTTCACCAGAACACTCAACGGCTCCCGCAGTATCCACCACAGGAAAAGACTGCACATCCCCTACAGAGGAGGAATAACTCTCACCAGACAAAGTCGGCTCGGGAGGCCCCGAACGACCATGTTCTCCTTTCCCGCGGGAGCGGGAGGCACGGCCACGAGAACGAACGACACGGTTTACTGACGCCCAGAAGGTGGAAGACCATGTTCCATAGACACCACATGGCCGCTCGGCCAAACACCCATTACAGGAGGAACATGACGAATGCACATCGTCCACATGCTTTGGCAGCAGACATTGCCCACAAGGAATTGTCCTGGGCATGATAGAGGTGAGAGGAGCAGAGAAGGTGAAATCAGAAAACAGAACACCCCCAAAGAAGAGAGAAAGGTGACAGAAACAAAGACCCCAGACGGTCGACCGGGAACCACACAACAGGAAGACTACTCTCAAAAGAAAGAAGAAACACTGTAGGAGTGGTACCCCGCTGACACCTAACTCGAACACAATTAGAAAATTTTGCAAAAAAAGCATTAACAATAATTGTGAAATAATGTAAGTCCGAACCGCGTGGCACACGAAATTTGCACGCGACTCGAGAGAGATCAAATAAATATACATTATGGATATATAATAGAAAAGAGAATATAAAAAAAAACACTGTTCCTGAGAATACAAAGGATACACTGTGGTACAATGAATCAGGAATCATCAAACATCGAGCTGGTGGAACACTGATAAGCGTGCAAAAACATCTCGACACGAAGCGGATTATAAAAAGAATGAGTCTTTAGAGACGGTATATGCGCACTGGCAACGGAAGTCGTGGAGTTGTACTTGGGAGAGAGCGTCCCGTACTGGGACTGCGCCAGGTTGCACTCGACCCAGTTTTGGCTTATTTTTTATTGGTGCTTTTGCACCACTTTTCTTTCCCAACTTGCTTGGGAAAGACAAAAATAGAAAGTATTATATCAGAGTTAGGGACTTCCACTGCAGTGCAAGCCTGAAGTAAACAATTTTGAGTAGGTTGATAAGAAACCCAATAGTAAATTCTCAATTGGGTTCAGTGCTAAATCAAACCCTTCATGACCCCAAAATCAGAATTCCTCATATTGCATCCAGCGAAATTTGGGCTACCAAATGGAGCCCACATGTTAAAACAGGGACTCTATTTGAAAAAGAAATTGAACTGGACTCCTTAAGGATGCTGAATACCCAATATCAAGATTCGCACATGAAGATCTGAAGATTGGTAAAGAATACTTCTCGTATTGCAGTAAATGTGAGGGAGCCAAGATTCGACCAAAGTGACTTAATTTCAACAAAATTGAATCTGTCCCTCCTAAGGATGCAGTATTCCATATATCATAAGAGTTTGAATGTAAATTTAAAATTTTGTTGGTTTTAACCAAGTTATGACCCTTGTGTCTGGGCAAGGCAACACTTTATTAGTGTTTAAGGTCACATTTCTGCACAATGGCCATTCTTGACTGCAAAATGGATATAAAGTAAAGTCCAGCCAATTGTTTATACCCATGTTGCACATTTAGTGAACTACCACCTCAGGCAATGGTGACCAGGTCCTATTTTACCAGTGAAAGAGCTTGTTTACCACTGTAAACAAGTGCTGCTTCACTTCCCTGGGTTCTCATGGGGAGAGGCAACTTTATTTGAAGACTTGAACTGACATGAGGAACCTGCATATCAAATTTGGTCCAGTAGTGTATGTAGTCGATGATGTGAAGGCAAGCTAATAATCATTATCAGAGAACATTGTATTATTTTTGAGGATTAATACCTTTATTAACAGCTGTTAAGAATTACGAATTTATTTTGTTTTGACCTCCAACTATCTAGAATCGTTCACAAAAAAAGTATGGGTGGTTGAAGCTCCCAGAAAAACTTCCCCAGGTGATGAAAATGCAGACAAATTTTTGGATGTGAAAAAGATTTCAAATAAAGTAACTCTTAAACAAGCAGTCATGCATTATTTATGACCTTTCATCACGTCATTTAACCAATAAAAAATCCTGCACGAATGAATTCTTTCAGTTTCAAATAATTCATGGGCCAAATAAACCAGGCACATGCCGGATATTTCTTCACAGGGTTTTATATACATGTTCAACTAAGAAGCCTTCACCAGGGAGGGCTGGTGTCCGACTTTCAGTTTGCCTTCATGGATAATCCATTCATTTGCAAAGATGATGGATAATGATACTGTGCATGAACAATTTATTACACATGGAATCAGAGGCAATGAAAATCTGTCCATTCCCAATTTTCAGAATCCATAGGATTATGCCAGGCCTGGCACGATGGATGGCAGAAAAGAGTCATTTTATTTCTATGTAAAATGAAAGTGCCAATGACACTAACTCAACTTCTCAAGACAAAGACATGTACATGTATAGTATGTGACACAGCAATGACAAACATCTAGGTAATGACCTGATAACAAAGGTACATATAAAGTATTGTAACGGTCTGTACATAAATACTGACCGTTGCCTGTAACAAATGTATAGGTAAAGTATTGTAAAGGTGGGCGACAGTCAGATGCTAAACTAGAAAAGAAATCTTTGTCCCAGAGTGGGTCTGACTGAACCCAAAAATATTTGTTCTCATAGCACAGTGATAACAAAGGCACCCCAAAACACACTCGTTCCTGTCCCAAGGTCAAAACAAAAGTACCCAAGAAGTTTTGTGAAGATCAGTTCATAAATACGAGCTGTATAGAACTTGTGACAAAAAACTGATTGGACCTAATTTCGGTACAAAATGGCCACTGGCAGCCATCTTGAATTTTGGACCAAACCCAGAAACACTCATTCTCATCCCAAGGTGATAACAAAGGTACCCAAGAAGTTTTGTGAAGATCGGTTCATAAATACAGCCTCTACCCTGAGCCGTATTGACATGTGTGCTTACATTGTGTAAGTAGCACTGAATAAATCAAAGTTCATCTAATTTGCATAATTTCTGCACGAAAAAAAACCCCTTACAATATGTGATGTATTTCATGTTACTAAACATTCATACAAAAATTTATTCAAATCAGAACTTTCATACAGAAGTTCTGTACAAAAGACTGATTGCACTAATTTTGGTACAAAATGGCTGCTGGTGGCCATCTTGAATTTCGAACCACACCCAAAAACACTCGCTCTCATCCCAAGGTGATAAAGGTACCCAAGAAGTTTTGTGAAGATCAGTTCAAAAATACAGACTCTAGTCTGAGCCGTATTGACATGTGTACTTACTGTAAGTCGCACTGAATAAATCAAAGTTCATCTAATTTGCATAATTTCTGCACGAGAAAAAAACCCGTATTATATGTGATGTATCCAATGGTACTAAACATTCACACAAAAAATTATTCAAATCAGCGCTTTCATATGGAAGTTCTGTGCAAAAATCTGATTGCACCTAATTTTGTACAAAATGGCTGCCATCGGCCATCTTGAATTTCGGACCGCACCCAAAAACACTCGTTCTCGCCCCACGGTGATACCAAAGGTACCTAAGAAGTTTCGTAAAGATCGGTTCATAAATACGGCCTCTAGCCCGAGCCGTATTGGCATTTGCACTTACAGTGCTGAAAGTAACCCCAAAAAACATCAAAATTAGTCTAATTTGCATAATTTACACACGAGAAAAAAACCCGTATTATATGTGATGTATTCCATGGTACTAAACATTCATACAAAAAATTTTTCAAATCAGAGCTTTCATATGGAAATTCTGTACAAAAAACAGATTTCTGCATCGTCGGTACAAAATGGCGGCTGGCAGCCATCTTGAATTTCGGACCGCACCCAAAAACACTCGTTCTCGTCCCACGGTCATAACAAAGGTACCCAAGAAGTTTCGTAAAGATCGTTTAATAAATACGGCCTCTAGCCCGAGCCGTATCAAATTGTTGACGTACGGACAGACGGACGACGGACAACTGGCCATGACAAAAGCTCAGATTTGACTTCGCCAAAGTTGAGCCAATAAAATCAGATTTTTCTGTTTTTTTAAATTTTGGGAGCAAAATCTTCCAAAGAAAACGTCTCAATTGGAAAAAAAATAAAAACAGCCCTTGTATTTCCATGCATCTGAGAAACAAAAGTGTTGGGTTTTTTTTTACATGGCCTTAAATGAACCAGAAAGTTTTATATTTTGGCTTCCAATCAGCATTTGAAAACATTAGCAGCCTACAAATCCTTCCCCTAACAAAGTTCAACCTTGATTCGCAGTTTCTGATGAGAAGTGTGGACCAGTAACCATGTTTTGGGGCCATTTAGCCACTGTTTTGAAAAGTTAAGGATGTGAAACCTACTAGTTAACAACTTTTACAGACCAAAGTTTAATTCAGACAATAGTTTAATTGAACAGGGAGTTTCACAACATTCAAGTTTAAAGGGGCCTGGAACGTACAAGCTGTTTCCAGGAAAGGAGGGAATCCTGTAAAAACAGACTCACAAATGCCCTTTAGTTGGTAAATGATAAGTATACTTACTATTCATGATGAATGACTATCTTGAGTATGGATGATAATTACCTCCACTTCCACCACTACTACCACCACGCTTTGGGGTTTTGCCATAGGAACTTGGTTGCTGACCTGAAAAGTTGCAGAGCCAAGTTGAAAAAAAAAATTCAGGACTCAATTTTGTTATCAAGATCTAGTAAAAGGCGACTGTAAAAGGCTTGGAACAAGTTGTCAGCTTTGTTCCAAGTGAATTTAACTTGTTCAAGTACCCATTACTTTGCCCTCTAACTCCTGACAAGAATTTGCTGAAGAGGTATGTAATGTTAAGATAGAAAGCCAGTTCAAAAATTAATCCACACAATATCATGTCTACTTTTTACCAGTACACAAAGCAGACGTTTCGATACATCTACAAACTCAATAAAACTACATTCATTTTGGAAGATTTTTCAAGACTAACATGTACACTACTGGACTGGTGCAATCCAAAATAAATGAATATGTCAATGACACTAACTCAACCTGAACTTGATAAGTTATAAGTGAAATGGCAAAACTGAAGATTGGTTCCAATGTTATTTGGTGAAACTTCAACATAATAGCATTATGTGTGCACAACATCAGAGCAATCCATGCATTTTAAATGGAAACTGTTGGGCTGGCTAAAAGAACAAGAGGCCCCATGGGGCCTGAGGGCGCTCACCTGACATGGTAGTCTAAATATCAAACCAGGGACTTGACTTGAATAAGCTGCATACGCCCCTCCTAAGAAAAGCATATACCAACTGGATGAAGCAATTGTGCCCACACAATACACAGGATTTTCCTTCTATTTTCAATTCCTGCACTTTTACGTCCCAAAATTGAGATAAACACATAAAACAGATTTTTTTCCCAAACAAAATATTTTCAGCCTAAAATTGTTTAACACGCATAAAAAGCCAAAAAACTAATTTCCAGATTTTGGTCCGAAAAAGTCCCATCCGGACCCCAAATTTTCAGTGCAAAATTTTTTTTTTTTGGCTTAAAACTAATCGAAACAAAAAAATGTCCGGATTTTGGTCCAAAATTTCAAAGTCCCACCCGGACCCCAAATTTTCAGTGTGAATTTTTTTTTTTTTTTTTTGTCTTAAAATTGACCTAAACGCATAACAAAAAAGGATGCTACATACCAAATATCAAAAGATTCTTATTGGTAGATCTGAAGATGATTTTTAAAGAATATTCCTCATACTACAGTAATTTAAACATTTGGGCTCCCATAGAGAGCTCAAATATGGACCCAGGGAATTGATTTCAATAAACATGTGAAACAATCTTCCTAAGATGTTATATGTGAAATTTGAAAGCTTCTGGAGCAGTGGTTTGGGAGAAAAGTTGTCTTAAATGTTTTTCCTATTACCCACACTGTTAAAAGAAATGCTGACTCAGCCCTTTTTTTCAATGTCCCCCAAGATAAAACTGATAGCAATTTTTTTTTTACCATTCCATTCTGTTGGTCCAAAGGAAGCTTCACACCAAATAAGAATTCTCAGTGCCGTGCAGTTTTGAAGATATGGGAGTTTTAATTTTTTTCTATTTTTAGCTCCTACGGTTCACATGGGGCGACGGGAAAAAAATTTGGGCATAAATTAAGTACTTATGACCCAATAAGCCCTCATCAAATTTGGTTCAAATCTGCCTCTCAGTTTGGAAAATAGAAATTTTGGGAGTGGCAAAAATTCTCGCCCCTCCCATAACGAAGGCAAATAATGCTAGACAAACTTATCTTGAACAAATTTGATTCTAAAACTTTAAAGGACTCTGTATACCACATTAAGTCTCTGCTACTGGTGATTCATTAAATTTCAAAATATTTGGCCATTTTTTCCCCACTGAATATGAGCCGATACCTAATTTGCATAATGAAAGTGTCAATGACACTGTAGCTCAACTTGTCAAGACATGTACATGTATAGTATGTGACACAGCAATGACAAACATCTAGGTAATGACCTGTTTACAAAGGTACATATAAAGTATTGTAACAGCCTGTACATAAATACTGACCGTAGCCTGTAACAAATGTATAGGTAAAGTATTGTAAAGGTGGGTGACAGTCAGATGCTAAATAGAAAAGAAATCTTTGAATCCCAGAGTGGGTCCGACTGAACCCCAAAATATTTGTCCTCATAGCACAGTGATAACAAAGGCACCCCAAAACACACTCGTTCCTGTCCCAAGGTGAAAACAAAGGTACCCAAGAAGTTTCATGAAGGTCAGTTCATAAATACGAGCTGAAAAGAAGTTGTGACAAGAAACTGATTGGACCTAATTTCGGTACAAAATGGCCACTGGCAGCCATCTTGAATTTTGGACCGAACCCAGAAACACTCTTTCTCATCCCAAGGTGATAACAAAGGTACCCAAGAAGTTTCGTGAAGATCGGTTGATAAATATAGCCTCTAACCCGAGCCGTATTGACATGTGCACTTACAGTGTATAAGTAGCACTAAATAAATCAAAATTCATCTAATTTGCATAATTTCTGCACGAGAAAAAACCCCGTACTGTATGTGATGCATTCCATTTTACTAAACATTCATACAAAAAAGTATTCAAATCAGAACTTTCATACATACATAAATGCGGCCTCTAGCCCGAGCCGTATTGGCATTTGCACTGACAGTGCTGAAAGTAACACTAAATACATCAAAGTTAGACTAATTTGCATAATTTACGTACCAGAAAAAAACCCGTATTATATGTGATGTATCCCATGGTACTAAACATTCATACAAAAAATTATTCAAACCAGCACTTTCATATGGAAGTTCTGTGCAAAAAACAGATTTCTGCATCGTCGGTACAAAATGGTGGCTGGCTGCCATCTTGAATTTCGGACCGAACCCCAACACACTTGTTCTCATCCCACGGTCATAACAAAGGTACCCAAGAAGTTTCGTAAAGATCGGTTCATAAACACGGCCTCTAGCCCAAGCCGTATTGAATTGTTGATGGACAGACAGACAACTGGCCATGGCATAAGCTCAAATTTGGCTTCGCCAAAGTTGAGCTAAAAATCAAAATGTCCCTTATAACCACTACTTACATGAAATTTAATTAAAATGTGGCCAGTGATTTAGGAGAAAGAGGCGCAAACACCACCTTCATGCAGGACGACGGACGAAGAGTGGTAAGTAAAGATCACCCTGACTTTCAGTCAGGTGAGCTAAAAATTGATACAGAAATGATATAAAAGTTTAATGGTCATTGTAAACAGCAACTTTTTGCACAGAAATAAATGCTAATCAATAGCTCTTATCTAGAGGTCTCGTCTAATGAGCAAACCAAGTTCTAAAACAATCCTATGATAAATGCATCCTGTAGGCCATGTCAAATAATGTTGATGCACTAAATTCAAAGGTCGTCGCTAACAGCAACAGTTTTTGACGAAAATGAAAGGAAAATCGCTGGCTCCTATCTCTTAGGTCACCCTGAATAAGCATACCAAGATTCAAAACAACCCGATAATGAATGAGCCCTCTGAGGCATGCCAAATGAAAAATTTAATACACAAATGCACCGAGTTTAAAGGTCGTTGTTCTTTTCCCAATGGAAATCCATAACAAGAGCTGGACTTTCATCCAGTGCATACCCCCACATGGTGTACCGCCTAGTGTGGGCATACCTATGACCAAATATCATTTATGAATATTCTCGTACGGACTGACGGACGGATGCACGGACGCAATCCAGTATACCCCCTTCCATTTACTTTGAAAGTTTTCCAACAATTTCTAAGTCAAAAGGTATGGTAAATTGTTTCGTGTTTGTTAGTTTTATGCAATGAGGCAGAAGCCTTTGTCATAGGCAAACTAAATGCCATATTTCACCAAAACCCGATAACCCATACCTGAGATACAGGCTGTACAGACAAATAATGTCTATTTCCTACAATTTCTAAGTCAAATGAAAGTGTCATTGACACTGCAGCTCAACTTGTAAAGACATGTACATGTATAGTATGTGACACAGCAATGACAAACATCTAGGTAATGACCTGATAACAAAGGTACATATAAAGTATTGTAACGGTCTGTACATAAATACTGACCGTAGCCTGTAACAAATGAATAGGTAAAGTATTGTAAAGGTGGGTGACAGTCAGATGCTGAACTAGAAAAGAAATCTTTGAATCCCAGAGTGGGTCTGACTGAACCCCAAAATATTTGTTCTCATAGCACAGTGATAACAAAGGCACCCCAAAACACACTCATTCCTGTCCCAAGGTGAAAACAAAGGTACCCAAAAAGTTTTGTGAAGATCAGTTCATAAATACGAACTGTATAGAAGTTGTGACAAAAAACTGATTGGACCTAATTTCGGTACGAAATGGCCACTGGCAGCCATCTTGAATTTTGGACCGCACTCAGAAACACTCGTTCTCGTCCCAAGGTGATAACAGAGGTACCCAAGAAGTTTCGTGAAGATCGGTTGATAAATACAGCCTCTAGCCCGAGCCGTATTAACATGTGTACTTACTGTGTGTAAGTAGCACTGAAAAAAATCAAAGTTCATCTAATTTGCATAAATTCTGCATTTCTGCACGAGAAAAAAACATGTATTATATGTGATGTATCCCATGGTACTCAACTTTCACCCTACAAAATTTTCAAATCAGCGCTTTCATATGGACGTTCTGTGCAAAAATCTGATTGCACCTAATTTTGTACAAAATGGCTGCCATCGGCAATCTTGAATTTCGGACCGCACCCAAAAACACTCGTTCTCGTCCCACGGTGATACCAAAGGTACCCAAGAAGTTTCGTAAAGATCAGTTTATAAATACGGCCTCTAGCCCGAGCCATATTGGCATTTGCACTTACAGTGCTGAAAGTAACACTAAATACATCAAAGTTAGTCTAATTTGCTTAATTTACGTACGAGAAAAAAACCCGTATTACATATGATGTATCCCATGGTACTAAACATTCATTCAAAAAATTATTCAAATCAGCGCTTTCATATGGAAGTTCTGCGCAAAAATCTGATTTCACCCAAGTCTGTACAAAATGGCCGCCAGCGGCCAACTTGAATTTCGGATCGGACCCCAAAACTCCCACGGTCATAACAAAGGTACCCAAGAAGTTTCGTAAAGATCGGTTCATAAATACGGCCTCTAGCCCGAGCCGTATTGAATTGTTGACGGCCAGACGGACGACTGGCCATGGCATAAGCTCAAATTTGGCTTTGCCAAAGTTGAGCTAAAAAGGGGGATAACTCTAAAAAGAAGAATGTGAGAAATATCGTTGAATCCTTTTTTTTAAAGCCTATACCATAAGCAGTGTTCATGGCAAACTTAATTGCAATAGAACATTCGATACCCGAGACACAGGCTAACAGACAAAATTTGGTTCGGACGGACACAATTTCCAAGTGAGCAAGTAATAAACAAGAGGCCGCAAGGGGCCTGAGGGCACTCACCTGACATGGTAGCCTAAATATCAACCCAGAGAATTGATTTCAACAAGTTGCATCTGCTCCTCCTAAGAAAAGCTTATACCAAATATCCAAAGATTCTGACCATTGGATCTACAAAAAAAGAAGATTTTTAAAGAATATTCCGCATATTGAACTGAGTTATAATTCAGGCTCCCACAGGGAGCCCATATATGAACCCAGGGACTTGGCTTTAACAAACTTGAATCTCACCCCCTAAGGATGCTGCACACCAAATACCAAAACATTCCGACTGCTGGATATGAAGAAGAAGATTTTTAAAGAAATTCCTCATTTTGAACTAAGTTATCATTCAGGCTCCCACAGTGAGTCCAAATATGGACCTAGGGACATGGCTTGAACAAACTTAAATCTCACCCCCCTAAGGATGCTGCATACCAAATATCAAAACATTCCGACTGCTGGATCTGAAGATGATTTATAATTCGGGCTACCACAGTGAGCCCAAATATGAACCCAGGGACTTGGCTTGAACAAACTTGAATCCCCCCCCCCCCCCCCCCCCCTTAAGCATGGTGCATACCCAATATCAAAAGATTCTGCCTGCTGGATCTTGAGAAGATATTCAAAGAAATTTGCCTGAAATGCACTTAGTTCGAATTCAAGCTTCTATACTGAGCCCAAATATAAACCCAGGGGGCCGATTTGAACAAACTTGAATCAGATCCACCCCAATGTTGCATACCAAATATCAAAAGATTCTGCGTGCTGGATCTGGAGAAGATTTTTGAAGAAATTTGCCTGAAATGCACCAAGTTCGAATTCGAGCTTCTATAGTGAGCCCAAATATAAACCAAGAGGGCCGATTTGAACAAACTTGAATCAGATCCACCCCACAATGTTGCATGCCAAATATTAAAAGATTCTGCCTGCTGGATTTGGAGAAGATTTTTTAATCTTTTTCCCCATTGCCTACAGTGTTAGAAAGTGCTGACTCAGCACTTTTTCGAAGTCCTGAAAAAAGTACCTTGTGATCAAACCGATGGGGATTTTTTTTTAACGATTCTATTCTATTGGATAATAGTAAGCTTTATACAAAATAAGAATTCGCTGTGCCGTGTAGTTTTGGAGATATGGCAGTTTTAAGGTTTTTTCCTATTTTTAGCTCCCGAGGTTCCCACGGGGCAATGAGAAAAACAATTTTTGCATCAACTACTTATGACCCATTATCATCTCATATCAAATTTGGTTCAAATCGATCTGACGGTTCTGAAAATATAAATTTTAGGCATGGCCAAAATTTTTGCCCCTCCCATAACGAAGGCAAATAATGCCAGACAAACTTCTCGAACAAACTTGATTCTAAACCTCAAAAGGACTCTGTATACCATATGTCAAGTCTCTGCTACTGGTGGTTCATTAGAAGATTTTCCAAAAATTTGGCCATTTTTTCCATACCCCTCTGCTCAATATGAGCAGAAACCTAATTTGCATAAAAATCAAAATGCCCCTATATAACCACTACTTACATGAAATTTAATTAAAATGTGGCCAGTGGTTTAGGAGAAAGAGGCTCAAACACCACCTTCACGCAGGACGAAGAGTGTTCATTAAAGCTCACCCTGACTTTCAGTCAGGTGAGCTAAAAAATAAAAAAAAAAAAAATAAAAAAATAACTGGTGTGGGCATACCTTTGACCAACAAATATTATAAAAAATAATAATTTACTTTAGTTATGAATATTTTCGGATGGTCTCGCACACGGACGCACAGACAGACGGACGCATGTAATCCAGTATACCCCCATTTTCTTCGAAAGAGGGGGTATAAATACGCCCTTTAGGGAGTGCAAAATGGATAAGTTGCCACACAAATGCACTAAGTTCAAAGGTGTGTGCCAATGTTTTTTGAGAGAAATGCAAGAAATCAATAGCTCCCATCTGGAGGTCACCCCGAACACTTTCACCAAGTTTCAAAGCAATCTATTCATAAGTGTGCCCAATAGGACGTGCAAAATAAAAATGTTGATGCACAAATGCACCAAGTTCAAAGGCCGCAGCAATATTTCTTTGACGAACTTGAACCAAGTTTCAAAGCAACCCATTCATAAATGTGCCCTGCAGGCTTGCCAAAGGAAAATGTTGATGAACAAATGCAATTAGTTCAAGGGTCAATCTGTACAGAAGAGAATCTATAGCTATCATAAAGTCACCCTAAACAAGCATAGAAAGTTTCAAACCGATCCATTTATAAATGCACCCTGCAAAGCATACCAAAGAAAATTGGAGACGCACAAAAGGGGCAAAGTTGAAGGTCGTTACTAACATCAACTTTTTTGATGTAAATGAAAGCTCAATTCTAGAGGTCAACCAAATGAAAGTGTCAATGACACTGTAGCTCAACTTGTCAAGACAAACACATGTACATGTATAGTGACACAGCAATGACAAACATCTAGGTAATGACCTGATAACAAAGGTATATATAAAGTATTGTAACGGTCTGTACATAAATACTGACCGTTGCCTGTAACAAATGTATAGGTAAAGTATTGTAAAGGTGGGTGACAGTCAGATGCTAAACTAGAAAAGAAACCTTTGAATCCCAGAGTGGGTCTGACTGAACCCCAAAATATTTGTTCTCATAGCACAGTGATAACAAAGGCACCCCAAAACACACTAGTTCCTGTCCCAAGGTAAAAACAAAGGTACCCAAGAAGTTTTGTGAAGATCAGTTCATAAATACGAGCTGTATAGAACTTGTGACAAAAAACTGATTGGACCTAATTTCGGTACAAAATGGCCACTGGCAGCCATCTTGAATTTTGGACCGCACCCAGAAACACTCATTCTCGTCCCAAGGTGATAACAAAGGTACCCAAGAAGTGTTGTGGAGATCGGTTCATAAATGCAGCCTCTACCCTGAGCCATATTGACATGTGTGCTTACATTGTGTAAGTAGCACTGAATAAATCAAAGTTCATCTAATTTTCATAATTTCTGCACGAAAAAAAAAAGCCTTACTGTGATGTATTCCATGTTACTAAACATTCATACAAAAATTTATTCAAATCAGAACTTTCATACAGAAGTTCTGTACAAAAGACTGATTGCACTAATTTTGGTACAAAATGGCTGCTGGTGGCCATCTTGAATTTCGAACCACACCCCAAAACACTCGCTCTCATCCCACGTTGATAACAAAGGCACCCAAGAAGTTTCGTAAAGATTGGTTCATAAATATGGCCTCTAGTCTGAGCCGTATAGAAGTTGTGTACAAAAAACTGATTAGACCTAATTTCGGTACAAAATGGCCACTGGCAGCCATCTTGAATTTTAGACCAAAGGTACCCAAGAAGTTTCGTAAAGATCGGTTCATAAATACGGCCTCTAGCCCGAGCCGTATTGGCATTTGCACTTACAGTGCTGAAAGTAACCCAAAAAAACATCAAAATTAGTCTAATTTGCACAATTTACGTACGAGAAAAAAACCCGTATTATATGTGATGTATCCCATGGTACTAAACATTCATACAAAAAATTATTCAAATCAGAGCTTTCATATGGAAGTTCTGTACAAAAAACAGATTTCTGCATCGTCGGTACAAAATGGCAGCTGGCAGACATCTTGAATTTCTGACCGCACCCAAAAACACTCGTTCTCATCCCACGGTCATAACAAAGGTACCCAAGAAGTTTCGTAAAGATCGGTTCATAAATACGGCCTCTAGCCCGAGCCATAGCAGCTTGGCAATTACAGCTCTGAAAGTAACACTAAATAAATCAAAGTCAGTCTAATTTGCATAATTTACGCACGAGAAAAAAACCCGTATTATATGTGATGTATCCCATGGTACTAAACATTTATACAAAACTTTATTCAAATCAGAACTTTCATACAGAAGTTCTGTACAAAAAACTGATTTTTGCATCATCGGTACAAAATGGCCACTGGCAGCCATCTTGAATTTCGGACCACACCTAAAAACACTCGTTCCCGTCCCAGGGTCATAACAAAGGTACACAAGAAGTTTCGTAAAGATCGGTTCATAAATACGACCTCTAGCCCGAGCCATAGCCAATTGTTGACGTACGGACAGACGGCCAGACGGACGGACGGACAGACGGACGACGGGCCATGACAATAGCTCAAATTTGACTTCGTCAAAGTTGAGCTAAAAATACATACCAAGTTTCAAGAGAGCCATTCATGAATGTACCTTGTAGGTAGTGCAAAAGGTATATTAATGCACAAATACAGAGTTTTTGGCCAACGTCTTGGGGCGGAAATGCAAGAAAATTGATAGCTCCCATCTTGCAGTCACCCCAAAGAAGCATACCAAGTTTCAAAGTGATCCAATCATAAAGTGGTGTCCCATAGGAAATTGTGGACGTACGTACGCATGCCAACGGATTGGAAGTGATGGAACAGCTCAGCTTGACTTCGTCAAGTTGACTAATAATTGAGACAAAGGTGGTCATCTACCATCGCTTGGGTATTCTGCAGGGCTTGATTTGGCAGTCTAAAAAAAAAAAGGAAAAAAAAAGCAGCAGTTGACAGATTTGGCAATCTGAAAAGCCATACTTGCAAGAATGCATAAAGTATTATGCAGTCTGGCAATAATGTGATCAAAGATGGCATGGTTTAAAATACAAATGGCGTGTTGCAGAAATTGCAGGACCATTTAATCTGATTTGCATTAAAGTCAATAGCTCTTTCCAGTATTTATATCATTATCCACCTATGTTCCCATTGACGAATGGCATATGAAATTGGCAGCATACCAATCACCATGGCATAAATCTAAAGACTTGGGATACCCAATATCACTGATATGAGCCATTTTCAAATATCTTAGATGGTCCTCTACAACTTGCCTCATAAAGATAGTTACTCAGGTCAGATTCCAACAAAGGCAATAAATGAAATTGCCTGCACTAAACATTTACCATAATTAATTTTTGCTCTGTTTCTGAACAAACATTAAATATTTTTCAAATCAATCAACAAAAAGATGGAGCAAAAGTCTAAATTCTCAATACAAATGTATGCAGACAGGCATGCATAATTAAAGAAATGCTTCCAAAAAAAACAAGGTCTATTTATTTTGGGTTTTAAGGACACTTTCTACAGCCAGGGTCACCTTGTGTGACGGTTTTACAGGTGGAAGAAGCCGAAGTAGAGCGAGAAACACCAAGCAGCAGCAAGCAACTGTCAAACTCCCCAAAAGTAGGTGGAGCATTGGTTGAAGGAATGTGCACTGTCGGCATGCAGTACGCCTTAGTACACTGTCCCCATGTGGGCAATCAAGATTAAGTGCCTTGCTCAAGGGCAAAACAGTTACTGCCAGTCAAGATCGATTTGCAGAATTTTTGGATTGAGGTTCAAAGCTTGAACTAATGAGCCGCACAGCACTCAGCAAGGACAAGTAAGACAAACTAAATCTAAAGGATGAATGGAAATACAGAACACCCGATTATTAACAAATGGCAGGCAGGCCCGGAAATAAGGAATCTGGTTCATATCCTATTTACAGGTTATGCCTTTTTTGTGGTTGTAACCTGTCATGACCTGTTTTCTCAAGTTATCCTGCGATTTATATTTTATCGTTATTGAAATAAAGTTGATTTACTCAGAAAATAGTGTTCATGTGATTTTTTACCATAATGTTAAATGACAACACTAGGACGATTGAGCTTTGGAAATTTCTGCGATTAAGACATTTACAGGATGATTCAGACCTTGTACAAATCGATCCTGGACTATTCCGATGATAAACATGGATGTCCAAATCATCCAGGGTCTGAAATGTCTCAAAAAGGTCTGGAGCATCCAAAGTCCAAATCATTCCAAGAGTCAGTTAATCAATTTGTAGGCTGCCCATGTCTTCTTCGGCATTCAAAATTTAAACCCAAGAAAGTTTGAAAGATAATTCTCCAGGTTTTATACGGTTGTTTGACAGTTTGAAAATTATGAACTTAAAAATGCTGTCAACGTCATGTTAACAGCATGAAGTTAGATATTTTGGGGTGAGAGCAAATTCCAAATAACCCAGCTTCAGCAACTTTTCATGATTGCATTGTTACTGTACCTTGTTTTACTATTGATGAAAAGTAGGCGACCAGGCATATAAATTTGGATTTTGATTAATTGAATAGTTGTCTTCACACGTCAGTAAAATTTGCCCTAGAATGCTTTTTCAGGGAATTTGGCAGGGCCATAAAGTTTCCGAAAAATATTGGCCAGGTGTTCGCTGCTTGAAGTTAACGAGGAGCCAGCCCACTTTTTGTATCTTATGGTTCTCCAAATGTCACTATTTGGGCGGACTCCTAGAAATAGAATAACAACACAGTAAATACTGTGCATGTTACCATAATTCTCACAAAATAGGCCTACCAAAGATAATTTTGTTTATACCAATATTTTCCAGCCCAACTGTTGGCTTCATCAGCAACAGCAATATTTGTATTTAGATTAGTCAAACATTGGAATGGAATAGTAAACTGGCGATCACTTTTGAGCTCAGAGAATGGTCTACAGCGACAGTGAATGATTTGCAAGTTATGATTTTTTAAAAAATCGTAACGTCCCAATAACTTAAATGATCGTCCACGACTTATTTCCAGGCCTGGCAGCAAGTGAGAATATCAATATTATTCGGTATGAAAGGTTATCCATTTGTCACGTGCACTCTAGTACATAATATCTGCACTTCATTTCAGAGCAGCTCCAAAAGCATCTCCAAGGATTGACAGGATATCAAGGATTTAAATTGTCGACCTCCAAGTTCATATTTTTGCTGGATGCCATTTCCTTAGCTCACCTCTCCAGTGTTGTATATGTAGTGATTTACTGAAAAGGTGGCAAGCATTTGTGTTTATTTCACATGCTGTGTTGTCTAATTGTGAAATGCAACCAAGGTGAAATGACATAATTTCAAGATTTTTTTCTTTTCTTCTTTCACCTCAATTTCAGGGTACTTCACGTCCAATTAGTGATTAAATCTTCATATTTGCACCTCTTACCCCGAGATGTGCATCCCACTTTAGAAAAAAAAGTAATGTTTTTTTTCTGATTTAAAATTCTTGGAAAGAAATTTCTTATACAAGCCTTAAAATTTTGGAAATATAATTTTCAAGGAAAAACCTCATCTAATGAAAATGTCAATGACACTGCAGCTTAACTTGACTGTAGTGTTTGATGAAAAGGATAATGTTCAATGTTTATGAAAGGATTATGAAATGACAAGAATTGTGATAATTGAGAATGTTAATTTCTGTTCCCTGTATGCTATATTTTCAAGAAGAATAATTTGAGTGTAGACCGTACTAAAGAATTAAAACCTGGGTTGATGTGGCCCTTACAGTTAACGTATGTCAACCCAAGTTACAGTAAAATCATTCCAAAACGAGTCAACCAACGAAGTTACAATAAAATCCCTTCATAAATATGACTCATAGACTTTGCTAAAGGAACCTAGGTCACATGCCGGCTGGCGGTCACAGACCAAAATAGGACAGACTCATCTAGATATCAAACAGTTCTCCTACAAGTTACAATGAAATCCCTTCATAAAAACTTGTAGACAGTGCAAAAGCACAAGGTCACGAGCCCAAGCGGCGGTAACGGCTGACCGATTGTAACCAAAATAGGAGTCTCATCTCGACATCATACAGAGTTATCCAAGTTACAATGAAACTGTTTCATAAATATGAACTGTGGACTGTGCTAAACAAATGTAGGTAACATGCCTGTGCGGCCATGCCGGCGGGCTGATCACGGCCAAAATGGGACGTTCCCATCTGAACATTATACAGAGTTATCCTACCAATTTACAATGAAAACCCTTCATTAATGCAACCTGTGTAGACTGTGCTAAAGGAATCTAGACGACATAACCCTGTGTCCATCACGGTTGACTGAACCCAATCAAAATAGATCTAGACATTATATGGAGTCATCCTAACAAGTTACAATGACATCCCTTCATAAATACCACCTGTAGACTGTGCTCAAGGTGTTCTGAGTTTCGGGCCTGCACAGCCATCATGGTTGACAGATTGCAACCAAAATGGGACGTTCTCATCTAGACATGACCTCAAACCTGAATGAAATTTTGTGATGCTCTGACCAGAACTACAGGGTGTAGACTGTGCTAAAGAAAATGTGAATAGACTCCCAGACTTCCGCACACATGATGGCAATAGCTTATCTGGACTTTGTCAAGTTAAGCTAAAAATGTGTTGCTGTCCAAGGAAATTCTTAGCGGTTATGGCCCAACTAGCCAGTGACGTTAAGTCTAAGCCTAAAAAAATTCAAGGGCAGTTGGATTTGCATGAAATTTTAATTTTAAGAGGTAGAACCAAACCATAAACCAGCTATTTTATTATTTAATGTCATTTTCAACATTTTTATGCCATTTTACTTTTGCACATCTACCCTCCCATTCTGTGGGAAGCCAAATCCTACCAAGTGAACACAATCCTAGTAAAATTGTTCATACCATCAAACCTAGTCACATGACCACCTTGATAAAGTGACCATCTGCATTGAATGACCCCCTCTGTGATAATGCCCCCCCCCCCCACCCCACCCCTCACAATATTTATTATTATTTATTGGTGTTTAAGGTCACATTATTTATTTAGTATTTATTTATTTTATTGGTGTTTAAGGTCACATACTTATGCACAATGGCTAATCGTGACCGCGACAGTTTTACGGGTGGAGGAAGCCAGAGTACCCGGAGAGAACCGAGCAACGACGAGCAGCCGTCAGCTCCCCAACATCGTAACCCGGAACTCTGCACTGCAGCACAGGCAGGGTTAGATTGGTTGAAGACATGCGCACCATCGACGTGCAGTACGCCTCAGTACACAGCGTCATCACCCCTCACAATATCCCACTATACCGAACCTTGATTAAGTGACCACCTAATGTAACAAACCACCAACCATTGAGACCCAAGCGCTACACCTCTATATAGACAGAGGCATCACGCCAATACATGTGTATATTCAAGTCAGTTTGTACTCGTTGCTTGATTTGATAGAACTGTATGTGAGGAAAAGTTAACTCAAGTGTCACATCAGTTTTCTCACCTGAATTCTGCACACTGGCCTAACAATTGGGACAAACTGGGCATTCCTACAAGAAACATAACCAAGTCAACACCCAGCAAATGGGAAGTTTCAATACCCAACAAGAGGACAAAAGTTATACAGTTAAACTAATAGTGCGCAAAACATAGCCATGGATTTGGACATGGAAAAAACATACATTGCAAAATATTTTAGAATTGCTCTCAGTTCTTCCAGACATGAAACATTTAAAAAAAGTGTGGGAAAACAAAATGGAAACCCGAAATACTACAGGATGTTGAGAACATTTTTGGTGACCAAACGACCATAATGTGACAAGCAGCGACGAAATAAATCGATTCACATGGTTCTAGTTCCAGGATACCATCTGTGGCTTCTGTATTCCAGTGCCTGGACCGTTAATACTAGCACAAAAAAACAATTTTTTCATTTCAAAGCTTGAATTATGAAGAGATGATCGCCATATATATATATTCAGAACTCGATTTAACTGGATTCAAAAAGCATTTTTGCGATTCAATTTCCGAATTTTTCAATTCAATAAATATCAGTCTGAAGTTAAATTTCATCAACAATCAATATTCCAAAAGGAACAGTAAATTTCTATTCAAAATTTTCAGATTAAATCGAGCCCAGTATATATTTATGTGTTAAATGTTATAAATGTTGACAGAATCAGATACACTAAAATCCTCATCACTCGGCTGACATCCTCGACACCCGACCTTGACTGAGAGACTACCTGTGTAAAGAAAGCACATTTTTTGTTTCTCCCTTCCCTTCATTACTTTAAAATATTTTAGTTCTCCTGATTCCAAATACAAAATGAAAGTGTCAATGACACTGTAGCTTAACTTGTCTGTGTTGTGTTCGATGAAAAGGATAATGTTCAATGTTTATGAAAGGATTATGAAATAAGACAAGAATTGTGATAATTGGGAATATGTTAATTTCTGTTCCCTGTATGCTATGTTTTTAATAATAATGTGAGGAGTACACTGTTCTAAAGAGCTGAGGGGTGGGTTAATATGACCTCACAGTTAATGTATGTGGCCCTCACAGTCAACGTATATCAATGAAAGTTACCAAGTTACAGTGAAATTATTCCAAAATGAGTCATCCTATCAAGTTACATTGAAATCCCTTCATAAATATGGCCTGTAGACAGCGCTAAAGGTTTTCGGGCTTCAGGCCTGTGTAGCCATGACGGTACACCACACTGATTGCAACTAAAAGGGAACGTCGTCATCAACATTATACTGAGTCATTCTACGAAGTTACAATCAAATCCCTTCACAAATACGACCTGTAGTCTGTACTAAAGTTTTTCGGGTTTTGGGCTCGGGAAGCCATCATAGTTGAATAATCACGACCAAAAGTGGGCGTTGTCAACTGGGCATAATCTGGAGTGATCCTATGAAGTTACAATGAAACCCCTTCATATATATATGACCTGTAGACTGTGCTCAAGGTTTTTGGGCTTCGGGCACTTGTAGCCATCACAGCTGACCAATCACGACCAAAAGGGGATGTCACCATCTAGGCATTATATGGAGTCAACCTAACAAGTTACAATGAAATCCTTCCATAAATACGACCTATAGACTATGCTAAAGGTTTTTTGGCCCAGGCAGCCATCAAGGCTGAATGATCGCGACCAAAAGGGGACGTTCTCATCTAGACATTATCTGGAGTCATTCTACCAAGTTACAATGAAATCCCTTAATAAATATGACCTCTAGACTGTGCTAAAGGTTTTCGGGCTTCGCACCCCTGTAACCGTCACAGATGCCCAATCGTGTCCAAAAGGGGACGTTCTCATCTAGACATTATATGAAGTCAACCCTAACAGGTTACAATGAAATCCCTTCATAAATATGACCTGTAGACTGGGCTAAAGGTTTTTCGGGCTTCGGGCTCAGGAAGCCATCATGGCTGAATGATCGCAACCATAGGGGGACATTCTCATCTGGGCATCATCTAGAGTGATCCTATGAGTGACAATGAAATCCCTTCATAAATGACCTGTAGACTGTGCTCAAGGTTTTCGGGCACCTGCAGCAGTCACAGTTAACCAATCACGACCAAAAGGGGATGTCATCATCTAGGCATTATATGGAGTCGACCTGACAAGCTACAATGAAATCCTTCCATAAATATGACCTTTTGACTGTGCTAAAGGTTTTTGGGCTCGGGCAGCCATCAAGGCTGAATGATCGCGATCAAAATGGAACGTTCTCATCTAGATATTATTTGGAGTCATCCTACCAAGTTACAATGAAATCCCTTCATAAATATGACCTGTAGACTGTGCTAAAGGTTTTCGGGCTTTGGGCCCCTGTAGCTGTCACAGTTGCCCAATCACGTCCAAAAGGGGACTTTCTCTTCTAGACATTTTATGAAGTCAACCTTCCAAGTTACAATGAAATCCCTCCATAAATATGACCTGCAGACTGTGCTAAAGGTTTTCATGTTTTGGGCTCGGGCAGTCGTCACAGTTGATAGATCACGCCCAAATGGGGAAATTCTCATCTAGACATCATACGGAGTCATCCTACCAAGTTACAATGAAATCCCTCGATAGTGAACATGATCTGCAGTCTGTGCTAAAAGTTTTGGGGTTTCGGGCTTGGGCAGCCATCACTGTTGACAGATCATGCCCAAAGGGGACGTTCTCATCTAGGCATTATACAGAGGCATCCTACCAAGTTACAATGAAATCCCTTCATAAATACGACCTGTAAACTGTGCTAATGGTTTTCGGGTTTTGGGCCCGGGCAGCCATACTGGTTGACGGATCGCGACCAAAAGGGGACTTTCTCATCTAGGCATGACCCCAAACCTGCATATGAAATTTTGTGACGAACAGACAAGAGCTACGGGGTGTGGCCTGTGCTAAAGGAAAATGTGAACCGACTCAAAGACTTCCGCAAGCATGATGGCAATACCTTATCTTGACTTTGTCAAGTTAAGCTAAAAATTTTGAAAATCTGACTTAAAATATCCGAGATATGACATAAATACAGTCGGATGTATTACTTCATCTTTAGGGCCATTGAACAGGTTTCAAAGAAAAGGCAAATTTTATGGCAGGCACAGCTCCATAGTTATAAATTGCACCGTTTTAAAACTTCATACAGTTTTCTGGCCATTTGAAATGTCTTCAGCATCTTTATTTTCTTCTATTTTGATCTGCAATGTAAGCAACGCAAATTTTAGTTTTTCCTTGTTTTAATTTCAACCTCATTTTTGTGCCCATCTTTTTCCAAATTTTTGGGAATGGAATTTCTACAAAAAAGAAAAAAAAAACCAAAAAAAAAACCCAAAAGCCATCTACAAATTTTTGCCGTTCTACAAAATTAGGAATGGTTATGGTTGAACCAGAGAATGTGAAAAATCCTGGAAAGTGTCAAGTTTCAGGGTTTCGCAAATTGTGAGAATGGTCATTTCGTTCCTGTGACGTTCTTGCAAATACTCAAGGAGACCAATTTACCGTTCCCGCAAAAATATAAGCATTTTTTCATCAGTTAAAATTTAATAAAATTAGATTAATTTCTATAAATATGGTTATTGCAATAGCCTTTGATATGGTGGTTGAACAATGTGACAATGTATTTGAAGATAAGCATAATTCATGTGATTTGGACACATCCCATTAGTTCCAAAGTGTTCTATGTGCCAGTAGGCACACAGAACACATTGGAACTCAGGGGACATGTTGAAAAAGTATCCTGCAAAAAATGAATGGGTCCCGCAAAAAATAAATTTGCGAAACCGTGAAGTTTGGTCTTCATTGAACACCGAATACTCTCAAGAAAAAAGAAAATCCACAGGTTGAACTCTCACACTTCAATATGACTGTCCTATCAGCATTTAGTACACAAAAGAACTTGTTTTTGACATCCAACAATTGCTAAAATATGAAAAACGGAACAAGTTGAACAAAAATGTTGTTTACCGTAAAAAAAGCACTTGGTTGCATAAAGTTAAATTCGGAACACAAAAAATGAACCCGGAAATTCCAGAAAACTTTAATCTCTGGGTTGAACTGCCACAAATGTCCTAGGTCAGTATACACAATCAAATTTTTTTTTTTTTTTTTTTTTTTTTTTTTTTTTTAAGAGTTCAATTTCTTGAAAAATATGGTTTTGCTGTTTTTTTGGATTTGTCATTTTTGATCTTTTGATGTCATTTTACGTTTTATGACACCAATGTTTGGGCAGTAGCAATGATTTTTAATAGCCATGTTTCACATCTCAGATTTTGCATTTTTGAATAGAATCATTTAGTAAATACTGTAAAAACAAGAATAACACCAAAGATGGTTATACCTCTGTGTCCTATCATGTCAAAAGAATAATGCCCACTGCTTTACCATTAACATCCATGAAGGCAAATTAAAATTAAAACCCGAGGCTCAAATGAGCCTAAAAATCTCTCCATGATCAAGCTGTCTACAAGGAATAAGGGTATTAGTGTTGTGGGATCGGAGAGACAAAGGCAAAAAGGATGGATCACTTTGTGCATGTATGCATACTGCAATAATAGCCAAAAAGGCTCTGAAAACTGAGGTCATCTTTTTTCAATCTCCAATCCCAGTATTCAATCTACATTCGGCTTGAGATTATGTTGAATGAAAGTGTCAATGACACTGTAGCTCAACTTGTGTAAGACATGTACATGTATAGTACGTGACACAGCAATGACACATATCTAGGTTATGACCCAATAACAAAGGTACATGTAAAGTATTGCAAAGGTGGGTGACAGATGCTAAAATGGAAACGAAATCTCCATGAGGTTAATGTTACAATGGGGATCCTTGTATGGTGCATCATAAGCCAAATATTAGCAATTGTTTTGGCCTGTTTGATTATTTGTGCTCAAGGTCACATACTTATGCACAATGGCGAATCGTGACCGCGACAGTTTTATGGGTGGAGCACGTCAGTACCCGGAGAGAACCACCAAGCAACTGTCAGCTCCTTAACATTCTAACTCTGTTCAAGCAGGGTTACAGCGGTTGAAGACATGTGCACAATCGACGTGCAGTACGCCTCAGTACTTGGCGTCATTGTGCCCACATGTAGGCAACCAGGATAAAGTGCCTTGCCCAAGGACAATGCGGGTCATCCCAGACAGGGGCTCGAACTCGAGACCTCTAGCATAGAAGTCCAACAGTCTACCATTGAGCCATCACGCTCCCGGCCTGTTTGATTCAAACCCTTCTACAGTTCATTCCTACTAATAAATATTTGTCCAGACCTTAAAATAGAGTGGTTTGAATTTTTTTTTTATCTTTAGCTCTTAGGGTTCCCACAGGTGAAGAGGTTTTATTTTTCTCATTGTGAGTAGAAAATCGGGTTGTGCTAATGTTTACCATCCCCAAACACCAAATATTAACAGAGCCAAGCCCAAAAGCACTCGTTACAGTCCCATGATAACATAGTCCTAGAAGTTCTGTACAAAAAACTGATTGCACCTGATTTGGGTATAAAATGGCCACCGGTAACCACCTTGAATTTCAGACCGCACCCAAAAACACTCGTTCTCATCCAAAGGTGATAAAGGTACCCAAGAAGTTTCGTGAAGATCGGTTCATAAATACTGCCCCTAGCCTGAGCCATATTGGCATGTGCACTTACTGTGTATAAGTAGCACTGAATAAATCAAAGTTCATCTAATTTGCATAATTTCAGCACAAGAAAAAAACCTGTATTATATGTGAGGTATTCCATGTTACTAAACATTCATACAAAAATTTATTCAAATGAGAACTTTCATATAGAAGTTCTGTACAAAAAACTGATTGCGCTAGTTTCGGTACAAAATGGCGACTGGCGGCCATCTTGAATTTTGAACTGCACCCAAAAACACTCGTTCTCGTCCCACGGTGATAACAAAGGTACCCAAGAAGTTTCGTAAAGATTGGTTCATGAATAGGGCCTCTACCCCGAGCCATATTGAATTGTTGACGCTGGACCATGGCATAACCTCAAATTTGACTACGTCAAAGTTGAGCTAAAAATGACGAAAGGGTTTCCATCTGAAAAGACCACCTAGGTTGGTTAAAATTTTTGGTTTGAAATTGGTTAAAATGTTCCTGGAACCCATCAGTTGTGTGCCGAAATGGGAGTGAAATGGCAGTCAACAAGGACATCACTGAGGGTTTCTTTTTGCCCAAGTTATTTATTTATTTGGGTTTAATGACACTTTTACAGTCACGGACATATCGTGTCGGTGAGTTTTATGGATGGAGGAAGACGGAGTACTCAAAGAGCTACGGAGCAGCTGCCAGCTCCCCAACATCGTAACTCGCCAATGCAGCACAGGCAGGGTTAGATTGGTTGAAGACATGCGCACCATCGATGTGCAGTACACCTCAGGACAGCGTCATCGTGCCCTCATGTGGACAAAAGGGATTACATGCCTTGCCCAAGGACAACGCGGGAGTCCCAATCAATCGCTCAGACGGTCACCCATCCAAGAACTCACCAGGCTCCACGTTGCTGATCTTCGATGATCCGACGAGAAATGGTTACTGCAACGCCACCGCCCCGAATTTTGACCAAGTGGTGCTTTCTGGCTGTGTGTCCTCAAAAACCAGCAGATGCTATCATTAATGAATTAATGAAAATAAAATATTTGACCGAAATAAAATTAGTTTTTCTCCTCAAAATGTTCCGTCTGATGGAATCGAAGATCTTGGAAGAATATTCCTCCTAATGCATTCATCAAGTTAAAATTTGGGCTCCAAGGAGCCGAAATAAGAACCTGCAGATATGATTTGAACATATCTGAATCTGCCTCACAAGAGTGGTTAATTTATTTATTGGTGTTTTAGGTCACATGTTTCTGTACAATAGCTAAACGTGACATAAAAGTCCAGTCAATCATGTTGCCCATTTTAGAGAACTTCCACACCAGGCATTGGTTACTGGGTCCTATTTTACTAGTATGACTGGCTAGTTTACCACAGTAAACAAGCACTGCTTCCCTTCCCAGGGTTCCCAAGGGGAACAAGTATGGTGTGGACCAAACACGGAAAGTTTCTGCCAGGTGGATCTGAAGAAAGTTTTTAATGCAATTCCTTCACACTGCACGAAAGTTAAAAATTTAGGTACCCACGATGAGCTCAAATCTGAACCCCAAGACTTGGTTTTTATAAACTTGAATCTGGCCCCCTATGGGGAAGCTGTATATACCAACTATTAGAAGATAGTGGACCTGAAGATTTTAAAATTATTCCTCATATTGCCCTAGGTTATAATTCGGGGACACACAGGAAGCTCAAACATGAACCGAAATTCGAACAAACTTGATTCCAACTCCCCTCCCCTCCCCTCCAGATGCTGTATATCAAATATGGAAAGATTCTGACAGTTGGATCTGATCTATTTATTTACCGGCATTTAAGGTCACATATTTCTACACAATGGTCAAGCATGACTGCAAAATGTACATGAGGTAAAGATCAGACAATCAACTTAACTGGTTGAGGGCTAGATTATTTTTGGTGTCTGAATTTGTTCTCGCACTCAACCAGTTAAGACCAACAGGCTATGCTGCCCAGTTCGGAGGACTTACACCCCAGGAACTGGTTACTGGGTCCTATTTTACCAGTAAAACAGCTTGTTTACCACAGTAAACAAGCATTGCTTCCCTTACTGGGGTTCCCACAGGTAATCTAATTTCTCATATTGCAGCAAGTTAAAATACAGGGTCCCATAAAGAGCCCAAATATGAGAGGCTTAACTTGAATTTACCCCAATAAAGGTGTTTTATATCAAATACCCAAAAATCTGACAGGTGGATCTGAAGATTTTTAATGAATTTTCCTCCTATTGCACCAAGTTAAAATTCAGGCTCAGAGCCCAAATAAGAACTCCGGTACTTGATTTTTGAAATCTTGAATCGGATAAACTCTAGGCATGTTGTGTACAAAATATCGAAAGATTCTAACTGGTAGTACTGGCAATATTTATTTTTTCCATTTTTGAAAAGTGAGGACTCTGCCTTTTATCATTAACCCATATAGCACCACAACACATCTAGTCGAGATTTTTTGGACGAAATCGATTCTGTTGTCCAAAGGATGCTTTATACCAAATAATTTTCGTATAGAGCATTTGAAAAATTTTTTCTCTATTTTTAGCTCCTGGTGTTCCTACAGGGATGTGAACATTTTTTTTTGCCGCACATTTTTTTTTGCCACAAATCAAGCACATGTCCCAACATTTCTGCAAACCTGATTTGTATAGCATTGGAAGATTATGACTGGTGGATCTGATGACGATTTTAAATATTTCTCATAGCTTACAATTCAGGCTTGCAGATAGCCCAATTATGAACCGTTTGCCTTGAATCTTGGAAGTAAAATTCTATTTTTAGTAACAGCAAACTTGACCTTGAACGTGGGGACATGATTTAGATAATGGTGGTTATTGAACTTGGCCAAAAAATTGTTATTATTCTATCAAGTTGAGCACCCAAATTAAACAAAATCTTATAAAGATTGTTTAAATAATAATATAATACAGGGTGATAATTGGAGTCTTACCAAACTATTTAACAAGAGCACCGCCTAACGAAATAACATTCGCAAGTTTCTCTGGGGTAAAGTTTAAAATTTTTGTTGACTCGACTATGTCTGCCCCCCTCTAATCATTGACCATTCCCCTGCCCTGTCTGGGTAAAGGGTAATTCACCTGTTTCCACATTTTCATATTAAGCGATCTGAGGTCTTCACAAAAACAAGAGGCCCCAAGGGGCCTGAGGGCACCCACCTGACATGGTAGCCTAAATTTATATCAACCCAGAGAATTGATTTCAACAAGTTGCATCTGCTCCTCCTAAGAAAAGCTTATACCAAATATCCAAAGATTCTGACCAGTGAATCTAAAAAAAGATTTTTAAAGAATATTCCTCATATTGAACTAAGTTATAATTCAGGCTCCCACATGGAGCCCATACATGAACCCAGGGACTTGGCTTTAACAAACTTGAATCTCACCCCCCTAAGGATGCTGCACACCAAATATCAAAACATTCCGACTGCTGGATCTGAAGATTTTTAAAGAAAATTCCTCATTTTGAACCAAGTTATAATTCGGGCTACCACAGTGAGCCCAAATATGAACCCAGGGACTTGGCTTGAACAAACTTGAATCTCACCCCCCTAAGCATGGTGCATACCCAATATCAGAAGATTCTGCCTGCTGGATCTTAAGAAGATTTTCAAAGAAATTTGCCTGAAATGCACTAAGTTCAAATTTGGGCTCCTATACTGAGCCCAAATATAAACCCAGGGGGCCGATTTGAACAAACTTGAATCAGATCCACCCCACAATGTTGCATACCAAATATCAAAAGATTCTGCCTGCTGGATCTGGAGAAGAAGATTTAATAAATTTGCTTGAAATGCACTAAGTTCAAATTTGGGCTCCTATACTGAGCCCAAATATACACCCAGGGGGCCGATTTGAACAAACTTGAATCAGATCCACCCCACAATGTTGCTTACCAAATATGAAAAGATTCTGCCTGCTGGATCTGGAGAAGATTTTTTAAGAAATTTGCATGAAATGCACTAAGTTCAAATTCGAGCTTCTATAGTGAGCCCAAATATGAATCTAGGAAGCCGATTTGAACAAACTTGAATCAGATCCACCCCACAATGTTGCATACCAAATATCAAAAGATTCTGCCTGCTGGATCTGGAGAAGAAGATTTTTTAAGAAATTTGCCTAAATGCACTAAGTTCGAAATCAGGCTCCTATACTGAGCCCAAATATGAACCCAGGGGGCCGATTTGAACAAACTTGAATCAGATCCACCCTACAATGTTGCATACCAAATATCAAAAGATTCTGCCTGCTGGATCTGGAGAAGATTTTTTAATGTTTTTCCCATTGCCTGCAGTGTTAAAAAGTGCTGACTCAAGTACTCATGACCCAATAAGCCTTCACATAAAATTTGGTTCAAATCAGCCTCTCGGTTTGGAAAATAGAAATTTTGGGCGGGGCAAAAAATTTTGCCCCTCCCATAACGACGCCAAGTATAGCCCCACAAACTTCTCTTGAACAAATCTGAGTCTACACCTCAAAAGGAAGCTGCACACCAAATATCAAGTCTCTGCAACTGCTGCTTCATGAGAAGATTTACAAAGATTTTGGTGCCCCTTGGGGGCGTGGCACCACCCAGGAGGGGCAACTTCATTTGAACAAATCTGAATTGGCATTAGGTAATAAACATTTAGCCAACATTTGAATAAAATTGGGCTAGTGGTTTAGGAGAAGTCGATAATGTAAAGTTAACGCAGGACGGACGACGGACAGAAAGTGATTAGTAAAGCTCCCCTTGAGCTTCGCTCAGGTGAGCTAAAAATGCGACATCGACGCCGTAGCTGCGACGGGTGGTGCAATCTGCAAATCTAAAAAATATTCTCAGGGGCAATTTACAGGTGATGGTGAAAAAAAAACAAAAATATTTGGAACGACATTTGCATTGGACATGGGCTTGACATGAATGAGATACACTTGCATATTAAATATGAAGTCATTCCACCAGGTAGTTTGAAAGTTTATTCTTTTAGAAACTTGTTTGTCACAAAATTCTAAGTTCATCAAGGGCCATAACTCCCAAGAAAAATATTTGGAACAACACATGCATTGAACAGTGGCTAGACATCAATAAGATACACTTACATGCCAAATGTAAAGTCATTCCATCAAGTATTTCATAAGTTATTGAGTTTTGAAACTCGGTCACAGACAGACCAACCAACCGACCGACCAACCGACCGACATTGCCACTTATATAGAGCTGCTAGTCGCAGCTAAAAAAAGATACCATGCTCATGAAGCCGCATATTAAATTTCAAAAGAATCTGATTAAGTTCACAGACTGAAAAGCACAGAAAGCATAATTTGACTGATTTCTAAGTATGAAAATGGCAATAACTCCTAAGAAAGAAAACAACCAAACACGACCCAAATAAAAACTTGTGCGAGATATTATGGCCATGAAGCTGTGTATTAAATTTGAAAAGAATCTGATTAAGTTGACGGTCTGTAGAGCATGGAAAGCATAATTTGCTCGATTTCTAAGTATTAAGGGGGAAATAACTACTAGGAAAACTGTCGAACATGACCCAAATTCAAACTTGCGCGAGATCATTCTGGTTGTGCAGTATATCAAATATTTTTTAAATCTGATTGAAATCACGCTCTGCAGAACAACTGTCCCCAGACGGACAGCGCCATAACATAATACGTCCGTTTTTGAAACCGGGGGTGGGGGGGCGGGCAGGGGGGGGGGGGGATTGGGTGTATAAAAATAGGCCAATGAAATCGTCAGATGTGTACCCATACGTGCAACTAGTAGAAAGCTGTATGATGTAGGGCCACCACGGATGGAGACATTATGTACACCATACAAGGTATGGTGTACATATAGAAATGGATTGGAGGAGTGTCTAATTTGATGGATAAAGGGTTAATATCTCCGGATCAAATTATCAGATTTACATAAAAAACTATACAGCACAGCACATCAGTAACCAGAATAAATATATAAAGTAACATGACAATCGGATTGATATTTTTCTTTTTATTTCTTTTTTATTTCAAGCCAAAGGGATTGGAGGAATTTTCAATTTGAAGGATAAAGGGTTAATATCTCTGGATCAAATCATCAGATTTACACCAAAAAACTATACAGCTCGGCACATCAGTAACCTGAACACAATTATAAAGTAACTAGACAATCCAAGCAATATTTTTCAAGTTATCAAATGCCAAAGGGATTGGAGGAATTTTCAATTTGAAGGATAAAGGGTTAATACTTCAGGATTAAAATAACAGATTCACACCAAAAACTATACAGCTCGGCAAATCAGTAACCTGAACACAAATATAAAGTAACTAGACAATCCAAGCAATATTTTTCAAGTTATCGAATGCCAAAGGGATTGGAGGAATTTTCAATTTGAAGGATAAAGGGTTAATATCTCAGGATCAAAACATCAGATTTACACCAAAAACTATACAGCTTGGCACATCAGTAACCTGAACACAAATATAAAGTAACTTGACAATCCAAGCAAGTTTTCAAGTTATCGAATGCCAAAGAAATGGATACCGACGCTGGCCAGACAGACAAAGGATGGACGAACGACGGATGGTCACCCGGCATTACGTGTACCATACATAGTATGGGTACACATAAAAATTGACCTTTGAGTGTTAACAAAATAAAGTTCTCATTCCATGGAGCTGTAAGTGGCTCCCTCATGCACATGGGCTGCAGCAAAACAAAAAAATTAAATTTTTGTTGTGGCAAAAATCTTGCCCATCCCAGTCCTCAAACTACCCTTAAACTTGAACATATACCTCAAAATGAAAGTGATAAGGTTTCTTTTTAAATTTTGGGAAATTTTCCCCCCAGCTCCACCCCCTGCCTAGGACAAATTTTAACAAAACTGAATTGCCCCACACCAGTCATAACTCAAACATGAAATTTTATTGGAATTGGGCAAGTTGTTGTGGAAGAAAAGACTCAAATATCCCCTCTTCCCCGATGAGTGATCAGTTTCAATCACACTTTCAGCCAGGTGAGCTAATAGACTTACAATTCAAATAGTTTTTTCTTGTACAGCACATTGTATTTGTCTCATTTTCATTGCAAAACGCACTTGCTTAGTCGACAACTTCCAAAATATAAACCTATCTGAACACACTTGTTTGGCAGGAGGTACAGTCTCCCTAGGCAGATTTACTGTTATCACAAACTGAACATTTCACCCAATGCCGATTATTCGAAACTTGGACAGCGATGCTGCAAAATGTGGGGGGTGTGGTCAATCTTACTGTACAAGTTTGGACAAAATACGGGTACTGGCACTAACACCCCCCCCCCCCCCCTCCCACCCCCAAACTTGAGCTTCTCGAACTAAAAATGTGACAAAATGCACTCTATGTTAATAGTAAGATTCCCTCCGAATGTTTGCTCCATTTAAAAATGTTTTGCTCCATTTAATTAACTGTTTTCATCAGAAAAGTGGAATTTTCCAGGGCCTTTATACTTTCTGAACTAAAAATTTCCATACCTTTCAAGACCTTCCTTATCATTTTCTCCGACTCTTGAACATGAGCAGATAAACATTTGGAAAGAAGGGCGAAACAAAAACTCTCTCACTCGATGGATATACATGAATGTTTGGATGAACAGACTTGGTCATCCTTTTCATAAAAGCTGTATCTTGAAGACAATACTGCAGAGTACACAGTTTATACTTGTACATAACATTCATCCTAATTGATGAAATTTTATTTCGTTTATTATTTATTGGTGTTTAACCCCTAGCACTCTGGTCATGTAACAGAATTTTCTCTAATCTGTTTTCTTTGAAGTTGCAATGAATTTAACCAGTTATATCTTGTTTGACAGAGCTCACTGAGCTCTGTCAAACAAGATATATTTGGTTAAATATCACACTGCATTATGGGAAATATTTGCTGCTGAAAACTTTGCCATTTTGACATCGGAGTGTAGAGGTTAAAGGTCACTTTTCAGCACAATGGGCATTTGTAACCACAACATGGAGATAAAATAAAGTTGAGTCCATCTTTTCTAGTCATGTTACCAATTTTAGAGGACTTCTACCCCACCTTGAACAATTTTTCGTGAGCAATGGTGCGCGAGAGTGATAGCGCACCTTTCCCATGCGTCACTGACGGACACAATTTCTAAGTGAACAAGTAATAAAAACAAGAGGCCCCAGGGTGCCTGAGGGCACCCACCTGACATGGTAGTCTAAATATCAAACCAGGAACTTGACTTAAGCTGCATATGCCCCTCCTAAGAAAAGCATATACCAACTAGATGAAGCGATTATGCCCACACAATACACAGGAGTTTCCTTCTATTTTCAGTTCCTGCACTTTTCTGTCCCAAAACTGAGATAAACGCATAAAAAACAGATTTTTTTCCCCCAAACAAAATATTTTCAGCCTAAATTTTTTTTTCTTTTCCAAGTCCCACCCGGACCCCAAATTTTCAGTGTAAAAAAAAAAAAAAATTTTCGTCTTAAAATTGACCGAAACGCATATAAAACCAAAATACTAATTTCCGGATTTTGGTCCAAAATTTCTAAGTCCGGAATGGGACCCCCAAATTTTCAGCCTAAATATGAACCCAGGGACTTGGCTTGAACAAACCTGAATCTCACCCCCCTGAGGATGCTGCATACCAAATATCAAAAGATTCTTATTGGTGGATCTGAAGAAGATTTTTAAAGAATATTCCTCATACTGCACTAATTTAAACATTTGAGCTCCCACAGAGAGCCCAAATATGGACCCAGGGAATTGATTTCAATAAACATGTGAAACAATCTTCCAATCTTCCAAAGATGTTATATGTGAAATTTGAAAGCTTTTGGAGCAGTGGTTTGGGAGAAAAGTAGTCTTGCATGTTTTTCCCATTACCCACACTGTAAAAAAATGCTGACTCAGCACTTTTTCAAAGTCCCAGAAAAGTACCCCATGATAAATCCGATAGCAATTTTTTTTTTACCATTCCATTCTGTTGGTCCTAAGGAAGCTTCACACCACACCAAATAAGAATTCTCAGTGCTGTGTAGTTTTGGAGATATGGGCGTTTTAATTTTCTTTTTTTAGCTCTTTCCCATGGGGCGACGTGAAAAAAAATTTGGCATAAATTAAGTACTTATGACCCAATAAGCCCTCATATCAATTTTGTTTGTGTCTGCCATTTTCTTTCAGACTTTGGAAGAGGAAAATACTCCAATATGTGAGGCTTCTCTTTCGAGAAATACGGAATAAAGCACAATGTTTTTACCAGCCACATGGCTTGACAAGGCAGCTTCCCATGTCAGACACTTTTTTACAAATACGGCACCAGGCCTTTTTTTTTTATTCAAACTTATCTGATGTGACCAATTCTCTATTTCAGACCATTGGTCCATTTCTCAGAATAAACATTTCCATCTACACCAATAGCAGTAACACTGAAGGAATTAAATTCTAATCATAAATGACAACCACAAACTTCAGTGAATTTCAGCTCCATCAAATTAGATTACCCGAGCTGATCAACTGGCTCTTGCACCTTCGATCCTATCTGTTAAACAAGAGGCACCAAGGAGCTTTAATCGGTCACCGACAAAGCAGCTCAAAGAACTTTGGGTCACATTCAGTTCGTCATGGTTCAACACAACAGAGAAATGCAGCCATGAAAGGCAAATTTTATGGAAAAACACCAAGGAATGGATTTAAACAAATCTAACCTGCCCGCCCCCCCCCCCCCCCCCCCCCCTAGAGAGCCCAAACATTAAGCCAGGGACACACTGAACAAACTTGAATGAGCCCCCCTAGAGATGTAATATTCTAAGTAAGAAAGAATTCTGACTGGTGAATCTGAAGATGAAGGTTCTTAAAGAAATGTCCTCCCATTGCACTTAGCTGAACTTCAGACTCCAATCGAGAGCCAAAATGTTAACACAGGGACCCGATTAGAACATACTTGATCTGACCCACTTAAGAGATCTTGTATACCAAATATGAAAGGATTCTGACTGGTGGATCTGAAGAAGATTTTTAAAGAAAATTCCTCATATTGCACAAAGTTAAAATTCAGGCTCCCATGGGTAGAGGTGGCCCAAATTAATAACCCAGGGGCTCAATTTGAACAATCTTGAATCTGACTCCACTATAGATGTTGCCAAATATTAAAACATTCTGAATGTTGTATCTAAAGATTTTTAATGAAATTTCCTCATATTGCATGAAGTTAAACTTTGGGCTCCAATAGAGACCAAATATTAACCCAGGTACCCGATTTGAACAAATTAGAATCTGACCATCCTAGGGATTTTGTATACCAAATATGAAAGCATCCTTACTGGTGGATCTGAAGATTTTTAAAGAAATTTCATCATATTGTACCAAGTTAAAATTTTGGCTCCCTCAGGGACCCCAAATATTAATCCTGGGACTCGATTTGAACCAACTTGAATCTGAACCCCCAAGAGATGCTATATACAAAATATACGATTCTAATTAATGATTTTGGAGAAGATTTTTTTTAATTTTGGAAAGCAATTTATGGTTGCTATAAGAGTAATGCCCCTTGTGGGCCTGGCAACTTTATTTGAACAAACTTTAATTGACAAATATATAAGAGACATGCACATCAAATTTGGTTCGATTCGACCTAGTGGTTTATGAGAAGTCGATAATGTCAAGTTCACGCTGAATGGACGGACAGAACTTATCACTTGAGCTCCCCCGACTGTCAGTCAGGTGAGCTAAAAATTTGAGGGGTGCCAACAGAATTATGCCCCTTTTGGTGCCCCCTGTGCGTGTGGCAACTTTATGTGCACAAACCTGAATTGACATACAAGGAACATGCATATCAAAATTGGTTCAATTGGTTTATGAGAAGTCGATAATGTAAAGTTCACACCGGGCAGACAGTCGACTGACAGAAGTGATAACTTAAGCTCCCGACTTTCCGACAGGTGAGCTAATAAATGAAAGTGTCAATGACACTGTAGCTTAACTTTGTGTGTTGTGTTTGATGAAAAGTGTAGCCATGACGGAAGACTGATTGCAACTAAAAGGGTACGTCCTCATCTCGACATTATACTGAATCATTCTACTAAGTTACAATGAAATCCCTTCACAAATACGACTTGTAGTCTGTACTAAGTTTTTCGGGTTTTGGGCTCGGGAAGCCATCATGGTTGAATGATCATGACCAAAAGGGGGCATTGTCATCTGGGCATAATCTGGAGTGATCCTACGAAGTTACAATGAAATCCCTTCATAAATATCACCTGTAGACTGTGCTCAAGGTTTTCGGGCTTCGGGCCCCTGAAGCCATCACAGTTGACCAAACATGACCAAAAGGGGATGTCATCATCTAGGCATTACATGGAGTCAACCTAACAAGTTGCAATGAAATCCTACCATAAATACAACTTATAGACTATGCTAAAGGTTTTTGGGATCGGGCCGCCATAAAGGCTGAATGATTGTGACCAAAAGGGGACGTGCTCATCTTGACATTATTTGGAGTCATCCTACCAAGTTACAATGAAATCCCTTCATAAACATGACCTGCAGACTGTGCTAAAGGTTTTCGGGCTTCGGATCCCTGAAGCCATCACAGTTGCCCAATCGTGTCCAAAAGGGGCTGTTCTCATCTAAACATTATTTGGAGTCATCCTACCAAGTTACAATGAAATCCCTTCATGAATATGACCTGAAGACTGCTCAAGGTTTTTGTGCTTCGGGCAGCCATCATGGTTGAATGATCGCAACCAAAAGTGGACACTCATCTGGGCATCATCTGGAGTGATCCTACGAAGTTGCATTTAAATCCCTTCATAAATATGACCTGTAGACTGTGCTAAAGGTTTTCGGGCACCTGTAGCCGTCACAGTTGCCCAATCACGTCCAAAAGGGGACTTTTTCATCTAGACATTATATGAAGTCAACCTACCAAGTTACAATGAAATCCCTCCATAAATATGACCTGTAGACTATGCTACAGGTTTTCAGGTTTGGGGTTCGGGCAGTCGACACTGTTGACAGTTCATGACCAAAAGGGGACGTTCTCATCTAGGCATTATACAGAGGCATTCTACCAAGTTACAATGAAATCCCTTCATAAATACGACCTGTAGACTGTGCTAATGGTTTTCGGGTTTTGGGCTTGGGCACCCATACCGGCTGACCAATCACGACCAAAAGGGGACGTTCTCGTCTAGACGCGACCCCAAAACTGTATATGAAATTTCGTGGCGATCAGACAAGAACTACGTGGTGTATGTAGCCTGTGCTAAAGGAAAATGTGAACAGACTCAGACTAACAGACTTCCGCATGCCTGACAGCAATAGCTTATCTTGACTTTGTCAAGTTAAGCTAATAATGTCAGTTTCAGTTGCAAACATTAAGACTGTTTCTGGCATCTCCCATAAATGGGACTTGGGCAAACTTGTCATTGCTGTCTCCAAATGGGTACCTATCAACACTTCAGACGTATTGTATTGTATTGTATTGTATTATGCATCGGACATTTGTTTGTTTGTCTTTCCAAGATTCAGGGATTTGTTTGCTTTCCCTGTACCATTCAAATCGGCCCAGGGGTTACAAAAACTGAAAATTTAGGGACACAAGTTTCCTTTCAACAAACTTCAGTCCACACTTCGAAAGAAAGCTAAAACCAACCATCAACAATTGCTGGATTAAAGCACAAATGAATTTCTGTCTCCCCTCGCTCACCCAGGATGCTGAATACCAAATATCAAAGATTCAAGATTTTGACCTGGTGGATCTAAGATTTTTAAGGAATATTTCTCAATGCAAAAAGTTAAAATTCAGGCACCCAAATATGAATCCAAGATAGATGTAAACCATATATCAAAAGATTCTGATTGGTGGTTCTGGAGAATTTTTTTCAATTTTTGAAAAAAAAGAAGAAAACTTTTGGGTGCCAACAGTTACGCCACTTGTGGTACTCCCTGATAGCATGGCAACTTAATTTTAACAAACTGGAATTGACATATGGAACATGCACACCAAATGTGGTTCAATTTCTGCTCTGTAGTTTTTTAAAAAGCTGATCATGTGAAGTTGTCAAGTTCACGACCGATAGACTGATGGAAAGTGATCCATAAACCTACCCTTAGGCTAAAAACATGTTTTACGTCCACAGAAAAAGTATCGACAAGGTAGTGTTAGGGAAATATTTAGGAAAACCTAAAGCTTCAGAAATGTCTTCCATAGTGGTAAAAGCAAAAGTTATTCATATTTCTAAACTTCCAACACTGCCATCTCAATTGGCACACTGAAGTATTGATTCTTTTAATGATCAGAACCCGAATAAACTTCAAGATAGGCTGTGGTTAAAAAAAAATGAATTTGCTACTAACAATAAAATAAAGAGGCACAATACTTAGTTTTACATACAAAGCAAACATCCCAAGATATCAAGATAAAAAGTTTAAAAGCAAACAAAATGTGCTCTGGACAAGCAATTTTTAATGGATAGATAGATGAACAAGCAGTTCAAAAGTAAGTTTATACAATCCAGAAGCATGAATTAGAAATTACTTAAGGCTATTCTGCAAGTATTCTTTTGAGCAATACAGGGCCACATAGCCAGTTAAGTTTACAAGTTACTTCAATCTCTAGAGATAATGTGAGATGGAAAGACAAAGTGTACACATATGGATGGGCCGAACATCTGCATGCTTCTGCTTTCCAAAGTTTGTATTCATTTAGAGATACAGGTTGCTTGCCTCAATACTTCACAGGGCTATCCAAATTAACTTGACTGGTTGAGTAGAAATTGTTAATTTTACAATCTATTCTCTCCATTTGGTTCAACACAATTACATGCATTGCTCAAGTAATCAAACAAGGACTGAAATGAAAATGAATGGTGAACTAATAATTTTCATTTGTTGGGGTTTGAAGTTGCTCACCATCTGTGGGTATATACTCATAAGTATTTCTTTGTGGTTTATTGAGTTTCAACAGCATAAGTATAAAGAAAAATTAGCTGATCGAAGGTCAAGTTTAGTCTGTTTAAAATTATGCTGCACACTTAACAACACACTCCAAAGACATCAGTTAGTGTCTTGTTATACCAGTAAGCTATGGAATTAAGTGAAATGTAAATCTCTGCACAGAGGTTGATTGTTGCAATATCAAAATTTCAAGCTGCAAATTTTTCCTTTCATACAACTAATAAATTAACCAATTCAATCTTGTTTGCAAGATTGAATTGGTTAAATTCTTAGTTCCATTATATGAAAACATTGCTACTTGAAATATCAGTATTTTGACATCAGTGCAGAGAGTTTCAGAGCAACATGATTATGCAGTGATGTATAAACAGATGGACAAGCAGACAGGGTTACAACAGGGCTGTGCAACTTCGATGCAGTGGCCCAAATGAAACAACAAGCACCACATGCAGTTCAAATTTACACAACACGATGAATTTGATTTTCACTTGCCTTGTTCTGGTCCATACCAACCACCATAATCATATCCTATAAAAAAAAAAAGAAAAGTGATTTGAATTTACACCCAGCAATCCACCGTCTCCTAGGAAAACTGATTTCCTATTTGCAGCCTTCCATTGATTTTAATATTTCCTAAAATATCAAGATAAACTAGAACTATCATAGAAGGTGATGACAATACTCCCACTTCAGGCTTTCCAGACGGCATCTTTGAATTAGGAGCTACAAAATCAGTTGAAAAATGGAGGAATTGCATAGCCAAAAATTCCATGCAGCAATCAAAATTAAATCTCAGTTCAAGGAGAGAAGTTTTTCATAACTAGCTGCTTGATAATTTTTGTAGCTACTTACATATACAATGAAAGTGTCAATGACACTGTAGCTCAACTTGTCAAGACAAAGACATGTACATGTATAGTATGTGACACAGCAATGACAAACATCTAGGTAATGACCTGATAACAAAGGTACATATAAAGTATTGTAATGGTCTAAATACTGACCGTTGCCTGTAACAAATGTATAGGTAAAGTATTGTAAAGGTGGGTGACAGTCAGATGCTAAACTAGAAAAGAAATCTTCGAGTCCCAGAGTGGGTCTGAACCTCAAAATATTTGTTCTCATAGCACAGTGATAACAAAGGCACCCCAAAACACACTCATTCCTGTCCCAAGGTGATAACAAATGTACCCAAGAAGTTTTGTGAAGATCAGTTCATAAATACGAGCTGTATAGAACTTGTGACAAAAAACTGATTGGACCTAATTTCGGTACAAAATGGCCACTGGCAGCCATCTTGAATTTTGGACCGTACCCAAAAACCCTCATTCTCATCCCAAGGTGATAAAGGGACCCAAGAAGTTTTGTGAAGATCGGTTCATAAATACAGCCTCTACCCTGAGCCGTATTGACATGTGTGCTTACATTGTGTAAGTAGCACTGAATAAATCAAAGTTCATCTAATTTGCATAATTTCTGCACGAAAAAAAACCCCTTACAATATGTGATGTATTCCATGTTACTAAACATTCATACAAAAATTTATTCAAATCAGAACTTTCATACAGAAGTTCTGTACAAAAGACTGATTGCACTAATTTTGGTACAAAATGGCTGCTGGTGGCCATCTTGAATTTCGGACCACACCCAAAAACACTCACTCTCATCCCACGGTGATAACAAAGGTACCCAAGAAGTTTCATAAAGATTGGTTCATAAATATGGCCTCTAGTCTGAGCTGTATAGAAGTTGTGTACAAAAAACTGATTAGACCTAATTTCGGTACAAAATGGCCACTGGCAGCCATCTTGAATTTTAGACCGCACCCAGAAACACTCGTTCTCGTCCCAAGGTGATAACAAAGGTACCAAAGACATTTCATGAAGATCAGTTCATAAATACAGACTCTAGTCTGAGCCGTATTGACATGTGTACTTACTGTGTGCAAGTCGCACTGAAAAAATCAAAGTTCATCTAATTTGCATAATTTCTGCACAAGAAAAAAACCCATATTATATGTGATGTATCCCTTGGTACTAAACATTCACACAAAAAATTATTCAAATCAGCGCTTTCATATGGAAGTTCTGTGCAAAAATCTGATTGCACCTAATTTTGTACAAAATGGCTGCCATCGGCCATCTTGAATTTCGGACCGGACCCCAAAACACTCGTTCTCGTCCCACGGTGATACCAAAGGTACCCAAGAAGTTTCGTAAAGATCGGTTCATAAATACGGCCTCTAGCCCGAGCCGTATTGGCATTTGCACTTACAGTGCTGAAAGTAACCCAAAAAAACATCAAAACTAGTCTAATTTGCACAATTTACGCACGAGAAAAAAATCCGTATTATATGTGATGTATCCCATGGTACTAAACATTTATACAAAACTTTATTCAAATCAGAACTTTCATACAGAAGTTCTGTACAAAAAACTGATTTTTGCATCATCGGTACAAAATGGCCGCTGGCAGCCATCTTGAATTTCGGACCACACCTAAAAACACTCGTTCCCGTCCCAGGGTCATAACAAAGGTACACAAGAAGTTTCGTAAAGATTGGTTCATAAATACGACCTCTAGCCCGAGCCATAGCCAATTGTTGACGTACGGACAGACGGACGACGGGCCATGACAATAGCTCAAATTTGACTCCGTCAAAGTTGAGCTAAAAATCAAATCATCTGGGTAGGATGAGTTGCATGCAAAATTTATACAGTTATCAGCATTAAATCAAGTTCAAGAGCAGATAACCTGATTAAAAACATTGCAGATTAAAAATTCTGGAATATGCATGTTCACTTCTAAGTGATTACGTTTGAGAAGTTTCATGAAAATCTGTCCATAAATGCATAAAGATGTGCATACAAGAATTTCATAAAATCTATAATAAATCTTCCAAGTTCAAGAGGTAAGTGGAGGTAACCTTATTGAAAACATTGCATATTGTGACTTACAACTGTATTGAGTATATATCAAATGCAACTTTTTGTAAAGACTTGCGACCTGCAGCCCAGTGGATTATAGTAATTAGTTGGTTACTCCATTATCCAGTGCAACAGGTACACAGATATTCAGCCAGGCCCTCAATGGAATTGGTGGCATAGATATAACTTGACATCCCTTTTCACCAAAAAAGGGATTTTGTTAAACTTTCGAGTCGTGCCAGATTTTTTCTGTGATCAATTGTCCATTCAATCCTAAATTGTTAGTTTATTTATCAAAACTGGCAATTTAAAAAAAGAAAAAAAAAGAAGCCCTCCCCGCCCACTGGAGTTTTGAAAACATTGTATTGCACAAAAATAACCAGAATGGCTAAATGATTGGCACCAGACAGTTTCGAACCATCATGAACACTGCTGGTGCATCTGAAGAATATTCCTCACATTGCACTAAGTTAAAACTTTGGGCTCAAATGTGAACTCTGACCCGATTTGTTAAAGACAAATCTAACCACTATCTTATTATTTTTTGATGTTTAAGGTCACATATTTCTGCACAATGGCTAATCATGTCAACAACAGTTTTACGGGTGGAGGAGGCTGGAGTACCTGGAGAGAACCACAGAGCAACAGCAAGCATCTGTCAGCTCCCAAACATACTACCTCCACACAAACAGGGTTGGCGTTGGTTGAAGACAGGTGCACCATCAACGTGCAGTATGCCTCGGTACACAACGCCACATGCCCCCACAAGGGCAATGGGGGTGAAGTGTCTTGCCCAAGGACACAATGCCACTGGTGGGATTCGATCCGAGGACCTCTCAGCTTGCACCTCCACCTACTGAGACACCACACCCCCCCTCTCCCCCCCCCCCTTAATCTGCCCCTTAAGGATGTTTTATACCAAATATGAAAAGACTGACATGGACATGAAGATTTTAAAAAATATTCCTCATATTGCACAAAGTTAAAATTCAGGTTCCACAAGGAACACAAATATGAACCCAGGGACTAATTTGAACAAACTTGAATCTGCCCTCCTGATGATGTTGTATACCATATATCAAAATATTCTGATTGCTGGTTCTGGAGCAAAAGTTAAAAGTTGGGCTCCAATCGAGAATCCAAATATGAACACAGGGATTTGGAGTGAACAAATTTTATTCTGACCTATTACAGAGTTCATACACTTTTCAGAGAATCAAAATCCATGACTTTTCAAAAAAATTCCATGACGAGGTTTTTTTGCACCCAATATGAAAAGCTTCATTTTTTGCAAAATTTTTGCGCAAGTCTCAGGCCTGGCATTCTGAAAAATGCTGGAGGGCAATAAATCGCTCTCCTTAATCAGCTTAGGAGAGCAATTAGCTTTACACAGCTTTTTAAGTATCCAGTTAAACGCGAACTCATTGAAACTGAAACCAACAGACTATTACATCAGTGATTTTATTAACTCTACTAAGATAAAGCAAAATCTCTTAGACATCCAGATGTCTCACTCAACAACCGAACACACACTTGACAATACATGTGTGTGTGCCCAAGTTGGGTGGGGGGTGGGTTGAAGGTGGAAATGGTAGGCATATGACTTTCTTGGACAACAGGTCTGCTTGAATCTACAGTCACATCCTAGTGCGTGTGCTTCAAGTGACAGGATAGTAGTAGTGGTAGTATATTATAGTGTCAATATTCCTTGAATAATTACCCTTCAAACTGATGTCAGTTGTTGAAACTGACAGAAAAAAAAATATTGCTGTGACCCATTTTGCTTCAAATGATTGCAACTGTGTTTGGGTATGTACAAAGTGCATACCCAAACACAGTTGCAGCCATTACCTTTTACCACTAAACCAGTTTCAACATGAAATTACGTGATATGTGACTTCGAAGTTAAATTACATTTTTGCTTTACAACAAGAATTTAATGTGAGAGTAATACATGTAATCTCAATCATCCCAGACCAAAATATTTAGGAGGGCAATTTTTGGCTCTCCTTAATTCTTTCAGGAGGGCAGTAAGGAGAGCTAAAAAATCGCTCTCCTGAAATTGCCAAGACTGAGTCTCATGTAAGTTTTACACAAAATCAATCCCTTTTAAACCTGGTTACAAATTCCATGACTTTTCCAAAACTTTTAACCCTTCCAGCCCATTTTCCAAAACTTTTCAAGGCCGATCAATTGTTTTTTTCACAATTCCATGACTTTTCCAGGATTCCATGATCCGTACGAACCCTGCAACTAAGAATGCTGAAAACCAAATAAAAAAGTTTTTGCTTGGTGGATCTGAAGATTATTTTCAAACAAGAGGCCCCAGGGGGCCTGAGGGCGCTCACCTGACATGGTAGTCTAAATATCAAACCAGGGACTTGACTTGAATAAGCTGCATACGCCCCTCCTAAGAAAAGCATATACCAACTAGATGAAGCGATTGTGCCCACACAATACACAGGATTTTCCTTCTATTTTCAATTCCTGCCCTTTTACGTCCCGAAATTGAGAAAAACGCATAAAAAACAGATTTTTTCCCCCCAAACAAAATATTTTCAGCCTAAATTTTTTTTTCTTCTTTTCTAAGTCCCACCCAGACCCCAAATTTTCAGTGTAAAAAAAAAAAGTTTTTTGGTCTTAAAATTGACCGAAATGCATAAAAAAAAAAAAAAAAATTTTCCGGATTTTGGTCCAGAACAGGGCCCCAAATTTTCAGCCTAAATATGAACCCAGGGACTTGGCTTGAACAAACTTGAATCTCACCCCCCTAAGGATGCTGCATACCAAATATCAGATTCTTATTGGTAGATCTGAAGAAGATTTTTAAAGAATATTCCTCATACTGCACTAATTTAAACATTTGGTCTCCCATAGAGAGCCCAAATATGGACCCAGGGAACTGATTTCAATAAACATGTGAAACAATCTTCCAAAGATATTATATGTGAAATTTGAAAGCTTTTGGAGCAGTGGTTTGGGAGAAAAGTAGACTAAAATGTTTTTCCCATTACCCACTGTGTTAAACAAGAGGCCCCAGGGGACCTAAGGGCGCTCACCTGACATGGTAGTCTAAATATCAAACCCGGGACTTGACTTGAATAAGCTGCATACGCCCCTCCTAAGAAAAGCATATACCAACTAGATGAAGCGATTGTGCCCACACAATACACAGGATTTTCCTTCTATTTTCAGTTCCTGCACTTTCACGTCCCAAAATTGAGATAAACACATAAAAAACAGATTTTTTTCCCAAACAAAATACTTTCAGCCTAAATTTTTTTTCTTCTTCTTAAAACACATAAAAAACGATAAAACTAATTTCCGGATTTTGGTCCAAAATTTTCTAAGTCCCACCCGGACCCCAAATTTTCGGTGTAAAAAAAAAAAAATGTTTTTTTTGTCTTAGAATTGACAGAAACGCATAAAAAACACAAAAATTATGGATTTTGGTCCACCCGGACCCCAAATTTTCGGTGTAAAAAAAAAATGTTTTTTTTGTCTTAGAATTGCCAGAAACACAAAAAAAAAACAAAAAAAATTTCCGGATTTTGGTCCAAAATTTTCTAAATCCCAACGGACCCCAAATTTTCAGGGTAAAAAAAAAAAAAATTTTTTTCTCTTAAAATTGACAGAAACGCATCAAAAAAAACAAACCAAAAAATTTTTTTTCGGATTTTGGTCCAAAATTTTCCAAGTCCCACCCGGACCCCAAATTTTCAGGGGAAAATTTTTTTTATGTCTTAAAATTTACAGAAACGCATACACCCCCCCCCCCCCCCCCCCCAAAAAAAAATTCCGGATTTTGGTTAAAATTTTCGGATTTTGGTCCAAAATTCCCCAAAACGCAGAAAAAACAAAAAAATTTTCGGATTTTGGTCCAAAATTTCTAAGTCCGCAACGGAACACCAAATTTTCAGCCTAAATATGAACCTAGGGACTTGGCTTCAACAAACTTGAATCTCACCCCCCTAAGGATGCTGCATACCAAATATCAAAACATTCTTGTTGCTAGATCTGAAGAAGATTTTTCAAAAATACTCCTCATACTGCACTAATGTAAACATTTGGGCTCCCATAGAGAGCCCAAATATCGACCCAGGCAATTGATTTCAATAAACATGTGAAACAATCTTCCAAAGATGTTATATGTGAAATTTCAAAGCTTTTCGAGCAGTGGTTTCGGAGAAAAGTAGTCTTATGTTTTTCCCATTATCCACAGTGTCAAAAAATGCTGACTCAGCACTTTTCCGAAGTCCCCAAAAAGTACCCCCATGATAAAACCGATGGCAATTTCTTATGACCATTCCATTCTGTTGGTCCTAAGGAAGCTTCACAACAAATAAGAATTCTCAGTGCCGTGTAGTTTTGGAGATATGGGCATTTTAATTTTTTTCTATTTTTAGCTCCTGTGGTCCCCATGGGGAGACGGGAAAAAAAATTTTTGGCATAATTTAAGTACTTATGACCCAATAAGCCCTCATATCAAATTTGGTCAAAATTTGCCTCTCGGTTTGGAAAATAGAAATTTTGGGAGGGGCAAATATTCTTTCCCCTCCCATTATGACGCCAAGTATAGCCCCACAACTTCTCTTGAACAAATCTGAGTCTACACCTCAAAAGGAAGCTGCACACCAAATATCAAGTCTCTGCTACTGCTGGTTCATAAGATTTTTTAAGATTTATGCACACTTTTTGGGTGTGGCCCTACCCACGGGCGAGGCAACTTGATTTGAACAAAATCAAATTGCGATGTCATAAACTATTATCTCAAATATCAATTAAATTGGTTCAGCGATTAGGGAGGAGAAGACGCAAACACCATGTTCACGGACGACGGACGTTGAGTGATCACTATAGCTCTCCTGACAAAGTCAGGTGAGCTAAAAATGCTGATTCAGCACTTTTTCAAAGTCCCCAAAATGTACCCCATGATAAAACCGATAGCAATTTTTTTTTACCATTCCATTCTGTTGATCCTAAGGAAGCTTCACACCAAATAAGAATTCTCAGTACTGTGTAGTTTTGGAGATATGGGAGTTTTAATTTTTTTTCTATTTTCAGCTCCTGCGGTTCCCATGGAGCGACGGGGAAAAAAAATTTGGGCATAAATTAAGTACTTATGACCCAATAAGCCCTCATATCAATTTTAGTTCAAATCTGCCTCTTAGTTTGGAAAATAGAAATTTTGGGAGTGGCAAAAATTTTTGCCCCTCCCATAACGAAGGCAAATAATGCCCGACAAACCTCTCTTCCAACAAATTTGATTCTAAACCTCAAAAGGACTCTGTATACCACAAATCAAGTCTCTGCTACTGGTGGTTCATTAGATGATTTTCAAAAAATTTGACCATTTTTTCCCTACACCTCTGCTCAATATCAGCCGAAACCTAATTTGCATAAAAATCAAAATGCCCCATATAACCACTACTTACATGAAATTTAATTAAAATGTGGCCAGTGGTTTAGGAGAAAGAGGCTCAAACACCACCTTCACGCAGGACGACGGACGGACGAAGAGTGATAAGAAAAGCTCACCCTGACTTTCAGTCAGGTGAGCTAACAAGAGGCCCCAAGGGGCCTGAGGGCGCTGACATGGTAGCCTAAATATCAACTCAGAGAATTGATTTCAACAAGATGCATCAGCTCCTCCTAAGAAAAGCTTATACCAAATATCCAAAGATTCTGACCAGTGAATCTAAAAAAAAAAGAGAAAAAGATTTTTAAAGAATATTCCTCATATTGAACTAAGTTATAATTCGGGTTCCCATAGGAAGCCCATATATGAACTCAGGGACTTGGCTTTAACAAACTTGAATCTCACTCCAAGGATGCTGCACACCAAATATCAAAACATTCCGACTGCTGGATCTTGACAAGATTTTCAAAGAAATTTGCCTGAAATGCACTAAGTTTGAATTCGAGCTTCTGAAGTGAGCCCAAATATGAATCTAGGGAGCCGATTTGAACAAACTTGAATCAGATCCACCCCACAATGTTGCATACCAAATATCAAAAGATTCTGCCTGCTGGATTTGGAATAGAAGATTTTTTAAGAAATTTGCCTGAAATGCACTAAGTTCGAATTCGGGCTTCTATAGTGAGCCCAAATATGTATCTTGGGAGCTGATTTGAACAAACTTGAATCAGATCCACCCCACAATGTTGCATACCAAAAAACAAAAGATTATGCCTTCTGGATCGGGAGAAGATATTTTTGAAGAAATTTGCCTGAAATGCACTAAGTTCGAAATCGGGCTCCTATACTGAGCCTAAATATGAACCCAGGGGGCCGATGTGAACAAACTTGAATCAGATCCACCCTACAATGTTGCATACCAAATATCAAAAGATTCTGCCTGCTGGATCTGGAGAAGAAGATTTTTTAATCTTTTTCCCCATTGCCTACAGTGTTAAAAAGTGCTAACTCAGCACTTTTTCAAAGTCCTGAAAAAAGTACTTTGTGATCAGACCGATAGGGATTTTTTTTAACCATTCTATTCTACTGGATAAAAGTAAGCTTTATACAAAATAAGAATTCTCTGTGCCGTGTAGTTTTGGAGATATGGCAGTTTTAAGGTTTTTCCTATTTTTAGCTCCCGAGGTTCCCACGGGGCAATGAGAAAATTCTTTTTTGCATCAATCAACTACTTATGACCCATTATTATCTCATATCAAATTTGGTTCAAATCAACCTTACGGTTCTGAAAATAGAAATTTTAGGCGTGGCCAAAATTTTTGCCCCTCCCATAACGAAGGCAAATAATGCCCAACAAACTTCTCTTGAACAAACTTGATTCTAAACCTCAAAAGAACTCTGTATACCACATACCAAGTCTCTGCAACTGGTGGTTCATTTGAAGATTTTCCAAAAATTTGGCCATTTTTTCCATACCCCTCTGCTCAATATGAGCCGAAACCTAATTTAAATAAAAATCAAAATGCCCCTATAGAACCACTACTTACATGAAATTTAATTAAAATGTGGCCAGTGGTTTAGGAGAAAGAGGCTCAAACACCACCTTCACGCAGGACGACGGACGGAGAGTGATAAGAAAAGCTCACCCTGACTTTCAGTCAGGTGAGCTAACAGGAGGCCCCAGGGAGCCTGAGGGCGTTCACCTGACATGGTAGTCTAAACATCAAACCAGGGACTTGACTTGAATAAGCTGCATACGCCCCTCCTAAGAAAAGCATATACCAACTAGATGAAGCGATTGTACCCACACAATACACAGAATTTTCCTTCTATTTTCAAGTTCCTGCACTTTTACTTCCCAAAATTAAGATAAACACATAAACAGATTTTTTTCCAAAAAATACTTTCAGCCTAAATTTTTTTCTTCTTCTTAAAACGCATAAATAACTAATTTCCGGATTTTGGTCCAAAATTTTCTAAGTCCCACCCGGACCCCAAATTTTCGGTGTAAAATTGGCAGAAACGCATAAAAAACAAAAAACAAAAAAAATTATGGATTTTGGTCCAAAATTTTCGAAGTCCCACCCAGACCCCAAATATTCAGGGTAAAAAAAAAAATTGTTTTTTTTTGTCTTAAAACTGACCGAAATGCATAAAAAACCAAAACAAAAATTTCCGGATTTTGGACCAAAATTTTCGAAGTCCCACCCAGACCCAAAATTTTCAGTGTAAAAAAAAAAAATTCTTTTTGTCTTAGAATTGACAGAAACGCATAAAAAACACAAAAAAAAAATTTAAGGATTTTGGTCCAAAATTTTTCAAGTCCCACCGGAACCCAAATTTTCAGGGGAAAAAAAATAATTTTTTTTTGTCTTAAAATTGACAGAAACACAAACAAAAAAAACAAAATTTCGGATTTTGGTCCCAAATTTTGTAAGTCCCACCCGGACCCCAAATTTTCAGGGGAAAATTTTTTTTTCAGATTTTGGTCCCACCCGGACCCCAGATTTTCAGGGGAAAAAAAAAAAAAAAAAAATTTTGTCTAAAAATTGACAGAAATGCATAAAAAACAAAATTTTTTTTCGGATTTTGGTCCAAATTTTCTAAGTCCCACCCAGACCCCAAATTTTCAGGGTAAAAAAAAAATTATCTTTTTTTTGTCTTAAAATTGACCAAAACGCAGAAATTTTTTTTTTTTTTTTCGGATTTTGGTCCAAAATTTTCCAAGTCCCACCCGGACCCAAAATTTTCAGGGGAAAATTTTTTTTTTTTTTTTTGTCTTTTTTAAAATTGACAAATGCATAAAAAACAAAAAAAATTTTTTTTTCGGATTTTGGTCCAAAATTATCCAAGTCCCACCCGGACCCCAAAATTTTCAGGGGAAAAATTTTTTTTTTTTTTTTTTTTTTTGTCTTAAAATTGACAGAAATGCATAAAAAACCAAAAAAAAATTTTTTGGATTTTGGTCCAAAATTTTCTGAGTCCAACCTGCACCCCAAATTTTCAGGGGAAAAAAAAAAAAAATTTTTTTTGTCTTAAAATTGACCGAAACGCAGAAAAAACAAAAAAAATTTCGGATTTTGGTCCAAAATTTCGAAGTCTGCTACAGGACCCCCAAATTTTCAGCCTAAATATGAACCCAGGGATTTGGCTTCAACAAACTTGAATCTCACCCCCCTAAGGATGATGCATACCAAATATCAAAACATTCAGGGCCAAAAATATTACCACTCCCATTACAAAGCCAAATACTGCTTCACGAACTTCCTTTGAACAAACTTGATTCTACACCTCAAAAGGAAGCTCCATAACAAATATCAAGTCATTGTACCCACTGGTTCGTAAGATTTAAAAAATATTTTGGAGCATTACCCCCCTCACTGTGGGGCTGGGCATATTGGGTTGAACAAGAGGCCCCACGAGGCCTGAAGCGCTCATCTTGTACAGAACACAATTTAAACAGAGTCCAAGAATGAGTCTACAATAAGCATGCCATCTCCATAGGCTACACTGTCAATCCTTGAGTCCCTCAGGAGTGACAAAAATAATCTGGGCATCATGCCTTTTCTTCAGTTGATCATAAGTAAAATGTAGAGCTCCCCTATGAAGCCCCTTGATACAACCTATGTGGATTAATCTTAGTACCTCCAGAGGGTACTGAATACAAAATTTTTAATTCTTCAGCAAAATGGCCAATTCCGGCTCCCATAGAGAGCCCAAATATTAACCCAGGCTCTTGATTTGAACACAGTTGAATCTGACTTCCCTAGAGATGTTGTGTACCAAATATGAAAGCATTCTGACTGTTGGATCTGAAGAGAAATTTTAAAGAAATTTCTTCGAAATGCACTAAGTTCAAATTTGGGCTACCATAGCGAGCCCAAATATTAACCTATGGATCCGATTTGAACAAACTTGAATCTGACCCCCCTAGATATGTTGTATACCAAATGTGAAAGCATTCTGACAAGTGAATCTGAAGAAGATTTTTGAAGAAATTCCCTCATATTGTACTAAGTTAAATTTCATGTTCCCATATGGAGCCCAAATATTAACCTAGGCACTCGAATTGAACAACCTGGAATCTGACCCCCCCTAGAGATGTTGTATACCGAATATAAAAGCATTCCGACTGGTGGATCTGAAGAAGAAGATTTTTAAAGAAATTTCCTCATATTGCACTAAGTAAAAATTTGGACTACCATAGTGAGCCCAAATATATAGCTAGGGGTCTGATTTGAACAAACTTGAATTTGACCCCCATCGAGATGATGCATACCAAATATCAAAGCATTCTGACAGATGGATCTGAAGAAGGTTTTTTTAAATTACCCTCCATATTGAACAAAGATAAAATTTGGGCTTCCACAGGAAGCCCAAATATTAACCTAGGGACTTGGTTTGAACAATCTAGAATCTGACCCTCATAACAATGATGTATACCAAATATTAAAAGATTCTGACTGGTGGTTCTGAAGAAGAAGATTTTTAAAGAATATTCCCCATATTACCCTATGTTAAAACTTCGGGCTCCTGTAGAGAGCCCAAATATGAACCAATGAGCTTTATTTCAACAAACTTTTATCTGACCCCCCCCCCCCCCCCCCCCCCCCCCCCCCCTATGAATGCTGTATACCAAATATCAAAAGATTCTGATGATTGGTTCTGGAGAAGATTTTTTTTTTAATTTTTGCAAATATGCTGACTCAGCATTTTTTCAATGCCCATTACAGAACACCCTAAAATAACCGATGTTAATTTTTTTTTACCATTCAATTCTACTGGTCATAAGGATACTTCATACCAAATAAAAGCTCTCTGTTCTGTGAGGTTTGGGAAATATCGGCGTTTGAAAATATTTCTATTTTTAGCTCCCAGAGTTCCCATGGGGATGCGGGATTTTTTTTTTTTTGCATGGCTCAAGTACTTATGACCACAAACCAAATTTGGTTCATACTGGACCATCGGTTCAGAAAATAGAAATTTTAGGCGGGGCCAAAAATCTTACCCCTCCTATTACAAAGCCAAATATTACTTCACGAACTTCATTTGAACAAACTTGATTCTACACCTCATATGGAAGCTCCATAGCAAATATCAAGTCATTGTACACACTGGTTCTTAAGATTTTAAAAATATTTTGGAGCATTTTCCCCCACTCCCTCCCTATGGGGCTGGGCATGTTGAGTTGAACAAAAATGAAATGCCCCTTTGGGACCATCACTCACACAAACTTTCACTTGAATTGGCCCAGTGGCTTTGGAGGAGAAGAGCAAAACATGGTGTTGACGGACAACGGACGGAGAGCGATGAGATTAGCTCAGCTTGACTTTGTCAAGATGAGCTAAAAATGCAATGCCCCTTTGGGACCATCACCTTCACAAAATTTCACTTGAATTGGCACCATGGTTTTGATGAGCAAAACATGGTGTTGACGGATGCCGGACGGAGAGCGATGAGATTAGCTCAGCTTGACTTTGTCAAGGTGAGCTAAAAATGAAAAACACTTCCAAATGAGGACTTTCAGCTTGGAATTAAACCTAAGCTGTCAACTGTTCCCAAACACTACATTTGCAACAACAATGCACATATGTATGAAAGAGGGATTTCAGATATATTTATAACTAAAGCTCAAACGAAGTTCTCCAGTATGTCCCATCATTCAAAGTTAAAATGGCAGCCCCAAGACTGAAGTGTGACTTGCTATCTGTTATCAATGTTCGGACTCAGATGCAAATTTACAGTTTGTAAAGCAAAACTAAGGCACCCTTATTCAAATGCAGGAAAGCATGAATGAACACTATTAAAGAGGAATTATCTATTAAATGGGATTTTTTATAACCCAAAACATCTTTATGTTGGTGTTCACAACTGGGTCATCAATGAAGCTTGAAAAATGAAAAGATTCCGATTGATAGATCTGAAGAATAATTTTAAATTTTATTTATTGGTGTTTTTAAGGTCATATACTTGTGCACAATGGCTAATCACAACCTTGACAGTTTTACGGGTGGAGGAAGCTGGAGTACCACCGAGCAACGAGCAGCTGCCAGCTCCCCAACATCATAACTCCACACTGCAGCACAGGGCAGGGTCAGATTGGTTGAAGACATGCGCACCATCGACGTGCAGTATGCCTTAGTACACGACGTCATCATACTCCCACATGGACAATCGGGGTTAAGTGTCTTGCCCAAGGATGTGGGTGTCCGAATTGATTGCTCAGACGGTCCACCCATCCAATGATTAACTGGGCTAGACGTTGCTTAACTTCAGTGATCTGACGAGAACTGGTTACCGCAACGCTACCCACGAATAATTTGAAAGAATATTGCTATTTCTGCAAGGGATAGCACAGGGATCCCAAATATGATCCCATAGACCTGATTTGAACAAACTTAAATCTGAACCGCATAATGAGGCTGTGTACCAAATATGAAGTGATTCCGATGGGTGGATCTGAAGACTATTTTAAAGACTTTTTTCCTCATATAGCAAAGTTAAAATTTGGATTCCTATATGGAAGCCCAAATTAGAACCAAAGAATTTTATTTGCAAACTTTAATCAAATCATCAAAAGTATGTTGTTGACCAACAATCAAAGATTTTGATTGGTTGATGCAAAGAATTTTTTTTTTCTTTTTTAAAAGTGCGTACTTGGCATTTTTCCATTACTCCCATATGGCACCACACAACAGATTTTTTTTGGCCCATTCGATTCTACTGATCCTACTAGTAATGATGCCGTGTATAAATAATTCTTTGTTCTATAAAGTTTTGAAAATTTTTTTGAAAAATATGAAATTGAATTATTTTTTCTATTGTTAACAGTTTTTGTGAGAAATTTTTTGAAGAATTTGGGGGTTTTCAGGCACTGTCTCCCATCCATGGGCCAAGCTGCTATTGAACAAACTTGAAGAGGTATCCCTCAAAGATAATTTAAGCCCTAGTTTGGTCAAGTGGTCAAGTAGGTTCCAAAGAAGACTGATTAAAGTTCATGGACAAGTGATGGAAATAGCTTACCCAGACTTTCAAAGGAGCTCAAAACTGAAATCAGATTGGGGAGAAGGGGGGGGGGGCGGTGGGGGGGGGGGGGGGGGGGAAATAAACACTGAAAAAGCACACCCCCTGTATATTAAAATGAAAGTGTCAATGACACTGTAGCTCACCTTGACAAACTTGAACCTTGGTAAGTTATAAATGAAATCGGAAAATTGAAGATCATTGGTACCAATGTTATTTTTTTTGCCAGTGGCAACATTTTTTGACAGAAACCGAAGAAAATCGACAGCTCCCATTAAGAGGCCTCCCCAAACAAGCATGCCAGGTTTCAAAGCAATCCGATCATAAATGTGCTCTGTAGGGTGTACAAAGGGAAATATTGCGGTCTGACTAGACAGTTCTAAGAACATTGGCCGTGGCAACATTTTTTGACGGAAATGGAAGAAAATCGATAGCTCCCATCTAGAGGTCACCGTAAATAAGCATACCAGGTTTCAAAGCAATCTAATCATAAATGGGCCCTGTAGGGTGAGCCAAAGGGAAATATAGAGGTCTGACTAACTGAGGTCTACGAACGTTGGCCGTGGCAACATTTTTTGCTGGAAATTAAAGAAGATCGATAGCTCCCATCTAGAGGTCACCCTAAATAAGCATACCAGGTTTCAAAGCAATCAAATCATAAATGTGCCCTGTAGGGTGTGCCAAAGGGAAATATTGTGGTTTGACTAACTAAGTTCTAAGAACGTGGCCGCAGCAACATTGTTTGACGAAAATTGAAGAAAATCGATAGCTCCCATCTAGAGGTCACCCCAAACAGGCATACCAAGTTTCAAAGTAATCTGATCATAAATGCGACCTGTGAGGTGTGCCAAAGGAAATTGTGGACGTACGTACTAACATACTAACGTACGTACGTACGCCGACGGACGAGAAGTGATGGCAATAGCTCAGCATGACTTTGTCAAGTTGAGCTAAAAATTGGTTGCAATTTCATTAGAACTAGGTTAAGAACAGTTAAAGCAAAGATTTGAGTTCAAGTATGTTACTTCATTTTATTAGCACTTACCACCATATCCTCCATAACCATAACTCTGATCATATCCTGGCCATGAACCATATCCTTGGCCATAACCATAATAATCTGGATAGGCACCATAACCATAACTACCATATCCTCCATAGCCTTGGCCATAACCATAATAATCACTACCATAGCCTTGATAAGGGCCTCCTCCCCATCCACCTGAAATGGAAAACGTTCCTCTTTTCAAACTGCCAATTTCATGTTAAGCAAACTTAATGTTGCCACTTTTTTCCCTAAAACATATGTAATTAAGACCAAACAAATCTGATCGGTTTCTCAGACATTTCTATTGCACTTTTTTTCTCATTGCAATTGAAAGGATTTGGGTAAATAGTTGAATTGCCGTAGCCAGTTTGATATTGATTGTGTTTTATTCTGGTCTTTGGGACCCTAAAAAAAATAAGTTTTCTAGTGTCTGGGAGCCAAAGTATGGACAAACTAAATGGGCGACAAATAAATTATAATTATTTTTGTCTGCATGAAGTTACATCTACCTGCACGTTACAAAGGATAACACTGATCAAGATGCACTATTACAGTTTATAATTAAACTATCCGGCTCCAGTCGGATATTAAACAAGAGGCCTCGTAGCCTAGACAGTTCTGCACAGGGTCACTGCTTTTCGGGGAAGCAAAATACAAGACAAGAATCCAAGTAACAGCTTGTGAGCTTGATATGACAATAGTGAAGGTCATGACAACCTTAGGTTATGGGTAACAATTCTGTGAATTATGAACAAGATCCGTCACCGATTCAATTATACAAACAAGGGCTGTATTTATTGGTGTTTAAGGTCACATTTCTGCACAATAGCTAATCATGACCACGACAGTTTTACGGGTGGAGGAAGCTAGAATACGCGGAGAGAACCACCAAGCAACTGTCAGCTCCACAACATACTAAATCTACACATGCAGGGTTAGCATTGGCTGAAGACAGTACACCATCGATGTGAAGTACGCCTTTGTACACAACGCCACCATGCAGGCAATGGGGTGAAGTGTCTTGCCCAAGGACACAATAGGGTTGCCGCAGGTGGGATTCGAACAGAGGACCTCTCAGCTTGCACCTCTACCAACTGAGCCACCACCACACCCCCCCCCCCCCCCCCACCCCCAATCTGACCCATAAGGATGCTGTGTACCAAATATGAAAAGACTGCCATGGACCTTAAGATTTTAAAAAAATTTCCTTATATTGCAGCAATTTAAAATTTAGGTTCCACAAGGAACACAAATATGAACCCAGGGACTTAACTTGGTTCAAGACAGGTGCACTACAGACGTGCAGGACGCCTTAAGACACAATGTCACTATGCCCACACATGATCAATGTGGTGAAGTGTCTTGCCCATGGACAATGCGGTTGCGGCAGTTGGGATTTGAACAGAGGACCTCTTGGCTTACAGCCGGCACCTCTACCTACTAAGCCACAACACCACCAAGGGCTGTATAACAATATCAAAAGTTTTGCTGTCTGACCTTGATATGACCTTGGATCAAAGTCACAACATGCCTTTCAGTCATGAGCAATAAATGTACTAAGTATGAACTGTCAATCTATTTATTTATTGGAGATTAACAATTTTGACAGCCAGGGTCCCTCGTGTTGGATCCTGTCCATCATAAAGTTATATGGACCGGACAAAAGTGACAGTAAAATGTCAAGTTTTCTTTCACCTTAACATAGGGCATGTAATCTTGACCTTGGGGGGCACATACCATATTACAATTCACGAATCACTGTCTTTTGATAATACAAATTGTTATAAAGTTTTGCCCAAAAATATTCAGTGGTTAAGAAGTTATGGCCCGGACAAACAAAATGCTGACGACAGATGGAGACAAATTACCAGAAAAGCTTGACACACTCGTCAGGCAGAGCTAAAAATGATTGTCCGGTTCTGGTCAGAACTGACTTAAGTTCCAGTGCATCCCTATTATTTATAACTTGTCCATGCAGGTCAGATGATTTTTTGGCAGTATTGAGATGCTACCACAAAAATAATGCCCCAATTTCTAGTAATGCAGACTAGAGAGCCAAAATATCAACTGGTCCTAAGGATGCTTCACACCAAAGAACAGTCCTCTGTTCCATATGGGAAATATGGGCACATGAAAGTATTACTATTTTTAGCTCATGGGATTCCCAAAGGGATGCAGGAAACATTTGTGAATGAATTGAGTACTTGTAACTCAACAGTACCACATACCAAATTTGGTTCAAATCAGCTCAGACAAAAGAAATATCAGTCTGGGTGGGGATTAAAAAATCTTTCCCCTCTCATTACAGAAGCAAATATAGCTCTACACACTTAACTGCATCTGAACAAACTTGATTCTACATCTCTAAAGGAACCTCAGTATCAAATATCTAGTCATTGTACCCATCAGTTAAGATTTTCATTTCCCCCCCCCCCCCCCCCTCTCTCCCCACAAGGCTTGGCAAGTTGATTTGAACAAAATCAAATAAAAAAAAATATAGAACCTCAGTGAGCACGCTCACATACCCCACGTGCCCCGATATTTCAAGCTCTAATCATTTTTTAAAACTAAACACAGATTCTAGGAATACTGCAGAAAACAGTGTTCTGTAGTTTTAACGGTATTGAAAGAATTCAAGCAGAGAAATAGCCCGGAAAACTAATTTTGATGAACTTTTCAAAGTCTATGGGGCTGTAATTTTGGTAAAAATCAGTGGAGCGGAACAAAATGCAAACTTGATCTGTAGGCCACCATGTTAGACTAACATACCAAAAATCAGCTCAATATCTGGAAGCGTGTAGAAAAAAAGTCCGGAAAACAAGTAGGACTGACGGACGGACGGACCAGTCAAAAACATTATACCCCAGCAACTTCGTTGCATGGGGCATAATAAGTGATGTCAGAACAAACCACCTCAAATTCAACTGAAATCAGTCCATCTGTTTTGAAGACTTTGTTCATGGTGTTCACAAACAGACACCGTATGGCAAGGGATCACAACCGCTCACCTGACTAAACGAAAAAAAAAACCCCAAAACAAGAGGTGCGCATTGGAAATGTAGGTGTCTAGTTGTGATGGCAATAAGTGTTGCATATCTGTTACTCTTATCACATGCCGGTTGTCAAAACTGGAATCTTTGATCAAGTTATGCTAACAAGTTCAGAATTTGTAAAAATTATTTCATTAACACCCATAACTAGATTCAGCTATAATAAATAGATGCAACTATTACATACACTACTGTTTATGTGATTTGTGTTGCTAACGAGCTCAAAATTCGCAAAAATTGACAAATTGACCCAAATAAACCCATATGTTTGTTGGTGGTTAACGTCACATATTTATGCACCATGGCAAATCGTGATACAACATGGAGATGAAGTCAAGTTTAGTCAATCGTTGATCAACATGTTGCCCATTTTAGAGGACTTTCACCCCAAGCATTGGTGACTGGGTCCTATTTTACTAGTAAAGCGGAACTGGTTTACCACAGTAAACAAGTGCTGCTTACTTCTAAATAAACCCATAACTAATTGTAAATGAAAGTGTCAATGACACTGTAGCTTAACTTGTCTGTCTGTGTGTTATGTTTGATGAAAAGGATAATGTTCAATGTTTATGAAAGGATTATGAAATTAGAGGCTCAAGAGATCATAAAATGCTCACCTGGACCAAGTTGTCCTAAACTGTAAGGGTTATGGGTATGGAGAAAATGTAATCTGAATGAACCATGACAGATTCGAAAGCAATTTTTTTGTCCAATTGTTTCAACTGCTCAGAACAAAGCTTCATACCAAATACAAAATCTCCAGTAAATGCAGTTTGGGAAATATTGGACTTTTCATTTTTGTTCTATTTTTAGGTCCAGGGGTTCCCATGCGGAACTGAAAAAATTTGGGGGCATGAATGAAGTACTTTGGGTCAACTAATGCCACATATAAATTGGTTCAAATCGCTCCATTGGTTCTTGAAATTGAAATTTTCAGGGGAGCTTAAAAGTGAGCCCATCCCCTGGAGAGCACAAATATGGACCTATCAACTTTCTTTGAACTTTTAATCTTGAACACCAGAGGAAGTTTCTTACCAAATATCAAAGCATTCCCACTTGTGGTTCATAAGATTTTTAAAGAATTTCATCATATTTGGGTACAAGACCACACCCAAAAAGGCTGGAGACCCCATTTGAACAAAACTAAAATAGAATACCCTCAAGATGATGTGGCCCATATATGTTTCAATTTGAGCCATTGGTTTGTGAGGAGAAAATTGTTTTGTAAAAGCTAACATACGATGGACGATGGAAGACTGAGGTTTTCGGGCTTCGGGCCCCTGTAGCCTGTCAAGTTTCCCCAATTGCGTCCAAAGGGGACGTTCTCAACTAGACATTATATGAAGTCAACCTACCAAGTTACAATGAAATCCCTTCATAAATATGACCTGTAGACTGTGCTAACGGTTTTTGGGCTTTGGGCAGCCATCATGGTTGAATGATCGCAACCAAAAGGGGACAATCTCATCTGGGCATCATCTGGAGTGATCTTACGAAGTTACACTGAAATCCCTTCATAAATATGATCTGTAGACTGTGCTCAAGGTATTTGGGCACCTGTAGCCATCATAGCTGACCAATCATGACCAAAAGGGGATGTCATCATCTAGGCATTATATGGAGTCAACCTAACAGGTTACAATGAAATCCTTCCATAAAGGCTGAATGATCGCGATCAAAATGAGACGTTCTCATCTAGACATTATCTGGAGTCATCCTACCAAGTTACAATGAAATCCCTTCATTAGTATCACCTGTAGACTGTGCTAAAGGTTTTCCGGCTTCAGGCCCCTGTAGCCATCACAGTTGCCCAATCACGTCCAAAAGGGGACCTTCTCATCTAGACATTATATGAAGTCAACCCACGAAGTTACAAGAAAATTCCTCAATGAATATGACCTGCAGACTGCTACAGGTTTTCGGGTTTTGGGCTCTGGCAGTCACGGGCAGCCATTACGGTTGACAGATCATGCCCAAAAGGGGACGTTCTCATCTAGGCATTATACAGAGGCATCCTACCAAGTTACAATGAAATCCCTTCATCAATACGACCTGTAGACTGTGCTAATGCTTTTCGGGTTTTGGGCTCGGGCAGCTATAGCGCTTGACCGATCGCGACCAAAAGCGGACGTTCTCATCTAGACATGACCTCAAACCTGCACATGAAATTTCGTGGTGATCAGACAAGAACTGCGGGGTGTAGCCCATGCTAAAGGAAAATGTGAACAGACTCACAGACTTCCAGTCGCGTGATGGCAATAGCTTATCTTGACTTTGTCAAGTTAAGCTAATAATATAAGGTGTAGACTACACTAAAGGGGTGGGTTAATGTGGCCCTCAGTTAATGTATATCAAAGAAAGTTACAAATTTACAGTGAAATTATTCCAAAACGAGTCATCCTATCAAGTTACAATGAAATCCCTTCATAAATACAGCCTGTAGACTGTGCTCAAGGTTTTTGGGCTTCGGGCCTGTGTAGCCATCACGGCTGACCGATCGCAACCAAAAGGGGACGTCCTCATCTAGACATCATCCGGTGTCATCCTACCAAGTTACAATGAAATACCTCCATATTAAATATGACCTGTAGACTGTGCTAAAAGTTTTGGGTTTTGGGCTTGGGCAGCCGTCACAGTTGACAGATCATGACGAAAAGGGGACGATCTCATCTAGATAATATACAGAGGCATCCTACCAAGTTACAATGAAATTCCTTCATAAATACAGCCTGTAGACTGATAATGGTTTTCGTGTTTTGGGCTCAGGCAGCAACACAGTTGACAGATCGCGACCAAAAGGGGACATTCTCATCTAGATATGACCTCAAACCTGCATATGAAATTTCGTGATGATCGGATAAGAACTACGGGTTGTAGCCTGTGCTTGTGCTAAAGGAAAATGTGAACAGACTCACAGACTTCCACACGCGTGATGGCAATAGCTTATCTTGACTTTGTCAAGTCAAGCTAAAAACCTGTATGGTAAATAGTCAAATTGGAGAATGTTCAAGTTATAGCACCATCAGTGCTAGGACACCTGGACAGGACACACACACACCGGCAGTCGCCAAACCCAAGGTCTCGGTTGTCAACACAACTCGACCAACAAGTAACCCAATGGTCTCTCGCTTCCACCCCAGGCAATATCCTGAAATACTCATTTGAATGGGATTGTTTTTTTCACTCCATCACTTGACCCTCAAAGCTTACAAAGGCAAGCAAAAAAAAAAAAAAAAAATCCTACGGACCCTCACCCCACCCAAATAGGTTATTAGTGTTTAAGGACAGATACTTATGCACAATGGCTAATCGTGAACGTGAGTTTTATGGGTGGAGAAAGCCGGAGTACCCGGAGAGAACCACTGAGCAGCCGTCAGCTCTCCAACATCATAACTCTGCACTGCAGCACAGGCAGGGTTAGACTGGTTGAAGACATGCGCACCATCGACATGCAGTACATCTTAGAACACAGCGTCATCGTGCCCCCATGTAGGCAATTTGGGTTAAGTGCCTTGCCCAAGTACACAACGCAGGAACGCAAATCAGTCGCTGAAATGGTCACCCATCCAACTGCTAACCGTGCTCGACGTTGCTAAACTTCGGTGATCTGACAACTGGTTACCGCAACGCCACCCCCCCCCCCCCCCCCCAATAGGTAAACCGAACAAAAAACGAGCCTACGTACACGTATCGCTGAAGCAATACAATGTCCCCTACTGGACTAATGAGCTTTAATAATTATACAAATGTTATAACCTATATGTGATCAGCATGAATTCCGTTGAAGCATTTCCAAATAAAGAGCTGCGCCATGAGCGCATGATACGCCTGTTATTAATTACAAGAGGGGACCACACAATATGAGTCTACATGTGTACTTGTCAGGTTACATATACTTGCCACCAAAAAATCATGAAAATTGCTCAAAGTCCAACATGTGGAAAATTGCCTATATTTTGATGAATAAAGTCCCATAACTCTGGAATGACAAATCGGACAGCGACACAAATCAAAAGGGAGATTCCTTCTATCAACATAAACTTGCAACCAAAAAATCATGAAAATTGCTCCAAGCATTTTCAAGTTATGGTTCGACGTGTGAAAAATAAAGTCCCATAACTCTGAAATGACTAATCGAATGGCAACACCAACCGAAAGGGGGCTTCCTTCAATCAACAAAAACCACCTACCAAAAAATTGTGAAAATCTCTCGAAGCGTTCGAGTTATCGTACGTGTAAAAAAAACACTTTTCTAAGTGATAAAGTCCCATAACTCTGGAATGACTAATCGAACGGCGACACTAAACGAAAGGGAGCTTCCCCCCATCGATATACACCACACACCCAAAAATCACGAAAATCTCTCAAAGCGTTTTAGAGTTATCATACGACATATGACCGGATGGAAAGATGGACGGACAGACGGACCTACGGACAGCAGTATACCATAATACGACCCGTTTTTTCAAAACAGGCGTATAAAAAAAGTCCAGAAAACTGATATTTTGGCACTTTTCCATATTTCCAAGGGCCATAACTCACAAGAATAATGCAATCAGCATGAAACTCAAACTTGAACTGTAAGTCATTGTTCTATAGTAGATTACCAAGAATGAAATCATTCGGTTGAAGCATTTCCCAAAAAAGTCTGGAAAACTAAAGTATGACTGACAAACTGACTGACGGATGGACAGAGTGCAAATGAAACGATCTGTAAGCCATCGTTCTATAGTAGTTTACCAAAAATGAAATCATTCCGTTGAAGCGTTTCCCCAAAAATAGGCCGATGAAATCGTCAGATGTGTACCCATACGCGCAACTAGTAGAAAGCTGTATGACGGAGGGCCACCACGGATGCCGACATCATGTACACCATACAAGGTATGGGTACATGTAGAAATGGATTGGAGGAGTGTCTAATTTGATGGATAAAGGGTTAATATCTCTGGAGCAAATTATCAGATTTACATAAAAAATGAAAGTGTCAATGGCACTGTAGCTCAACTTGTTTAAGACATGTACATGTATAGTGTGTGATACAGCAATGACAAACATCTTGGTAATGACCTAATAACAAAGGTACATATAAAGTATTGTAACGGTCTGTACATAAATGCTGACCGTAGCCTGTAACAAATATATAGGTAAAGTACTGTAAAAGTGGGGTGACAGTTAGATGCTACACTAGAAAAGAAATCAGTCCCAGAGTGGGTCTGACTGAACCCATAAATATTTATTCTCATAGCACAGTGATAACAAAGGCACCCAAAACACTGGTTCCTGTCACAAGGCGATAAAGGTACGGTACCCCAAGAAGTTTCGTGAAGATCGGTTGATAAATACAGCCTCTAGCCCGAGCTGTATTGACATGTGCACTTACTGTGTATACGTAGCACTGAACAAATCAAAGTTCATCTAATTTGCATAATTTCGGCAAAAGGAAAAAACCTGTATTATATGTGATGTATTCCATGTTACTAAACATTCCTACAAAAATTTATTCAAATCAGAACTTTCATACAGAAGTTCTGTACAAAAAACGGATTGCACTAATTTTTGTACAAAAAAGGCTGCTGGCGGCCATCTTGAATTTTGGACCGCACTCAAAAACACTCGTTCTTGTCCCACAGTGATAACAAAGGTAACTAAGAAGTTTCGTAAAGATTGGTTCATAAATACGGCCTCTAGCCTGAGCCATATAGAAGTTGGGTACAAAAACTGATTGGACCAAATTTCGGTACGAAAGTGTCAATGACACTGTAGCTCAACTTGTCAAGACAAAGACATGTACATGTATAGTATGTGACACAGCAATGACAAACATCTAGGTAATGACCTGATAACAAAGGTACATATAAAGTATTGTAACGGTCTGTACATAAATACTGAGCGTTGCCTGTAACAAATGTATAGGTAAAGTATTGTAAAGGTGGGTGACAGTCAGATGCTGAACTAGAAAAAAATCTTGGGAGTCCCAGAGTGGGTCTGACTGAACCCCCAAATATTTGTTCTCATAGCACAGTGATAACAAAGGCACCCCAAAACACACTCGTTCCTGTCCCAAGGTGAAAACAAAAGTACTCCAAAAGTTTTGTGAAGATCAGTTCATAAATACTAGCTGTATAGAACTTGTGACAAAAAACTGATTGGACCTAATTTCGGTACAAAATGGCCACTGGCAGCCATCTTGAATTTTGGACCGTACCCAGAAACACTCATTCTCATCCCAAGGAGATAACAAAGGTACCCAAGAAGTTTTGTGAAGATCGGTTCATAATTACAGCCTCTACCCTGAGCAGTATTGACATGTGTGCTTACATTGTGTAAGTAGCACTGAATAAATCAAAGTTCATCTAATTTGCATAATTTCTGCACGAAAAAAAACCCCTTACAATATGTGATGTATTCCATGTTACTAAACATTCATACAAAAATTTATTCAAATCAGAACTTTCATACAGAAGTTCTATACAAAAGACTGATTGCACTAATTTTGGTACAAAATGGCTGCTGGTGGCCATCTTGAATTTCGGACCACACCCAAAAACACTCGCTCTCATCCCATGGTGATAACAAAGGTACCCAAGAAGTTTCGTAAAGATTGGTTCATAAATATGGCCTCTAGTCTGAGCTGTATAGAAGATGTGTACAAAAAACTGATTAGACCTAATTTCGGTACAAAATGGCCACTGGCAGCCATCTTGAATTTTAGACCGCACCCAGAAACACTCATTCTCGTCCCAAGGTGATAACAAAGGTACCCAAGACATTTCGTGAAGATCAGTTCATAAATACAGACTCTAGTCTGAGCCGTATTGACATGTGTACTTACTGTGTGCAAGTCGCACTGAAAAAATCAAAGTTCATCTAATTTGCATAATTTCTGCACGAGAAAAAAACCCGTATTATATGTGATGCATCCCATGGTACTAAACATTCACACAAAAAAATTATTCAAATCAGGGCTTTCATATGGAAGTTCTGTGCAAAAATCTGATTGCACCTAATTTTGTACAAAATGGCTGCCATCGGCCATCTTGAATTTCGGACCGGACCCAAAAACACTCGTTCTCGTCCCGAGGTGATACCAAAGTTACCCAAGAAGTTTCGTAAAGATCGGTTCATAAATACGGCCTCTAGCCCGAGCCGTATTGGCATTTGCACTTACAGTGCTGAAAGTAACCCCAAAAAACATCAAAATTAGTCTAATTTGCACAATTTACGTACGAGAAAAAAACCTGTATTATATGTGATGTATCCCATGGTACTAAACATTCATACAAAAAATTATTCAAATCAGAGCTTTCATATGGAAGTTCTGTACAAAAAACAGATTTCTGCATCGTTGGTACAAAATGGCAGCCATCTTGAATTTCGGACCGCACCCAAAAACACTCGTTCTCGTCCCACGGTCATAACAAAGGTACCCAAGAAGTTTCGTAAAGATCGGTTCATAAATACAGCCTCTAGCCCGAGCCATAGCAGCTTGGCACTTACAGCTCTGAAAGTAACACTAAATAAATCAAAGTCAGTCTAATTTGCATAATTTACGCACCAGAAAAAAACCCGTATTATATGTGATGTATCCCATGGTACTAAACATTTATACAAAACTTTATTCAAATCAGAACTTTCATACAGAAGTTCTGTACAAAAAACTGATTTTTGCATCATCGGTACAAAATGGCCACTGGCAGCCATCTTGAATTTCGGACCACACCTAAAAACACTCGTTCCCGTCCCAGGGTCATAACAAAGGTACACAAGAAGTTTCGTAAAGATCGGTTCATAAATACGACCTCTAGCCCGAGCCATAGCCAATTGTTGACGTACGGACAGACGGCCAGACGGACGGACGGACCGACGGGCCATGACAATAGCTCAAATTTGACTTCGTCAAAGTTGAGCTAAAAATCATAAAATAACTTGATTTGCCCCCCCCCCCCCAAGGATCCTCTTCTTCATTAGCCAACCCCCCCCACCACCACCACCACCCACCCACACTGTCCCACAGAGCACCTCCACCTGTGGTTTGCTCTTATCAAAGTCTGCTTAGCTAATAATTTCCCGAGTCTGGAAATGTTAACAGGAAAAGATGTCCTTATATTCAGTTACTTCAAGAACATTGGAACTAAGAAAGTATCTTTATCAAACTTCATACATGTGGGACGTTTGTGCCCTACACAAAACTTCTTTTCATCATTGAAACATTTTTTTTTAATTCCATTCGAAATTTTCTGGGTACAGATGGCCAACAGTTAACAGTTCTGTAGTCAACACAACAGAATGAATGTAGTCTTAGAAAATAAGTTCATTGTGTTTAAATATGCAGTCATAATTTTTCGGCATCCTAAGCGACTTTAACCTACTTTTAAACTGTGCTAAATAGTTTACGTTTTGATTTTGGAAAAGGGATGAGAATTAAAGCTATTCTGTGAAGGAATAAATAAATATATATTATTTAATTCCTTTTCATATATTTTAATTTCCAAAAACTGCATTTAAATGAAGGTGGAGTTTTCAATTTTTTGAAAGTAAGTCACCTATTTTCACTTCGACACTCGCACTTGGATCATGAATCTCCGAAGAAAAAACAAAGAAATAAACATGAACATAGTTGAAATATATATCATAAAATACCCTTTTCTAAAATAAATTTAACTTAAATCCATATTTTACTGCTTTGTGGGTTTTTACCAGAGTTTGAAATGCATGTGATTTGACTCCGAACGTTTTTCATAAGTTACAACGGGAACGAAATATTTGACTGTTGTTTTCCGGGATTTTTGGTCCAAAACTGATTCCCGTCCGGGAGGCCGGGAACTACACTGAAATTCCGGGATTTTCCCGGGCATTCCGGGAGAGTTAACATGTCTGGCAACACGAGGCATTGAATATGCCCCTCTCCTGCAATACATGGATAGCTTATGCTGCTCATTGGAATGGTGGCATTTCTCAAAATGGCATAAATATCTGCCATTTTGAACACACAAATGAAAACTTGGTTCAATTTCCCCTGCAAACCCATTCAACATGGGCTTTTATAAAGATTATTCAATTTTCTGTTGTCATTCAATAAACAAGAGGTGCGCATTGGAGATGCAGACATGGAGTTGTGGCTACTTTCTTCATGCACTCTATTGAGCTCAGAACTGGTAAAACTTGACAAGCTCTAAATTCGTAATGAAAGTGTCAATGACACTGTAGCTCAACCCGACAAACTTGAAATTGGTATGTTATAAATGAAATGGCAAAATTGAAGATCAGAGTAATCCATCAATTTTTAAATGTAAACTGTAAGACTGGCTAAAGGAAGAATGTTGATACACAAATGCAGTATGTTCAGAGGTTACTTACTGTAAATGGCAACTTTTTTCACAGAAATGAATGCTAATCAATAGTTCATATCGAAAGGTCTTGTTTAATGAGCATACCAAGTTAAACAAGCATACCAGGTTTCAAAGCAATCCAATCATAAATGTGCCCTGTAGGGTGTGCCAAAGAGAAATATTGAGGTCTGACTAAACTTCTAAGAACGTTGCCGCGGCAACATTTTTTGACGGAAATTGAAAAACGATAGCTCCCATCTAGAGGTCACCCCAAACAAGCATACCAAGTTTCAAAGCAATCCAATAATAAATGTGCCCTGTAGGGTGTGCCAAAGGGAAATATTGTGGTTTGACTAAACTAAGTTCTAAGAACGTTGGCCGTGGCAACATTTTTTGACGGAAATTGAAGAAAAACGATAGCTCCCATCTAGAGGTCACCCCAAACAAGCATACCAAGTTTCAAAGAGATCTGATCATAAATGCGACCTGTGAGGTGTGCCAAAGGAAATTGTGGACGTACGTACTAACGACGGACGCGAAGTGATGGCAATAGCTCAGCTTGACTTTGTCAAGTTGAGCTAAAAATGGACTAATTAAGGCCCATAACTGATGAGAAAGCAAACCAGGCCAGTTTTCGAACTCGCCCGAGATAATTGTACAAAGGACTTGTATGGCAAAAATTAGTCAAATTGGAGAACGTTTGTTCAAGTTATAGCACTAATGAGCTAAAAATTCTTAAAAATTGACTAATTAAGGCCCATAATTCTGTAACGAAGAATCTGACCAGGCCAGTTTTCGAACGCTTGATATTATTGCACTAAGACCTGTGTAGCAAATATTCGTCAAAATGGAGAACGCTTGCTCAAGTTGTTGTGCTAACTGTGCGAGGACGCCCACCCGCCCAGATGCAAACAGGCCGTCGCCAAACCACAGGTCTCGGTTGTTAACACAACTCTACAAAAAACATTCCGATTGACAATAAACAACAGTGCAAAAAGTGCCTAGGGGCAGGTTTACTAAGTCTAACAAGAGGCCAGGAGTCGATTCAATTTTTAAAAATTGAATAGCAGTTTACTAAGGCCATTGTAAAACAAGAGGCCCCAAGGGGCCTGAGGGTGCTCACCTGACATGGTAGCCTAAATATCAACCCAGAGAATTGATTTCAACAAGTTGCATCTGCTCCTCCTAAGAAAAGCTTATACCAAATATCCAAAGATTCTGACCAGTGGATCTAAAAAAAAAAAAAAGATTTTTAAAGAAAATTCCTCATTTTGAACTAAGTTACAATTCAAGCTCCCACAGTGAGTCCAAATATGAACCCAGGGACTTGGCTTGAACAAACTTGAATCTCACCCCCCTAAGCATGGTGCATACCCAATATCAGAAGATTCTGCCTGCGGGATCTTAAGATTTTCAAAGAAATTTGCCCGAAATGCACCAAGTTCAAATTTGGGCACCTATACTGAGCCCAAATATAAACCCAGGGGGCTGATTTGAACAAACTTGAATCAGATCCACCCCACAATGTTGCATACCAAATATCAAAAGATTCTGCCTGCTGGATCTGGAGAAGAAGATTTTTTAAGAAATTTGCCTGAAATGCACTAAGTTCAAATTCGGGCTTCTATAATAGAGTGAGCCCAAATATGAATCCAGGGGGCCGATTTGAACAAGTTGAACCAAAGGGAAATATTGTGGTTTGACTAAACTAAGTTCTAAGAACGTTGGCCGCGGCAACATTTTTCGACGGAAATTGAAGAAAATCGATAGCTCCAATCTAGAGGTCACCCCAAACAAACATACCAAGTTTCAAAATGATCTGATCATAAATGCGACCTGTGAGGTGTGCCAAAGGAAATTGTGGACGTACATACTAACGTACGACGACAGACAAGAAGTGATGGCAATAGCTCAGCTTGACTTTGTCAAGTTGAGCTAAAAATTTGAGGCACAATTGCCAGAGAACACTTTTTAATGGCCTAATTTGGATAAATTTTGATTAGCATTTCCTGTCATTTATGTTTTTGTCATGTGAAATTTATTAGCTCCAGTTGAAAATTGACTTTAAAATCGCAATGCAAATCCAGTTAAATCGAGCCCTGCAAGAGACGTAACTGAGGAAAGGATGAATGGACAGAAACTACATTAACAATGTGGATATCCTTTCCCCCATGCTAGTCTATCAACATTTATTGATTTATTCATTGGCGTTTATCGCATACTTCTCCACAATGTCTAATCATGACCACAACATTGACACATGTTATAATGTGAAAGGCTGATTTTATTTTTAGAAGTTCTACGAGGGCCATAGCTCCTGGTAGGAATGTGTGGATGAAACCCACGATATGTAGCTATGTTCCCCATGCTGATCTATCATACCAAAGTATATCAAAATCCAACAACCGATGCCTGAGTTGTAATGCAAAATATTCTTTTTACTATTCCAAGTTCTACAAGGGCCGTAACTCGGGTATGAATGTGTGGGCAAAACTTGCGATTTGAGGAAAATCTTTCCACGATGCAGGTCTATCATAATACCAAAGGGCATACAAAATTCAAATCCAACAACCGATGCAATTGTTATAAAAACTTTTTGGACGGACGGACAAACACAGGTCAAAGTCCTACAAGGGCCACAACTCTAGAATGAATGTGTGGCCAAAACCTGGCGATTTGTGGATCTCACTTCCCTCATGCTGGTCTATCATACCAAAGGATATCAAATTGTTTGTACGGATGGTCGATTCAGAGATGAAAGTGGCAGATGTAAAAAAATCCCGGAAAGTGTATATCGCCGAGCGAAGCAAGCACAACTAACACAGGTCAGGGTCTAGAGGCCGCTTGAGGGTTGTTGAAGCTCAGAGACTGATTCACACATTTACCTGGAACTAAAAATGAAAATGTCAATGACACTGTAGCTCAACTTGTCAAGACAAAGACATGTACATGTATAGTATGTGACACAGCAATGACAAACATCTAGGTAATGACCTGATAACAAAGGTACATATAAAGTATTGTAACGGTCTGTATATAAATACTGACCATTGCCTGTAACAAATGTATAGGTAAATCATTGTAAAGGTGGGTGACAGTCAGATGCTGAACTAGAAAAGAAATCTTTGAATCCCAGAGTGGGTCTGACTGAACCCCAAAATATTTGTTCTCATAGCACAGTGATAACAAAGGCACCCCAAAACACATTCGCTCCTGTCCCAAGGTGAAAACAAAAGTACTCAAGAAGTTTTGTGAAGATCAGTTCATAAATACGAGCTGTATAGAACTTGTGACAAAAAAACCTAATTTCGGTACAAAATGGCCACTGGCAGCCATCTTGAATTTTGGACCGTACCCAGAAACACTCATTCTCATCCCAAGGAGATAACAAAGGTACCCAAGAAGTTTTGTGAAGATCGGTTCATAAATACAGCCTCTACCCTGAGCCGTATTGACATGTGTGCTTACATTGTGTAAATAGCACTGAATAAATCAAAGTTCATCTAATTTGCATAATTTCTGCACGAAAAAAAACCCCTTACAATATGTGATGTATTCCATGTTACTAAACATTCATACAAAAATTTATTCAAATCAGAACTTTCATACAGAAGTTCTATACAAAAGACTGATTGCACTAATTTTGGTACAAAATGGCTGCTGGTGGCCATCTTGAATTTCGGACCACACCCAAAAACACTCGCTCTCATCCCACGGTGATAACAAAGGTACCCAAGAAGTTTCGTAAAGATTGGTTCATAAATATGGCCTCTAGTCTGAGCTGTATAGAAGATGTGTACAAAAAACTGATTAGACCTAATTTCGGTACAAAATGGCCACTGGCAGCCATCTTGAATTTTAGACCGTACCCAGAAACACTCGTTCTCGTCCCAAGGTGATAACAAAGGTACCCAAGACATTTCGTGAAGATCAGTTCATAAATACAGACTCTAGTCTGAGCCGTATTGACATGTGTACTTACTGTGTGCAAGTCGCACTGAAAAAATCAAAGTTCATCTAATTTGCATAATTTCTGCACGAGAAAAAAACCCGTATTATATGTGATGCATCCCATGGTACTAAACATTCACACAAAAAAATTATTCAAATCAGGGCTTTCATATGGAAGTTCTGTGCAAAAATCTGATTGCACCTAATTTTGTACAAAATGGCTGCCATCGGCCATCTTGAATTTCGGACCGGACCCAAAAACACTCGTTCTCGTCCCGAGGTGATACCAAAGTTACCCAAGAAGTTTCGTAAAGATCGGTTCATAAATACGGCCTCTAGCCCGAGCCGTATTGGCATTTGCACTTACAGTGCTGAAAGTAACCCCAAAAAACATCAAAATTAGTCTAATTTGCACAATTTACGTACGAGAAAAAAACCTGTATTATATGTGATGTATCCCATGGTACTAAACATTCATACAAAAAATTATTCAAATCAGAGCTTTCATATGGAAGTTCTGTACAAAAAACAGATTTCTGCATCGTTGGTACAAAATGGCAGCCATCTTGAATTTCGGACCGCACCCAAAAACACTCGTTCTCGTCCCACGGTCATAACAAAGGTACCCAAGAAGTTTCGTAAAGATCGGTTCATAAATACAGCCTCTAGCCCGAGCCATAGCAGCTTGGCACTTACAGCTCTGAAAGTAACACTAAATAAATCAAAGTCAGTCTAATTTGCATAATTTACGCACCAGAAAAAAACCCGTATTATATGTGATGTATCCCATGGTACTAAACATTTATACAAAACTTTATTCAAATCAGAACTTTCATACAGAAGTTCTGTACAAAAAACTGATTTTTGCATCATCGGTACAAAATGGCCACTGGCAGCCATCTTGAATTTCGGACCACACCTAAAAACACTCGTTCCCGTCCCAGGGTCATAACAAAGGTACACAAGAAGTTTCGTAAAGATCGGTTCATAAATACGACCTCTAGCCCGAGCCATAGCCAATTGTTGACGTACGGACAGACGGCCAGACGGACGGACGGACCGACGGGCCATGACAATAGCTCAAATTTGACTTCGTCAAAGTTGAGCTAAAAATCATAAAATAACTTGATTTGCCCCCCCCCCCCCCCCCCCAAGGATCCTCTTCTTCATTAGCCAACCCCCCCACCACCACCACCACCCACCCACACTGTCCCACAGAGCACCTCCACCTGTGGTTTGCTCTTATCAAAGTCTGCTTAGCTAATAATTTCCCGAGTCTGGAAATGTTAACAGGAAAAGATGTCCTTATATTCAGTTACTTCAAGAACATTGGAACTAAGAAAGTATCTTTATCAAACTTCATACATGTGGGACGTTTGTGCCCTACACAAAACTTCTTTTCATCATTGAAACATTTTTTTTTAATTCCATTCGAAATTTTCTGGGTACAGATGGCCAACAGTTAACAGTTCTGTAGTCAACACAACAGAATGAATGTAGTCTTAGAAAATAAGTTCATTGTGTTTAAATATGCAGTCATAATTTTTCGGCATCCTAAGCGACTTTAACCTACTTTTAAACTGTGCTAAATAGTTTACGTTTTGATTTTGGAAAAGGGATGAGAATTAAAGCTATTCTGTGAAGGAATAAATAAATATATATTATTTAATTCCTTTTCATATATTTTAATTTCCAAAAACTGCATTTAAATGAAGGTGGAGTTTTCAATTTTTTGAAAGTAAGTCACCTATTTTCACTTCGACACTCGCACTTGGATCATGAATCTCCGAAGAAAAAACAAAGAAATAAACATGAACATAGTTGAAATATATATCATAAAATACCCTTTTCTAAAATAAATTTAACTTAAATCCATATTTTACTGCTTTGTGGGTTTTTACCAGAGTTTGAAATGCATGTGATTTGACTCCGAACGTTTTTCATAAGTTACAACGGGAACGAAATATTTGACTGTTGTTTTCCGGGATTTTTGGTCCAAAACTGATTCCCGTCCGGGAGGCCGGGAACTACACTGAAATTCCGGGATTTTCCCGGGCATTCCGGGAGAGTTAACATGTCTGGCAACACGAGGCATTGAATATGCCCCTCTCCTGCAATACATGGATAGCTTATGCTGCTCATTGGAATGGTGGCATTTCTCAAAATGGCATAAATATCTGCCATTTTGAACACACAAATGAAAACTTGGTTCAATTTCCCCTGCAAACCCATTCAACATGGGCTTTTATAAAGATTATTCAATTTTCTGTTGTCATTCAATAAACAAGAGGTGCGCATTGGAGATGCAGACATGGAGTTGTGGCTACTTTCTTCATGCACTCTATTGAGCTCAGAACTGGTAAAACTTGACAAGCTCTAAATTCGTAATGAAAGTGTCAATGACACTGTAGCTCAACCCGACAAACTTGAAATTGGTATGTTATAAATGAAATGGCAAAATTGAAGATCAGAGTAATCCATCAATTTTTAAATGTAAACTGTAAGACTGGCTAAAGGAAGAATGTTGATACACAAATGCAGTATGTTCAGAGGTTACTTACTGTAAATGGCAACTTTTTTCACAGAAATGAATGCTAATCAATAGTTCATATCGAAAGGTCTTGTTTAATGAGCATACCAAGTTAAACAAGCATACCAGGTTTCAAAGCAATCCAATCATAAATGTGCCCTGTAGGGTGTGCCAAAGAGAAATATTGAGGTCTGACTAAACTTCTAAGAACGTTGCCGCGGCAACATTTTTTGACGGAAATTGAAAAACGATAGCTCCCATCTAGAGGTCACCCCAAACAAGCATACCAAGTTTCAAAGCAATCCAATAATAAATGTGCCCTGTAGGGTGTGCCAAAGGGAAATATTGTGGTTTGACTAAACTAAGTTCTAAGAACGTTGGCCGTGGCAACATTTTTTGACGGAAATTGAAGAAAAACGATAGCTCCCATCTAGAGGTCACCCCAAACAAGCATACCAAGTTTCAAAGAGATCTGATCATAAATGCGACCTGTGAGGTGTGCCAAAGGAAATTGTGGACGTACGTACTAACGACGGACGCGAAGTGATGGCAATAGCTCAGCTTGACTTTGTCAAGTTGAGCTAAAAATGGACTAATTAAGGCCCATAACTGATGAGAAAGCAAACCAGGCCAGTTTTCGAACTCGCCCGAGATAATTGTACAAAGGACTTGTATGGCAAAAATTAGTCAAATTGGAGAACGTTTGTTCAAGTTATAGCACTAATGAGCTAAAAATTCTTAAAAATTGACTAATTAAGGCCCATAATTCTGTAACGAAGAATCTGACCAGGCCAGTTTTCGAACGCTTGATATTATTGCACTAAGACCTGTGTAGCAAATATTCGTCAAAATGGAGAACGCTTGCTCAAGTTGTTGTGCTAACTGTGCGAGGACGCCCACCCGCCCAGATGCAAACAGGCCGTCGCCAAACCACAGGTCTCGGTTGTTAACACAACTCTACAAAAAACATTCCGATTGACAATAAACAACAGTGCAAAAAGTGCCTAGGGGCAGGTTTACTAAGTCTAACAAGAGGCCAGGAGTCGATTCAATTTTTAAAAATTGAATAGCAGTTTACTAAGGCCATTGTAAAACAAGAGGCCCCAAGGGGCCTGAGGGTGCTCACCTGACATGGTAGCCTAAATATCAACCCAGAGAATTGATTTCAACAAGTTGCATCTGCTCCTCCTAAGAAAAGCTTATACCAAATATCCAAAGATTCTGACCAGTGGATCTAAAAAAAAAAAAAAGATTTTTAAAGAAAATTCCTCATTTTGAACTAAGTTACAATTCAAGCTCCCACAGTGAGTCCAAATATGAACCCAGGGACTTGGCTTGAACAAACTTGAATCTCACCCCCCTAAGCATGGTGCATACCCAATATCAGAAGATTCTGCCTGCGGGATCTTAAGATTTTCAAAGAAATTTGCCCGAAATGCACCAAGTTCAAATTTGGGCACCTATACTGAGCCCAAATATAAACCCAGGGGGCTGATTTGAACAAACTTGAATCAGATCCACCCCACAATGTTGCATACCAAATATCAAAAGATTCTGCCTGCTGGATCTGGAGAAGAAGATTTTTTAAGAAATTTGCCTGAAATGCACTAAGTTCAAATTCGGGCTTCTATAATAGAGTGAGCCCAAATATGAATCCAGGGGGCCGATTTGAACAAGTTGAACCAAAGGGAAATATTGTGGTTTGACTAAACTAAGTTCTAAGAACGTTGGCCGCGGCAACATTTTTCGACGGAAATTGAAGAAAATCGATAGCTCCAATCTAGAGGTCACCCCAAACAAACATACCAAGTTTCAAAATGATCTGATCATAAATGCGACCTGTGAGGTGTGCCAAAGGAAATTGTGGACGTACATACTAACGTACGACGACAGACAAGAAGTGATGGCAATAGCTCAGCTTGACTTTGTCAAGTTGAGCTAAAAATTTGAGGCACAATTGCCAGAGAACACTTTTTAATGGCCTAATTTGGATAAATTTTGATTAGCATTTCCTGTCATTTATGTTTTTGTCATGTGAAATTTATTAGCTCCAGTTGAAAATTGACTTTAAAATCGCAATGCAAATCCAGTTAAATCGAGCCCTGCAAGAGACGTAACTGAGGAAAGGATGAATGGACAGAAACTACATTAACAATGTGGATATCCTTTCCCCCATGCTAGTCTATCAACATTTATTGATTTATTCATTGGCGTTTATCGCATACTTCTCCACAATGTCTAATCATGACCACAACATTGACACATGTTATAATGTGAAAGGCTGATTTTATTTTTAGAAGTTCTACGAGGGCCATAGCTCCTGGTAGGAATGTGTGGATGAAACCCACGATATGTAGCTATGTTCCCCATGCTGATCTATCATACCAAAGTATATCAAAATCCAACAACCGATGCCTGAGTTGTAATGCAAAATATTCTTTTTACTATTCCAAGTTCTACAAGGGCCGTAACTCGGGTATGAATGTGTGGGCAAAACTTGCGATTTGAGGAAAATCTTTCCACGATGCAGGTCTATCATAATACCAAAGGGCATACAAAATTCAAATCCAACAACCGATGCAATTGTTATAAAAACTTTTTGGACGGACGGACAAACACAGGTCAAAGTCCTACAAGGGCCACAACTCTAGAATGAATGTGTGGCCAAAACCTGGCGATTTGTGGATCTCACTTCCCTCATGCTGGTCTATCATACCAAAGGATATCAAATTGTTTGTACGGATGGTCGATTCAGAGATGAAAGTGGCAGATGTAAAAAAATCCCGGAAAGTGTATATCGCCGAGCGAAGCAAGCACAACTAACACAGGTCAGGGTCTAGAGGCCGCTTGAGGGTTGTTGAAGCTCAGAGACTGATTCACACATTTACCTGGAACTAAAAATGAAAATGTCAATGACACTGTAGCTCAACTTGTCAAGACAAAGACATGTACATGTATAGTATGTGACACAGCAATGACAAACATCTAGGTAATGACCTGATAACAAAGGTACATATAAAGTATTGTAACGGTCTGTATATAAATACTGACCATTGCCTGTAACAAATGTATAGGTAAATCATTGTAAAGGTGGGTGACAGTCAGATGCTGAACTAGAAAAGAAATCTTTGAATCCCAGAGTGGGTCTGACTGAACCCCAAAATATTTGTTCTCATAGCACAGTGATAACAAAGGCACCCCAAAACACATTCGCTCCTGTCCCAAGGTGAAAACAAAAGTACTCAAGAAGTTTTGTGAAGATCAGTTCATAAATACGAGCTGTATAGAACTTGTGACAAAAAAACCTAATTTCGGTACAAAATGGCCACTGGCAGCCATCTTGAATTTTGGACCGTACCCAGAAACACTCATTCTCATCCCAAGGAGATAACAAAGGTACCCAAGAAGTTTTGTGAAGATCGGTTCATAAATACAGCCTCTACCCTGAGCCGTATTGACATGTGTGCTTACATTGTGTAAATAGCACTGAATAAATCAAAGTTCATCTAATTTGTATAATTTCTGCACGAAAAAAAACCCCTTACAATATGTGATGTATTCCATGTTACTAAACATTCATACAAAAATTTATTCAAATCAGAACTTTCATACAGAAGTTCTATACAAAAGACTGATTGCACTAATTTTGGTACAAAATGGCTGCTGGTGGCCATCTTGAATTTCGGACCACACCCAAAAACACTCGCTCTCATCCCACGGTGATAACAAAGGTACCCAAGAAGTTTCGTAAAGATTGGTTCATAAATATGGCCTCTAGTCTGAGCTGTATAGAAGATGTGTACAAAAAACTGATTAGACCTAATTTCGGTACAAAATGGCCACTGGCAGCCATCTTGAATTTTAGACCGTACCCAGAAACACTCGTTCTCGTCCCAAGGTGATAACAAAGGTACCAAAGACATTTCGTGAAGATCAGTTCATAAATACAGACTCTAGTCTGAGCCGTATTGACATGTGTACTTACTGTGTGTAAGTCGCACTGAAAAAATCAAAGTTCATCTAATTTGCATAATTTCTGCACGAGAAAAAAACCCGTATTATATGTGATGCATCCCATGGTACTAAACATTCACACAAAAAAATTATTCAAATCAGGGCTTTCATATGGAAGTTCTGTGCAAAAATCTGATTGCACCTAATTTTGTACAAAATGGCTGCCATCGGCCATCTTGAATTTCGGACCGGACCCCAAAACACTCGTTCTCGTCCCACGGTGATACCAAAGGTACCCAAGAAGTTTCGTAAAGATCGGTTCATAAATACGGCCTCTAGCCCGAGCCGTATTGGCATTTGCACTTACAGTGCTGTAAGTAACCCCAAAAAACATCAAAATTAGTCTAATTTGCACAATTTACGTACGAGAAAAAAACCCGTATTATATGTGATGTATCCCATGGTACTAAACATTAATACAAAAAATTATTCAAATCAGAGCTTTCATATGGAAGTTCTGTACAAAAAACCGATTTCTGCATCGTCGGTACAAAATGGCAGCCATCTTGAATTTTGGACCGCACCCAAAAACACTCGTTCTCGTCCCACGGCCATAACAAAGGTACCCAAGAAGGATCGTCAAGATCGGTTCATAAATACGGCCTCTAGCCCGAGCCATAGCAGCTTGGCACTTACAGCTCTGAAAGTAACACTAAATAAATCAAAGTCAGTCTAATTTGCATAATTTACGCACGAGAAAAAAACCCGTATTATATGTGATGTATCCCATGGTACTAAACATTTATACAAAACTTTATTCAAATCAGAATTTTCATACAGAAGTTCTGTACAAAAAACTGATTTTTGCATCATCGGTACAAAATGGCCACTGGCAGCCATCTTGAATTTCGGACCACACCTAAAAACACTCGTTCCCGTCCCAGGGTCATAACAAAGGTACACAAGAAGTTTCGTAAAGATCGGTTCATAAATACGACCTCTAGCCCGAGCCATAGCCAATTGTTGACGGACGGACGGACGGACGGACCATGACAATAGCTCAAATCTGACTTCGTCAAAGTTGAGCTAAAAATGTTGATGGCAGTGAATGATTTGACTTCACGTCGGAACATTTTCTGTACGCATGTTGTTTTAATGGTTTTTTTTGTCATTTCCAAAGTCTATTTCGTTTGCACACACACTTCACTTTTCCAGCACGATGAGAAGCTTGGTCTTCCATTGAAACCGAATACACTCAATATGAAATTCCACTGGCTGAACTCGCACTTTTGAATATGACTATCCAATCAGCATTTAGTACACAAAAGAACTTTTGACATCCAACAATTGCTAAAATATGAAAGTGTCAATGACACTGTAGCTCAACTTGTGTTAGACATGTACATGTATTGTATGTGACACGCTAATGACACACATCTTGGCAATGACCTGATAACAAAGGTACATGTAAAGTGTTGTAAAAGTCTGTACATAAATACTGACCATAGCCTGTAATAAATGTGTAGGTAAAGTATGACTAAACTAAGTTCTAAGAACATTGGCAGCGGCAACATTTTTTTGACGGAAATTGAAGAAATCAATAGCTTCCATGTAGAGGTCTCCCCAAACAAGCATACCAGGTTTCAAAGCAATCCAATCATAAATGTGCTCTGTAGGGTGTGCAAAAGGGAAATATTGCAGTCTGACTAAACTAAGTTCTAAGCCCGATGGCCGTGGCAACATTTTTTGATGGAAATTGAAAATCGATAGCTCCCATCTAGAGGTCACCCTAAACAAGCATACAAAGTTTCAAAGCAATCAAATCATAAATGTGCCCTGTAGGGTGCGCCAAAGGGAAATATTGTGGTTTGACTGAACCAAGTTCTAAGAACGTTGGCTGTGGCAACATTTTTTATGGAAATTGAAGAAAATCGATTGCTCTCATCTAGAGGTCATCCTAAACAAGCATACCAGGTTTCAAAGCAATCCGATCATAAATGTGCCCTGTAGGTTGTGCCACAGGGAAATTTTGAGGTCTTCTGGCTGAACCAAGTTCTAAGAACGTTGGCCGCGGCAACATTTTTTTACGGAAATTGAAAAAAATCGATAGCTCCTATCTAAGAGCTCTCATCTAGAGGTCACCCCAAACAAGCATACCAAGTTTCAGTGATCTGATAAATGCGACCTGTGAGGTGTGCCAAAGGAAATTGTGGACGCACGTACTAACGTACGCCTACGAACGAGATGTGATGGCAATAGCTCAGCTTGACTTTGTCAAGTTGAGCTAAAAATGGAACTACAAGTGAACTGAAGTTGATTACAGAGAAAAGAAAAAAACGACTTGTGGTTGCATAAAAAAGTAAAATTCGGAACAGAAAATGGACCCAGAAATTCCAGAAAACTTTCATCTCTGGGTTGAACTGGCCAGTAGCGTCCTAGGTCAATGCAGCACACAAAATTTAAATGCATCAGATTGCCAAAATTTTTTTTTTTCAAGTTCAATTTCTTGAAAAATATGGTTCTGAAAAACTTTCATCTCTGGGTTGAACGTAGAGATCAACTATTACCCACTGAACCTCCTACAGAGGTCAGAGCATAAAAAATGACAGTCGATCCATCGCCAGGGGGTGCGATACACCCGCAATCCATCGCCAGGTGGTGTGTTACCCCCGCACGAATACCTGAGGGTGAGCAAGGTCAACAATGTGACATCTTGGTGTTCAGGAAACAATAGGTGTCACCTAAAGGTGACACAAACAAATACCCCCGACTTTCAGCTGGTAATGTTTTAAAGTGCATGATGTAAGTGAGGCATACATGTATTCTCGATTACAGCATGACGGTACCCTCCATAAAACAATTTTGCGACGGAAGGACCGACGGACACAAGGAATCCTATATACCCCACCTAGCGGGCGGGGGTATAAAAAGGACTAAGTTGGTTAAAATTTTGGGTTCAAATTGGATGAAATTTTCAGAGCTTTTGGAAAACCATCGGACCTGCTGAAACAATTTAAATCTTTTGAAACACATTTTTAAAGGAACATTACTTCACAAGAATGTAATGTGATAAAGGCACTCACTTTGTCAAGCTTGAAACACCTCAAAATATAAACAGCCAAAATAAGACACAGTAACAAGAATGCTTCCCATCGGTAGCAAGAGATTTAACAGCATTATTATTACCTCTACCTCCTCTTCCTCCACCACGGCCACCAAATCCAAAGCCACCTCTGCCACCTCGTCCACGCTGATTTTGATTGGAGGGAGCAGCCTTTTTCACATCCAACTAAAATTTATTTAAAGAGCCAAATAAAATAAAGTTCACCCTACTTCCAAGGACTCCAATGTAAACCATCCTTCCCTAAGTTTAGAAATAAACCTCAACTAATGCACAAATTAATATTCTTGAGTTACTTAAGTTTATCGGTATCAAAATGTTTTTGCTAACATATTTAATACTTATTTGTGTTTAAGGTCACAAAACCCTTTTGGCTGTATCATGGCCGCAAACAAGAATAAAGACAAGTCTAACATATTGTTACCCACACTGTCCTGTCCTGAAATTGGTTACAAAGTGAATTTTACCAGTAAAACAGTAAACATGGATACCATTTTACATTAATCCACTGTAAACATGATAGCAACATTTTAAATGATCTTTTCAGAGCCACTCAAATGTGTTTGTGCTTGAATTGGTTTTCTCTTGTGAACCCTAGAAATATTCACTAATAACTAAACATTTTCAATCCTTCAACCATGACAAACCGACTGGTCTAGTTTTGTACCCTGTTATTTGTTGGGTGCTTTATGGCACTGAAGCATTGATAGCCATATGACAAAATGGCAAGAGTCAATCTTGCATTAGTGGGGAGGTTCTGTAATAAGTTAATCCTACAACCCTCCCGAGCTTTAAAATTAAAATATTACTGATCCTCATGTAGTTAGATGTTTATTGTGATGTCTTCTCATGGATTTACAAACTTTTGATTATGCAAACTATTATGAACACCAGTCAAAATCACTCATTTTGTTTGCCTCTCCAAGGCCGAGATCCTTTCAACATCAATAACAAAAGGACTTAACAGAATTGCAGGTACTAAACAATTCTCAGGCTCTTAATTCCATTACAGCAGAATTCTGCTGGTATAGAATTCTTAAAGTATTCTAAAAGTGACTACAAACATAAAATAAGTTTGTTGCCGTCTTTTTTCATTATTTCAAGCTAAAAGCTAACAAGTACAGTTGCAATTTTGTCTGTAACCTGTTGGTTCTTAATTTGTTTTTTTTCTTTCACACATTCCCACTTCACAGTTAAACAGTCCCGCATTTTGCATAACATGTACAATATCTATTAAGTGCTGCAAGGCGTAAAGTTAGTTTTTTGAAGCAAGTTCTTAACAGCATTAGTAATTATACACGATTCTGGTATAAACATCTTTTAAAAGGTCTCCAACTTGCTAAACTAAAACTGCTAAACTTCATCTTTACTTTGTGTTAGAGGGGGGGGGGGGGGGGGGGGGGGGGGAGTGCAGGATAAGGGAATCCATCTGGTAAGAGCAAACTTATCTATTGATAATCCAGCTGCCAAATATTCAACACGTTAACAATGTTTATGTTTTACACAAGTGCATCAAGTGAGTGTTTCAACTAAACAGAAGACAGTTCACTGCGGAGTCAATGGAAAATTAGAAGTAACTATGAAGTTACAACCATCAGTATAAAAGACATTTAATTTACTGTGATTCATAAACACTCGAAAGTTACCTCGACTTACAATTAGTCTTCTTGCATGGAAAAACTTGGAAATGACAAATTAGTATGTTGTTATAATTCAGCTTTTACTCAGTTAACCTGAAAATTACTTAATACTGTAAAAGATATACTGAAAGAAATTATACATTTTAAAATGCAAGAAGACGACATCTTTTAATAAAAACATGATCTGAAGTGGTAAGAATCTCAGGGTTCCCACAAAGCTCTTTAAAAAGAATTAACAGAACGCCCCCACCACCCCTTTACCAGACATAATGGCAAAAGCCCACAAGCAATATTGTGATAAAAATAGCCATTCAAATTTCCATTTTTTTTTTTTTTGGCCTCGAAACACACTTTTGCATGACCACTCAAGATTGGATTTTTTTCATGGATATATACAAAATATATAAGCTACAGAACAGTACCAACTGCAGTGAGTTGTACAATATACACAAGAATATTTCCGAGATCATGCTTTATGTTTATAATTCTGACGCATGACATTTCTTGGCAAATTTGGCAGGTGTTTATCAAGAAATGGTGTCATTGGTTGAAGTTCAAAAAAAAAAAAAAAAAAAAAAAAAAAAAAAAAAAAAAGGCAAATTTTCTTGTGGATGTTATACAACCTATTTCAGGCGGCACTACAATGATGAAGTTGCATATTTTTTTACAGTGGAGACAATTTAGAGTTTTCTCAATTGAATAACCCTAAAATGACTTCCAAATACCAAACAATTTACCAAACCATCAGTTCCAATTTGACCTGCGAATTGCATTTAGGATGGAGAATAAACTCCTGTTAGGCCTCACAAAGTAGATCCATTTCTCAGCCCATTTTTTGTAAATTGAATGTGGGCAGGCCTTTTTTTACTTTTTAATTTTTCTAATTATTTCTTTGCCATCAAAAGTTCATGTTTTAGGCCTCATAATCTATAGAATAGCATGGGTTGTGGTGTATTTCGTCCCTTGAGTGCAAGAAGGCTATGCAATCTTTAACTTTGCAAAGCCTTCTTGCACTCAAGGGACAAATTTATCAATTTTATTAACTGGGGTAAAATATCAGATTTATTTATTTAATGACACTTTCGACAGCAGGGTCACCTTTTGTCTTGACAGTTTCACAGGTGGAGGAAGCCAGGGAACCCAGAGAGAACCATCGAGTAACTGTCAGGCTCCCAAATGTACTAACTCCACACAAGCAGGGTTAGCACTGGTTGAAGACAAGTGCACCATCGACGTGCAGCACACCTTAATACACAACTTGGCCGTACCCGCCCATGTAGGCAATCATGATAAAGTGTCTTCACTCGAACCGAGGACCTCTCGGCTTGCAGCCTGCATCTCAACCAAGTGGATCACCACACTCCCAAAATATCAGATAAAACAATTTTTATTTTTTCTTTAGTTTGCATTGGTTGAAAAAAAGAGCATGTCATCCAAAGGGACCATGCAGGAGGGCCTGAGAAACAGATTTAAGTTGTTTAGGCCTTAATAGAATAAGAAAAACTTGTGATCTTATTTGGCCTCAGTGCATACAATAGGAGCATTTAATCAATTATATCCTGCCAGACAGGTCTGAGAATAAATGCTCAATAAATCACTACTGTATAGGAAAATGAACTAATTTCTGCTAACCCTCTGTTCACAGACATCAAAATCAATTTCAATCTGCAAATTTTTCCAATTATGCAACTTTGAATTAAACCAATTCAATCTTGTTTGACTGAGCTCGCTGATTAAATTCTTAGTTGCATTATAGGGAAATGTACTGCTTCAAATTTTGTATTTTTGACATGGGTGTGCAGAGGATTAATTGAATATTAACTACATATTTTTTACCGGTAAAGTGGCTATTTAATAATCTGCAGGGCTCCATTATATCAAGTATGCCGCTCTCCTCACTTCAATGTCTCCAAAACTTTAAGACTGCCAAAGCCAAAATATTAAACGAGTTCATGAAAAGTGGTAGCACCGGATACCATAATTTTATAACTATTGCAGGACTGAAAAACCCCATTTTCCTCGACTTTTCCATCATTTGCTTTTCACTGACCGTGGGAACCCTGTTAAATATAAATGATTAACTGTCACATTACTCAAAGCGGCACTTCTGCAGGCAAACCTCAACCAACTAGTAGCCAGCTCCTTTTCTCCCACACTATCGATCACTGCTGGAAGTGGAACAAAAGGAGGTCAGTCGTCATGTAATGTATATTATCTCCATTTGCTTCACTTACAAAAAACAATTTACTTTCAGTTACACACCATTAAAAGTTACAAGAAAATATATAATTAGGCCTAAAAATATATGATCTTCTTGGGATCACTTGTAAATTAAGAATGCATTTTAGATTAAATTGGAAATAATTTTGCTCCACACCAATTTTTTCTGTTTTTTTGAAAACTATCTATTCCACAATCATCTGAATTGGAAAGCAAACAAGCTCATTTATAGGATTCCATTTGAAAAAGTATTGTGTTTAACATCGTTTGATCAGCGAAATGGGACACTTCCATCGAAACTAACAATGTACCAAAATCCAGGTAACTGCAAGTCTGGTAATCATTTTATTAACAAAACCACCTTACCTCAAAAGCCTATAACGTTCATGCACAATGAAAAATATGTCTCAAAATTTAATTTTTGTGGGACCCAATTGCATGCAAAAGTGGTGACAAACTCGAAGTTCACCTCAAGCTATATTTCTGAAAAATTCAAAAACTTGAATGAATTCATATTGACAAAAATGTTTTAAGAAAATGGTTTTATTTGTTCAAAAATGATCTGCCAACAAAACTAACAATATAAACTTCCAATGTCCAAGAGAACCTAGCCCCAAAGCTATATCCCGATTGGCAGATATGTGCCCGACAGTTTCATACGAGTTTGTACTCCCGAGACTGCTTGCTTTCTTTATATAGTGTTGCTTTTTGGCTTGTAACTATTTGGGTTTCTGGCGGGCAACTTTTGTAGCTCGGATAAGTGATTGTTAATTCTTGCCGAGCAACTGATCATGGGTCATACCGGAAGGGGTCAGGTTATTGATTTTGTCGGTAACCTGGCTGATGTTAATCTTGTTACGTGTATGGGATGTTCAATACTAGTGTTTATTTTATCGTAGTATATCTATGCTGATAAATTGAACACCAGAGAGCAGCCGGATGGCTCCAACTGGTGAAATGGACGGAGCAAATACAGAAGGTTGAAGACAATAAATAAATGATTTTTCGTGAAGGTTTTTATTAATGTATCACTTCAGAGCTTGGTACAAAAAAATAAGTTTGCTTTTAACTTGCAAAGTAGTATTTTAGATCTTCAAGCAAACAAGAGGGGAGCCACGCCCCGGGCATACCCCCACGGTGCATACCGCCAAACAATGACAGAAGAAATGAACCATAATACCGTGAAAGCTGTTCACATAATCTTCAATCCAAATTTTATGGAGAGCCATGAACCCCAAAACATAGATATGAGGGGAACAGACAAAAAATTGGCTATGTTACGAGACAAACAGCAAACTTATTGTCTTTGTTTTACAGCAAGGTAATTGCGAAGGCCATAAACACCCGTTACTAAGTTTAGTGATGAACGGACCATCCACATAAGAGATGTAGAACAAAGACATAATGTCACATGTGGGGAGGTGATTTGCATGTATTTTCTTCGTTTTACTGCCGAGACAGGACTCACTTAAAAGCCTTTCCCATAAACAATATTCATTCCAAATTTCATTGAAATCTGATAACCCAAACCTGAAATATGAAGCTAACAGACAAAAAAATAGGCCGATGAAATCGTCAGATGTGTACCCATACGCGTAACTAGTAGAAAGCTGTATGACGGAGGGCAACCCTGGATGCCGACATTATGTACACCATACATGGTATGGGTACATATAGAAATGGATTGGAGGAGTGCCTAATTTGATGGATAAAGGGTTAATATCTGCAGATCAAATTATTAAATTTACATAAAAAACTATACAGCACAGCACATCAGTAACCTGAATACATATATAAAGTAACCTGATAATCGGATTAATATTTATCGAGTTATCGCATGCTGAAGAAAAGGATTGGAGAAATTTTCAATCTGAAGGATAAAGGGTTAATATCTCAGGATTAAATTATCAGATTTACACCAAAAACTTTTCAGCTCGGCACATCAGTAACCTGAACACAAATACCTGAACACAAATACAAAGTAACTTGAAATCCCAAGCAATATTTTTCAAGTTATCGAATGCCAAAGGGATTTGAGAAATTTTCAATTTGAAGGATAAAGGGTTAATATCTCAGGATTAAAATAACAGATTTACACCAAAAACTATACAGCTCGGGACATAGTAACCTGAACACAAATACAATGTAACTTGAAATCCCAAGCAATATTTTTCAAGTTATCGAATGCCAAAGAAATGGATACGGACGCTGGTCAGACAGACGGACGGACGGACGACAGATGGCCACCCCGGATGCCAGCATTATGTGTACTACACATAGTATGGGTACACATAAATGAAAGTGGCAATGACACTGTAGCTCAACTTGTCAAGACATGTACATGTATCGTATGTGACACAGCAATGACAAACATCTAGGTAATGACCTGATAACAAGGTACATATAAAGTATTGTAACGGTCTGTACATAAATACTAACCGTTGCCTGTAACAAACGTATAGGTAAAGTATTGCAAAGGTGGGTGACAGTCAGATGCTCAACTAGAAAAGAAACCTTTGAATCCCAGAGTGGGTCTGACTGAACCCCAATATATTTGTTCTCATAGCACAGTGATAAAGGCACCCCAAAACACACTCATTCCTATCCCAAGGTGAAAACAAAAGGTACCCATGAAGTTTCGTGAAGATCAGTTCATAAATACAAGCTGTATAATAGTTGTGACAAAAAACTGATTGGACCTAATTTCGGTATAAAATGGCCACTGGCAGCCATCTTGAATTTTGGACCACACCCAGAAACACTCGTTCTCGTCCCAAGGTGATAACAAAGGTACCCAAGAAGTTTTGTGAAGATCGGTTGATAAATACAGCCTCTAGCCTGAGCCGTATTGACATGTGCACTTACAGTGTATAAGTAGCACTAAATAAATCAAAATTCATCTAATTTGCATAATTTCTGCACGAGAAAAAAACCCGTACTGTATGTGATGTATTCCATTTTACTAAACATTCTTTCGAAAATTTATTCAAATCAGAACTTTCATACAGAAGTTCTGTACAAAAGAGTGATTGCACTAATTTTGGTACAAAATGGCTGCTGGTGGCCATCCTGAATTTTGGACCAAACCCAAAAACACTCGTTTTCATCCCACGGTGATAACAAAGGTATCCAAGAAGTTTCGTAAAGATCGGTTCATAAATACGGCCTCTAGCCTGAGCCGTATAGAAGTTGTGTACAAAAAACTGATTGCACTAATTTCGGTACAAAATGGCCACTGGCAGCCCTCTTGGATTTTGGACCGCACCCAGAAACACTCGTTCTTGTCCCAAAGTGATAACAAAGGTACCCAAGACGTTTCGTGAAGATCGGTTCATAAAAACAGACTCTAGCCCCGAGCCGTATTGACATCTGTACTTACTGTGTGTAAGTAGCACTGAAAAAATCAAAGTTCATCTAATTTGCATAATTTCTGCACGAGAAAAAAACCTGTATTATATGTGATGTATCCCATGGTACTAAACATTCACACAAAAAATTATTCAAATCAGCGCTTTCATATGGAAGTTCTGTGCAAAAATCTGATTGCACCAAATTTTGTACAAAATGGCTGCCATCGGCCATCTTGAATTTTGGACCGTACCCAAAAACACTCGTTCTCGTCCCACGGTGATAACAAAGGTACCCGAGGAGTTTTGTAAAGATTGATTCATAAATACAGCCTCTAGCCCGAGCCGTATTGGCATTTGCACTTACAGTGCTGAAAGTAACACCAAAAAACATCAAAATTAGTCTAATTTGCATAACTTACGCACAAGAAAAAAACCTGTATTATATGTGATGTATCCCATGGTACTAAACATTCATACAAAAAATTATTCAAATCAGAGCTTTCATATGAAGTTCTGTACAAAAACCAGATTTCTGCATCGTCGGTACAAAATGGCGGCTGGCAGCCATCTTGAATTTCGGACCGCACCCAAAAACACTCGTTCTCGTCCCACGGTCATAACAAAGGTACCCAAGAAGTTTCGTAAAGATCGGTTCATAAATACGGCCTCTAGCCCGAGCCGTATCCAATTGTTGACGGACAGACGGACGACGGGCCATGGCATAAGCTCAAATTTGGCTTCGCCAAAGTTGAGCTAAAAACTATACAGCACATCACATCAGTAACCTGAATAAATATATAAAGTAACATGACAATCGAATTGATATTTTTTTAGTTATCTCATGCCAAAGGGATTGAAGGAATTTTCAATTTGAAGAATAAAGGGTTAAAATCTCAGGATCAAATTATCAGATTTACACCAAAAACTATACAGCTCGGCACATCAGTAATCTGAACACAAATATAAAGTAACTTGACAATCCACGCAATATTTTGCAAGTTATCGAATGCCAAAGGGATTGAAGGAATTTTTAATTTGAAGGATAAAGGGTTAATATCTCAGGATCAAAACATCAGATTTACATCAAAAACAATACAGCTTGGCACATCAGGAACCTGAACACAAATATAAAGTAACTTGACAATCCAAGCAATATTTTTCAAGTTATCGAATGCCAAAGAAATGGATACGGATGCCGGACAGACGGACGGACAAAGGATGGATGAACGACAGATGGCCACCCCGGATGCCGACATTATGTGTACCATACATAGTATGGGTACACATAAAAAATGAAATTGAATATGGTAATTTTCAATGTATCAATATCATTTATTTCTATTGTTCAAGATTAATTGGACAAGTTGAGAAATATTCATAACCTGCAGCTTGGCATCAGGATGCATTTTTAAAAGCAAATTTGACCCACAAATTTAAATGGCAAACACCATTTGCAGTTCAAAATTACTGGCATCATTATGCATGCATTTAATACAAGCGTAACCACCACACTTTCTTAAAATAACTGATTTACTAGATTGAACCGAGTAATTGCTGTAGAATTTCAAGTGATCTGCTTCCCAAGAAGAAAATATGTGTACAGTTAGTCAGCCTCTTTACAAAATAATTAAACAAAATCTCTTTTGCAAAAAATAATTAATTTATTCACAAGCACAAAATTTAATATGTGATATGTCTCCATCTGTCAAGAAAAAAGTACTTATTTAAGTTATTTGCATGAGAAATGAATGATAATCAATGGTACACATTTACAAGATGAAGACTGCTTAAAGAAAACTGAAATTCATTTATCTTGAATAAACTCTCGTCATGCTGCTAATGGAACAAACTTTTTAAATTTCAAACACTGGCCTTTTTATTCAAAGTACTGTTTTGAATTTTTGAAAATTTATGTTTAATGTTTGAAGTTGAAACTATGCCAGGTTATTTCAAGATACTGTATTCTGATGTGCAGACAGGATAGTGAAAAACTGACTTGGCAAAAACCTCAAGAACCGACTGCTTGATCAGACTGCTACAAAGGCATTTATTATTTACCTCTTACTCGCAGAGTACGTTTGATAATAGTTACCATCAAATCAAGGCATGGCTGCGCCAAGCCAGCCATGAATAGAGCTGATAAAAAATTCATGACAAGGGCAGATATATACAGGATAAATATACGACAGAATACAAGAAATGGTCACCTTGAAATCTCATTATGACCAGGCTCTGAGAGGATATTAAAATTGCTGAGACTACTCGTTGACCTACGCTGAAATGAAAAATTAATGGTTCAGAATCTTTCTTTTGTTGTATGTGACCTTGAAGATATGACACAGGTTCAAAGGGATGGCACAATTTTTACTGACGAGCCATAATTGGTCAAAGTATGAATAAGATCTATCAATCCTAGTAAATTATAGGGACTGGGCAAACGTTATCAAATTGTACAACCCAGACAAGAACGGTATTCAAAAATCCAAGTGTTATGGCTTGTGACCTTGCTTGATATGACAGACGGTTAATGTCAGGACACATCAGGTTATGGGTAACAATTGTGTGAAGGATGAACATCTGTCATAGTAGGGCTTATAATTCGGCAAGAATCCTTAATCTGATTCTCGTAAAGATTCTTGCAAACTGTTGGGACATCCCATAATGATGTATACCAGAATTCTCATTTGGATTCTCGCCAAACTAAATGGAATTTATGCCCTGCATAGATTCAATTATACAGACCAGACAAGGGCTGTATAACAATAATATAACACCTGTGAGTCATGAGCAATAATTGTACAAATTTGGGCAAGATCTGTCAATCATACCAAGTTATATGAACTGTACAAAAGTCAAAGTGACAATGAAAGGTAAGTTTTTCAGTCACCTTAACATGGGGCCTGTGACTAGTGATCAACCGATTATATTGTAAGCCCATGAACCGATTATTCAGTCATAATCGGCCGATTCTGATACCGATTATTGAGTACCCATGGTTAGGGCTGCCACAACTATTCGATTGAGTCGACTTACTGTCGGAAGGTGCTATAGTCGACTATTTTTTAGCTGTGCACATCATACCACTGAATGATAATATTAGTCCACAAGGGACCTGTAACATTTCACGGTACCCATTATCCTTCGTATTCATTGTTAATATCACGAAAATAGGCAGTAACTTTGACTTTACCCTCGCATATTATCTCATGAAATGGATGTTGTCATACCTAAACTCTGTACTGTATCAGGCTACTGTGAACAAGTTGTTGATAATCCATCCGTGTTAATTGTTGCTATTTTAAATCCAATAATTTTATTATCGATGTGGAATTTATTGACACCAAAAATTCCAAACTTGGAAGAGTTTGCATCGCGAGACACAAAATTGATTGCGTCAGTGAGGAATTCCCAGTGAACCCTAGTATTCTTCTGAACATACATAGACCACAGATTGACGAGCTGAGAAAACGAAAGAAAAACAAGAGGCCCCAGGGGGCCTGAGGGCGCCCACCTGACATGGTAGTCTAAATATCAAACCAGGGACTTGTCTTGAATAAGCTGCATACGCCCCTCCTAAGAAAAGCATATACCAACTAGATGAAGCGATTGTGCCCACACAATAAACAGGATTTTCCTTCTATTTTCAGTTCCTGCACTTTTACGTCCCAAAATTGAGATAAACGCATAAAATACAGATTTTTTTCCCAAACAAAATATTTTCAGCCTAAATTTTTTTCTCCACCTTAAAATGCATAAAAAACGATAAAACTAATTTCAGGACTTTGGTCCCACCCGGACCCCAAATTTTCAGGGAAAAAAAAAAACATTTTTTTTTGTCTTAAAATTGACCGAAACGCAGAAAAAAAATTTCGGATTTTGGTCCAAAATTTCTAAGTCCGCAACGGGACCCCAAATTTTCAGCCTAAATATGAACCTAGGGACTTGGCTTCAACAAACTTGAATCTCACTCCCTAAGGATGCTGCATATCAAATATCAAAACATTCTTGTTGCTAGATCTGAAGATTTTTCAAAAATACTCCTCATACTGCACTAATATAAACATTTGGGCTCCCATAGAGAGCCCAAATATCGACCCAGGCAATTGATTTCAATAAACATGTGAAACAATCTTCCAAAGATGTTATATGTGAAATTTTAAAGCTTTTCGAGCAGTGGTTTCGGAGAAAAGTAGTCTTATATGTTTTTCCCATTACCCACAGTGTTAAAAAATGCTGACTCAGCACTTTTTCGAAGTCCCCAAAAACTACCCCATGAAAAAACCGATGGCAATTTTTTGTTTACCATTCCATTCTGTTGGTCCTAAGGAAGCTTCACAACAAATAAGAATTTTCAGTGCCGTGTAGTTTTGGAGATATGGGCGTTTTCATTTTTTTCTATTTTTAGCTCCTGTGGTTCCCACGGGCCTATGGGAAAAAAAAATTCTGCATAAATTGGGTACTTATGACCCAATAAGCACTCACGTAAAATTTGGTTCAAATCGGCCACGCGGTTTGGAAAATAGAAATTTGGGGCGGGGCCAAAATTTTTGCCCCTCCTTTAACATCGTCAAATATAGCCCCTCCAACTTCTCTTGAACAAACTTGAGTCTACACCTCAAAAGGAAGCTGCATACCAAATATCAAGTCTCTGCTATTGCTGGTTCTTGAGAAGATTTTTTAAGAATTGGAGCATTTTTGCCCCCTCCCACTACTCAATATGAGCCGAAACCTAATTTGACAAAAAATCAAAATGCCCTTATATAACCCCTAATCACATGAAATTTCATTAATATGCAGCCAGTGGTTTGGGAGAAAAAGCCCAAACACCACCTTCACGATGGACGACTGACAAAAAGTGATCAGAATAGCTCACCCTGACTTTCAGTCAGGTGAGCTAATGATATCCGTGAGCATTTTTGAATCTATGCCGACTTGCCCCCACAATGGTATATATAAATATTATGGGGGTATGAGTACCTGTGACATGAGACCAGGGGAAATAAAAGCATTTAAGTTGATTCAACTGATCATTATGATGATGTGGTGTTACTCGCTTGATGGGCGGAGCTTACTTTGATCGATGCACACCTTAAGTCTGCTTTTTTTTCAATTCTCCATTGAAAATTCTGATATTGGTAATTTGATATTCTGATTTTCTCCCGCCGATGCTTCTTTTATTATCTCTGATAGAGTATTAGTGTTGTTTAATAATAAGCGTTATTATGACTAGGTGTCACTTTATGTGGAAATTTACCAGGATAGAGTTATTGGTTGGTGTCAATGTCGTTTCCTTTTTTCATCACATGGCTGTGTCATTTCACAAAACATGCGTGACGTAAATTGCAGCCAGCTCTGGACGTGATTCCAATAGACAAGTGTTTCGTTAATTTTATGATAAATCCATCGAAACAGTGGGTAGTAAATCTATCGGTGCGGCCAGTTGGTAGTATAATGGTACTCTGCTGCTATCAGCAGGCACTTTGAGAAATTGCTGTCCATGATTTGTGACTTGTGTTCGAAAAAAAATGACAGAACAGATATTTATCTGGTAGTGCCGATTCGATTCCGATACCCTACAATCGGCAGATTCAGTTAACTGTTTGATCACTACCTGTGACCTTGACAGGCACATACCATATTATAATTTGTGACACTGTCTGAAAATACAAATTAGTTTTGTCAAAAAAAAAAATCAGTGGTTAAGAAGTTATTGCACAGACAAACAAAATGTCGACAGATGGACAAATCATTACCAGAAAAGCTCCACTGACCCTTGTCAGGCAGAGCTAAAAAGTGAACAAGAAATCATTGCTGAACAGGCTCAACAGAAAAACATTTGAGTAAGTGTTCAAGAGAAACTATTAATTTAAGTGTTATAGATGAAACTAACTGCCTCCCAGAGTATACATTCTTTGTAAAATATTTGTTTAACTACTTGTTGCAACCCTTTTTCTCATCTATAACAGATCTTGATATTGGCAGACACTTTACATGATAACTAGTGACTGAACACAATGCAAAATGCAAGTCATCTGGATCTGTCCTATAAAAAGAGGTCACTCAAATTAGAAACAAGTAAAAAGTTGGCAGAGCCAACAGATGCTCCCCGAAATGCAAGTTGATGGAAACATTGATTTTTTTCAGATGCAGAACTGCAAAATGGATAAAACCATATAAAAAAAACGACACAAAAACGGGTGGAAGGAGGTCACAGTACACAGTAAACCTGTATTAAAAACTCTTTTGGAAGATGATTAAACTGGCATTTGAAGAAAAGTCACTGCTAAATTAGGTTGAATATATAAGTAGGTTTGATTACACATGCCCTGGGCATTTACTTTACTAAGCTATCATAAATGTTTTATCACACTACCATTTTGCCAGATTTCAAGGGGCATAACTCTGGATGGTAAATGCCATAACGGTGAAAATCAAACTTGACAGACACTTCATGGAAAGTAGTAATGTTGCAAAATTATAAGGTCGTACATCAAAGTGAACTGGAGTTATCAGGAAACCATTTGTTTCGGATGGACGGACAGATGGACAAAGCAGTGACTATATGCTCCCGAAATTTTTCCAGCATAAAAATAAAATCCAATGAGAGGATTGCAGATCTACAGGCCTAGTCGTGATATTGCCTGTAAACCAGTTTAAAAAAGTTCTATTTATGGTAACAGTCCTGTGATTTCCACCATATATAGGATTCAGCTCTTTCCATACACGACAATTTGTTTCTGAAGGTTTGTCTGAGCAGTAATGAACAAAACTAATGTTACCAAAAACTGAAGAGTACTGTTGACCTTTGGCAAGCAAACCTGAAAAATCAATGTTTCTCCTTCCATGCAGTTGCATTCTGTGGAACAAAAGTTAGTGCCTGGAAACCAATCTTTATTAACAGTAACATTTCTGTAACATTCTACCTGTAGTTGCTGACAATAGGATTTTCCACCTCCCAAAGAGATGCCCAATAAAAGCAATAGGGTTTCCCACCTCTCTGAGATACCATCTTAATCTGGTCAACATGCGGCAAAAAAACTAAACATTTGGTTGGAAACTAATTTTCAGTAGTTCCATCTCTATTAACAGTCCCACAAACTGGGGCCTTGCAGTTACTGACTACAAAAGATAAACTTCTTATTAAATGTGGGATGACTTACTATAAGTTGGTGGAGCTATAATAAATGGCACTAATGTTCTCTCCCTGGCACTCAGAAATGCTATTTTTACTAACAGGACCTGGACTTCTGGCCAACAAATGTGAATATCAATAGGGTTCCAAAACCTTCCATGAAAAAAAATTGCAGATGCACAGGTTCCCATGGTAGTAAACATCCATACCAAGATTCAAAGGAATCAACCCATAAACATTAGAAAATCTGCGGACAAATTTTTTTACCTGCTTTTTCAATTCTCAAAGGGGCTTAATTCTGGCAAAAATAATCCGACGAACTATAATCACAGATGCACAGGTTTCCATGGTGGTGAACATTCATACAAAGTTTTGAGCTGTTCGGTCCATAAACATCTGAGAAAAGCTCCGGACAAAATTATGTCTACAGATGGAGACAAGGTGATTCACTGCAGGGGTATAATAAAACATTCTTGGACAGAAACTCATTTATGCAACAACTGGGAAGTAAAATAACTTTAACATAACTCAGAAATTTCCAGTGTGGACAACCCAAAGGTTGCCAATTTATTAAGCATTCACTGGTATAACTATAAAAATACAATTAAGAACTAGGAATGTCAATAAATATCAAAATTAATGAACTTCAAAACATGTCATGATAGTGAAAGTGGGTGTAAACCGCCCACAAGTTCCTACTTTAAAAACCAGAGATAAAAACTTGTGAGAAAAAACTCTGGAAATGCATGGAACAGTACCAGTGGATGAATGCTACAATTATCAAACAAAAATGCGGTGGCAAGAGCAGTCTGAACTATTAAAAGGAACAATGGGGGGAGGGTGGGTATTGAAACGTCTTAAAGACAAAGCAAAAAAAAACTTATCTTGGCAGTGTAGAACAAAGAACTGACCAATTCTTCGAAAGCAAGGCTGCCGTCTTTGAACACAGACTGTTGACTGGACCGAAAATTTCACGATTCACTTTCATTTGCACGGCAGTTCCTTTGATGTTTTTATGAGTCACTTGAAATTTGGCAGAGCTGTGTTTACAGTTAAATAGAGCTAAAGTTATTGCCTGGAAACTAATTGTTTACACCCGTCCACCCACCTTCAGTAAACTATCAGTTGAGTTTGACTCAGTTTTCAACCAAAAATGAAAGGTTTCTTTAACATGTCAATTAAAAGGAATATCTTTGACTTTGGTAGACATCTGCTTAAACCTGCAACCAAATATTCTTGCAGCATGACGAGAGTTTGAATGCTGAATTTAATAATGAAGCTACAAATATTTTGAATACCTCGGCTCCACCTATTGAGTGTTGTTGTTCTTGTAAAGTTTTATTAACTGCCTCTTCACCATCAAATTCCACAAAACAAAAGGCTCTTCTTGCCTGTTTCGTTTTGTCAACTGGCAGTTCCACTTTCTCCACCTAGAAAAACAAAATATCAAAATATTTTGTATCTAAATTTAATAACTAAAACAAAATGTAACTATGTAACATGGTAAACAGAGATGGGCACTTTGGATTTTAGGGGTCCAGTTTTTCCTCACTGAGCATTATTATTCTGATATAAACAGGTTTTCCTCAGAATTTTATCGAACTGATCATATCTTGTAAAAGGATTACACATTGCCATTGCGGAGGTAGAGTTTTGTCACATGTGAGGCTGGTCATAAGAAAATCAAATCCTTTGATATTTGTTCCAAGTTATGCTAACGAGCTGAAAACAGACCAATTCAAGACATCAAGAAAGTCTCCCATACCAAATATTGACCAAATCTATTGATATTTGTTTTGCGCCAACAAGCTGAAAACAGTCAAACTGAGGGTCACGACACAACTCAGTATGACCAAACCGTACTAGTTTTCAAACTCGTTCTAGACATCAAGAAGGTCTCAACATACCAAATATTGACCAAATCCATTGAGATTTGCTGAAGTTATCTAGCCAACAAATTTTGGTTGCCCCACACGTGCACCAACTTAACTGTTGGTCAGGCGTTTGAAGAAAAAAAAATCAACCCAAAATTCTTAGAAAATAAGTAGAGCAAACTTAACCTGGTGTAAGTGTAGATTCTGGATTACAATACAGATTTCTGGATTCTGAAAAGTATGGTATGGAGATTATAGATGATTATTAAGACATGCTGGATGAATCTACTAACTTGGGCTGGGCGGTTTTGAAATTTGAATTTCGGTTCGGTTTTGTACAAAAACTTGGTTTTTCAAAATATATTGTAGAAATCCACATTTTAGAGGGTAATGTACACTTTAAATGTGTCTATTTGTCATCTAAGTCATGAGGCTCCTGGAGTGTGATGAGTCACCCAGATTTCTCTGTGCTGACCACTCTTCTCAGCTAATGGACATATTGTGGTGGGCTACTGTAGTGGAGCAATGGGGTATCTGGGGAGCCTAGACACCCCCCCCCCCCCCCCCCAAACAAAATCCCACCTCCCATGCCCAAATTTGAAACGATTTTTTTTTATTTCTGGTCCTCAGTACAAGTACAGTACCCTCAGTCCTGAGATCCCCCCCCCCCCCCCCCCCCCACAAACTCTTCACCCACATGGTCCCCCAGGATTTCAAACTAGGGCTTTACCACTGGTGGGATCTGCCTTGTTCCGTCAGCGAGACTAGGGGCCTTGTCAAGATGCTAAAATTTACAAGAAAAGCTACATTTTAGCGAAAATCAACATTTCCTTATTTTTTAAGGAGTCACCAATGGTTTTGGTGGATAACATGCAATTGTTGTGCTTATTTCACATTGCTTCAAAATAGAACTGCCTGGTTTCCAATGGTTCCTGCTTCAAATGACCGTAAAATAAAACGAACACAAATCTTATTTCTTCTGATTTTGATAACTATTACTGAAGTAAGTCGTGTTATACTAATCACTTTCATTGGTAACTCACTCACTCCAATGTTTTCACAATAAGTTCGTTTTTGACTGATTTTACCCTAACACAGAAATTGGGCGAAGTGAGAGGTGCCGAGACGAAGATATTGCCAATAGTGTTGGGAGGTTATGAAATTTTTCCAAAATTTACAAAGTAAAAGTTGCTCATTTAGGTCATTGTAACCCTAATTTTTATCGGACTTCACTGAATTTGAAACCTATTTTCAGGTTCAAACTTATAAAAATACATGTAAAAATAAATATATCAGACAGTATAGATGTGGAGCAAGTGGCAAGTTCCAGTTCAGCAATGGAAACTGCATTTGATAAAATCATCATTTTACAGATACAGTGTTTTACCGTTGAAGGTTGTGAAAATTAATGAATATCGTGTTGAGTTTCGTGTATTGATGCTGAAAAATCCCAATCCCGGCCTGCAGTCTTGAAAATGTTATTGGAACAAGTGTAGTGTCCAACTGTTTTTTTACATTCCATTCAAACAGATACATGGAAATTACTGATATGGGCTAGCAGATGCATGGATATTGCATTCAAGTGAAGTGTGTGGTCATTTTGGTAATTCGATGTTTTTATTTTTTGTCCAAAACCAGGTGGCGCTTTCCATCTCACACTGAATGAGGGATTTTTATCATTTCATTCATTTGTCATTCGAAAGAAAGTTTACTTAATACATAAATATGATTATATTAGGGGACCCAAACAGTTATTTATAAGGAATACATGGCTCTTGATCTTTTTCTGTGATTTCCCCCTTTATTTAACGTATTACACGTTCAGGTCGATCGGTGTTTTAAACTAGAGGTACTGTGAGCAAACTCACAAAGTGATTCCCCCCCCCCCCCCCCCCCCCCCCCCCCCCCACACTTCATATGGAGTTCTTCCATTGTGTAAAGTTTCATGAAAATTCTTCAAATGGTTTAGGAGGAGTTTCGCTTACAAGGATGGACAGACGGTATAAGTTAGATTATCTCCCCTTGGAAATGTCAGAACGGAATTATATTGCTTCATGCACATCTTCATATGGAGTTCTTCCATTGTGAAGTTTCATGAAAATTCTTCAAACGGTTTAGGTGGAGTTGCGCTTACAAGGGTGGGCAAACGGTATAAGTTAGATTATCTCCCCTTGGAAATGTCAGAATGGAATTATATTGCTTCATGCACATCTCCATATGGAGTTCTTCCATTGTGTGAAGTTTCATGAAAATTCTTCAAACGGTTTAGGAGTTGTGCTTACAAGGATGGACAGACGGAGACGGACGGACAGGGTGATTCCTATATACCCCCCCCCCCCCCCAACTTTGTTTGCGGGGGTATAATAACCTACACAGAGTTGTATTTTCGGTTAACCTCCCAACACTAATTGCCAACTTCACTTCGCCCTCTTGGCAGATACCTGCGTTGATTCCATCTCAGTTAAGACAGGGGATTGATGTTTTTGAAGGGAGATGGCTGCATAATGGGATTTGATAGTTTGCAATATTGCATCTTGGGATTTGTTGTGTACACAAAAAACACATGGTACAACTGCGTATTGGGAATGTAGCGTTAACTTGACGCCTCATACCTAACAGATCTGCAGTTCTGCGCGATTCCTTAAAGGTCAAAGAGTATACAAACAATTCGCAATAAGTTTTAAAAACTTTCAATAGTTACCTGGCATCTATCTAACAGGATATGTTCCATTTTAATTTAACCATTTTATTGTTAGAAAACAGAACTGCCAATGCACAGTTTTATCTCTGAGCATGTGACACTTTCAGAAAACGTGCCATAAGTCGGCTAATTAACATAATTTACCCGTCATTTTTCCCCATGTAAACTTTGAGGTTTCAAAACTCAATTTTATGTTTACTTCCAATCTAATTTACAACGTGCCATACCCAGATGATTTTGGGCCAAAGATAATTTATATTACTTTTACACCACATATTGTCAGGTAACTTTCAATACTTATTTAGACGAATATGAGAGCCTGAGGCTGTGCCTGGTTCATTAAATTATCATAACGATTCTTGAATCGCATGTGTGGATTCTTACGCAAGAATTTTGAATTTTTCACATTCTTTCTGGTGGTGGTTCTGTAGATATTGTGTACGATTTGCTACCACTATTTTCTATTTTTTTGGGGGGGGGCGGGGGGATTTGTCAATCCTCTCAAAGCACAAATGGCACAGTGTTTACTTTTGCCGGACATTTTAGCCTTTGGCGTGCAGAACCATGTGATCGAGGGGTCATAAACTTACCAATTTTTGGAAATTTGTTGAAACCGAAAGTCGTTTCTTTGTTAAGGCGGCTGTTTGGTTTAAAAAAAACAAACAAAAAAAAACAAACAAAAAACGAACCAAACAGAAAAACCGCCTGGCCCTACTACTAACACAATCAGCAGGCTGCACTTCAATGTCCCGCGGTTATCCAGTATTATCTGTAAGAAAATATTTTTGCTTTTCCATTCACTGTTTACCGGTATATGCAGATTGCAGATTTTAGAGGACTTCCACCCAGGCATTGGTGATCGGATCCTATTTTACCAGCAGAACAGAGCTTGTTTACCAAAACTTCCATGCTTTCCAAACACGTGTCATCAATCAGTATTTCAGATAAGTAACTTGAGAGTAATACATGTATTAACATAATTACAGCTGCACTTGTTTACAGTACAAGTCAAAACTAGAGGTACTGTGAGCAAACTCACAAAGTGATACCCCCACGCCTGAAATGTATAAGTTAGAATCTCCCCTTGAAAATGTCAGAACAGAATTATATTGCTTCATGCATATCTTCAATGAATTGTGTAAAGTTTCATGAAAATTCTTCAAACGGTTTAGGAGGAGTTGTGCTTACAAGGATGGACAGACGGACAGCCCCCCCTCCCCTCCCACCCCAAACTTTGTTGGCAGGGGGTATAACAAGAGGCCCCAGGGGGCCTGAGGGCGCTCACCTGACATGGTAGCCTAAATATCAACCCAGAGAATTGATTTCCACAAGTTGCATCTGCTCCTCCTTAGAAAAGCTGAAACCAAATATCCAAATATTCTGACCAGTGGATCTAAAAAAAGATTTTTAAATATTCCTCATACTGAACTAAGTCATAATTCGGGCTCCCACAGGGAGCCCATATATGAACCCAGGGACTTGTCTTTAACAAACCTGAATCTCACACCCCTAAGGATTCTGCACACCAAATATCAAAACATTCCGACTGCTGGATCTTGAGAAGATTTTCAAAGAAATTTGTCTGAAATGCACTAAGTTCGAATTTGGGCTTCTATAGTGAGCCCAAATATGAATCCAGGTGGCCGATTTGAACAAACTGGAATCAGATCCACCCCACAATGTTGCATACCAAATATCAAAAGATTCTGCCTGCAGGATCTGGAGAAGAAGATTTTTGAAGAAATTTGCCTGAAATGCACTAAGTTCAAATTCGAGCTTCTATAGTGAGCCCAAATATGAATCTAGGGAGCCGATTTGAACAAAATAGAATCAGATCCACCCCACAATGTTGCATACCAAATATCAAAAGATTCTGCCTGCTGGATCTGGAGAAGAAGATTTTCAAAGAAATTTGCCTGAAATGCACCAAGTTCAAATTTGGGCTCCTATACTGAGCCCAAATATAAACCCAAGGGGCCGATTTGAACAAACTTGAATCAGATCCACCCCACAATGTTGCATACCAAATATCAAGATTCTGCCTGCTGGATCTGGAGAAGAAGATTTTCAAAGAAATTTGACTGAAATGCAGTAAGTTCAAATTTGGGCTCCTATACTGAGCCCAAATATAAACCCAGGGGGCCGATTTGAACAAATTTGAATCAGATCCACCCCACAATGTTGCATACCAAATATCAAAAGATTCTGCCTGCTGGATCTGGAGAAGAAGATTTTTTAAGAAATTTGCCTGAAATGCATAAGTTCGAAATCGGGCTCCTATACTGAGCCCAAATATGAACTCAGGGGGCCGATTTGAAAAAACTTGAATCAGATCCACCCTCCAATGCTGCATTTAATGTTTTTCCCATTGCCTACAGTGTTAAAAAGTGCTGACTCGGCACTTTTTCAAAGTCCCAAAACTGTACCCTATGATAAAACCGATGGCAATTTTTTTTACCAATTCTTTCTGTTGGTCCTAAGGAAGCTTCACACCAAATAAAAATTCTCGGCGCCGTGCAGTTTTGGAGATATGGCCATTTTAATTTTTTTCTATTTTTAGCTCCTGCGGTTCCCATGGGGCTACAGGAGAAAAAAAAATCAGCATAAATTAGGTACTTATGACCCAATAAGCCCTCACATAAAATTTGGTTCAAATCAGCCTCTCGGTTTGGAAAATAGAAATTTTGGGCGGGGCCAAAAATTTTGCCCCTCCCATAACGACGCCAAGTATAGCCCCACAAACTTCTCTTGAACAAATCTGAGTCTACACCTCAAAAGGAAGCTGCACACCAAATATCAAGTCTCTGCTACTGCTGGTTCATGAGAAGATTTTTTAAGATTTCAGCACACTTTTTGGGTGTGGCCCTACCCACGGGCGGGGCAACTTGATTTGAACAAAATCAAATTGCGATGTCATAAACTATTATCTTAAATATCAATTAAATTGGTTCAGCGGTTTGGGAGGAGAAGACTCAAACACCATGTTCACGGACGACGGACGACGAGTGATCACTATAGCTCTCCTGACTGAAAGTCAGGTGAGCTAATAAAAACAGGTGGAAAAACAGTCATTTATTCAGTTATTGGGGTTTTAACGCCACTTTCAACAGCCAGGGTAACCCAGTGTCTGACAGTTTTACAGGTGGAGGAAGCAGGACTACCTGGACAGAACCATCGAGCAACGGTCAGACTCCCCAATGTACTAACTCCACACAAGCATGGTTAGCATTGGTTGAAGACAAGTGCACCATCGAAGAGCAGTACACTTAGTGCACAACGCCACCATGCCCCCACGTGGGCAACTGGGATGAAAGTGCCTTGCAGGGAAAATCACTTCCCCCCCCCCCCCCCTGGTCTCCACCATGTGAAATTGCAGAACCTAATAAGGGTTACAGTTCATTTCCAGAGCAACAAAATATTTTTTCAACAAGTGTTTGACCACCGAGGTGGTATTAGTCCCCTACGGCACTTTTGTGACATAAGGTGTTTTTGTCACAGAAGACACTAGAGTATATAAGCATCTTGGATTTTGAAAAAATATTGAGCGTGCATAATCCCCTCACAACCCTTTATCCATGTACCATATATGAAAGGCATAGCTTGATCCATGTTGGAGGGAGGGGTGGTAACATAAAATAGAGAAAAAAAAGCTTAAAAAACACAACAAAAATGGGCGCCATTCTGCCATCTTGGATTTTGAAAAACAAGAGGCCCCAAGGGGCCTGAGGGCGCTCACCTGACATGGTAGCCTAAATATCAACCCTGAGAATTGATTTCAACAAGTTGCATCTGCTCCTCCTAAGAAAAGCTTACACCTAATATCTAAAGATTCTGACCAGTGGATCTAAAAAAAAACAAGCCAAGACCAATACCAGGTCTGGACCTGCGTCGCTGCATGCAATTGAATCGGCAAACAGGAAGTGGCTGCACAGCAGATCTGAAAATTGCATACACGACACAACTGATCATTATCAGGCTCCAGATGAAATATAAAATCAATCCCTTGCATAGAAGCAGAGAAAAGTTTGACGAAAAATTTCAATGTTCAGTGGGTACAATAAAATTTCAAAGTATCGGCAAACAGGAAGTGGCTGCACGGCAGATCTGAAAATTACTTACCCGATACAACTCATCATTATGAAGCAGCAGACCAAATATAAAATCATTCCCTTTCATAGAAGTCAAGAAAACTGACGGAAGAAGTGTTTCGGATGGACGGACGGACAGACTGATGGACGGAATGACTGACGGACGGAGTCTAGCGGTTACTAGACCTACTCTGGCGACGCAGGTAAAAAAGAAGATTTTTAAAGAATATTCCTCATAATGAACTAAGTTATAATTCGGGCTCCCACAGGGAGCCTATATATGAACCCAGGGACTTGGCTTTAACAAACTTGAATCTCACCCCCCCTAAGGATGCTGCACACCAAATGTCAAAACATTCCGACGGCTGTATCTGAAGATTTTAAAAAAAAATTCCTCATTTTGAACTAAGTTACAATTCAAGCTCCCACAATGAGTCCAAATATGGACCTAGGGGCATGGCTTGAACAAACTTGAATCTCACCCCCCTAAGGATGCTGCATATCAAATATCAAAACATTCCAACTGCTGGATCTGACGAAGATTTTTAAAGAAAATTCCTCATTTTGAACTAAGTTATAATTCGGGCTACCACAGTGAGCCCAAATATAAACCCAGGGATTTGGCTTGAACAAACTTGAATCTCACCCCTCTTAGCATGGTGCATACCCAATATCAAAAGATTCTGCCTGCTGTATCTTAAGATTTTCAAAGAAATTTACCAGAAATGCACTAAGTTCGAATTCGAGCTCCTATACTGAGCCCAAATATAAACTCAGGGGGGCCGATTTGAACAAACTTGAATCAGATCCACCCCACAATGTTGCATACCAAATATCAAAAGATTCTGCCTGCAGGATCTGGAGAAGATTTTTTAATCTTTTTCCCATTGCCCAGTGTCAAAAAGTGCCGACTCAGCACTTTTTCAAAGTCCTGAAAAAAGTACCTTGTGATCAAACTGATAGGGATTTTTTTTAACCATTCTATTCTACTGGATAAAAGCAAGCTTTATACAAAATAAGAATTCTCTGTGCCGTGTAGTTTTGGAGATATGGCAGTTTTAAGGTTTTTTCCTATTTTTAGCTCCCGAGGTTCCCACGGGGCAATGAGAAAAACAATTTTTGCATCAATCAACTACTTATGACCCATTATCTTCTCATATCAAATTTGGTTCAAATCGACCTCACGGTTCAGAAAATATAAATTTTAGGTGTGGACAAAATTTTTGCCCCTCCCCTAATGAAGGCAAATAATGCCCGACAAACTTCTCTTGAACAAACTTGATTCTACACCTCAAAAGAAAGCAGCATACCAAATATCAAGTATCTGCTACTGGTGGTTCATGAGAGGAAGATTTTCAAAGATTTTGGTGCCCCTTGGGGGCGTGGCCCCACCCAGGAGGAGGGGCAACTTCATTTGAACAAATCTGAATTGACATTAGGTTATAAACATTTACCCAACATTTGAAAAATATCGGGCCAGTGGTTTCTTCGGAGAAGTTGGTTTTGCAAAGTTTACGCGGACGCCGGACGGACGCCAGACGGAAAGCGATTAGTAAAGCTCCCCTTGAGATTCGCTCAGGTGAGCTAAAAACACAACAAAAATGGCCGCCATTCCGCCATCTTGAATTTTGAGTGTGCATCATCCCCTCAGAACCATTTATCCATGTCCCAAATATGAAAGGTGTAGCTTAAAGCATGTTGGAGGGAGAGGTGGTAACATTACAGACGGACAGAGTGCAATCCTATAGTCCCCTTATGGTTCCCGTAGGGGACTAATAATTACATAACGACAGTACTAACCGTTCCAAACTTGCTAAAATATTCCTTCACTTCCGATTCTGGAACTGATGGGTCCAACTTGCCAACAAAAATTTTTTTTACTACTTCCTTTACTCTGGGATTTGCCCGCTTTGGATCAATAGTTCGACCATGAAGCTTGTGTTCTTTTTCTTTTAATGCCTGAAATGTAAAATAAAATAATGCAGATACCTACAGCTCCGTATTTATTGGTGTTTAAGGTCACATTTCTAAATGATAGCTAATCATAACATGGGGTATAATGTCTAGTCCAGCCAATCATTAAAACCCACATTGCCCATTTCAGAGAACTTCCATCCCAGATATTGGCGACAGGTACTATTTTACTAGTAAAACAAAGCTTGTTTACCACAGTAAACAAGCACTGAATCACTTCCAGGGGTTCCCACAGGAACATCTCGGCATACAGGGCTGATAGCTCCCAAAGCTTCAACTCCAACCTTGACCAACAAAAAACATTTCTTTCATTTGCAAAAAGGCCAAATCAAGAATTCAGAGGGCCTGAAGCACTCCCTCAACAAATCAATTTTCCCCTTCAGACAGGAATTTGAAACACCCATATAGAGAAAGCTGAATATCAAACTTATTCCATCCATTTGATCATATTTCTTAGGAAGTTGAGGAAATTTTTCCCGACCACATCGAATGAAAGGGTGGGGTGAGGGGGTAGCATACAAGCTTTAAAACTGAATTGCCCCTCCCTAGTCATAATTCACCTGAAATTGTATTAGAATCGTCCTGCAATTCACTGGGTGAAAGGCATTATTGGGGCTGATGTGGGTGGGCCCTAGGCTACCCTGGGAGAAGACTCAAACGCCATCTTTACGACAGATGACGAATGATCAGTATAGCTCACCCCGACTGTCAATCAGTTGAGCTGAGAATCCTCCATCCCTGATGAACTTTTAAGAACAAGTGAAATGATCTGAACATTGAAATCTGATGAGGTAAAGATGTCACAATCATCAAAATTTGCAATAAAACTACAACACAAGGTTCTAAAGAGCCTGTGATCGCTCACCTGGCAGATCTACATACCCCAGGGACTGATAAGCTTCATATATCGTAACCTTAAAATAAGTTACGGAGAGCTTAGCATACAGTAACCTGTAGGTTTCCGGAGTGTAGATATAAGGTAAATTATTAGGTTGATTAGTTTCCTCTCGTAACCTACCAATGGGTCTCGGGTTTATTGAAACATTTAACCACCCCTATAACCTAACCTATAGCTTACAGCTTATGTCGGACCCTGATATCCCCAGTTATTCTAATTAAAATCAAAGAATGCGGCTCGCTTCCATGCTCCTTCATCTGAGCGAAACAGAATGCTTGTTTTCGAAGGACTTTCCATACATTATTTCTGCCAAGTTTGGTTCACACTGGTCAAGTAGTTTCAGATAAGATGAAAATGATTTCCCATACTGAAACTTATAGTGTACTTTATTTCAGGGTGTGATTTGACGAAATCCCATATTCACTTTCAGTCAAAGCCACCATCACTTCCAAACATGTCAGGTATGCATTTACGCATGAATTCAAGGTGGTGTTTTGACTTGTTTTTGAAATGTTTGACTTTCTGACAACTGATCGAGTAGATTTTTCGGCCAACCGGACAGGTGCAGGGTCATACAAAAATTTGCTCACAAAGTTCAAGGGTTTTTCAAGGTTTTTTTTTTTCAAGGGCTACATATACTATTCAGCTTGTTGTATGAGCTCTAAAAATCTATGATTCATGTGACACGGATCTGTCTTTGGAAGTCAGGAAGTACTGGTACCCAAAGTGTGATCTGTGTTACAGTAATCTTGGTAAAACGTTCCATACTTTGTTTTTTTTTTTAACTGAGCAAGTAAAAGGAGAGTACACATATATTTACAAATGCCCAGGAAATAGTTTGGTATTCAAGAGTTTTTCCAAGAGATTTCTGAAAGTTCAAGGGTTTCTCAAGGGCTAATTTCAAATTCCAGGGTTTTTCAAGAAAAAACTCATTTTCAAGGGTTTTTTCATGAGCTGTATGAACCCCGAGCTGTGACTCAGTTGTACAGAAATCTTATTTTAATTAGTGGTCTTTAAAATTGTTGAAGACAATGCTAACAGAATGCAGAGGCAGCAAATTTTACTGAAACCAGAGGTCTATAGGTCCCAACTTATTGCATAAACAATGAGATTTCGGGTAAAATTAACAAAGGGCAATAACTTCCTCAATTTTCATAGAACGTTGTTGGTTATTTATTGGTGTTTTAATGTCATTTCTGCACAATGGCTAATCGAGACTACCGCATTATATGAAGTCAAGCCCAGCCAATCGTTTATGTCCATCGCCCATTTTAGAGGATTTCCACCCCAGGCATTCATTACAGGGTTCTATTTTAACTGTAAAACAGTTTCTTTACCATGGTGAAATAACAAAGCACCCCTTCTGGGGGGTTCCCCCAAGGAGAATTTACGAAACATCTCTGGGTTGAAATGTCCAAGAACTGCAAGTTATTCATTCCATTTAAAAACAAAGTTTCAAAGATTTATTTCACCAAAAATACAATTCTTTTTGACAACCTACCCTATAAAATCGTACATAATTATCTAGTTTATCAAATATTACTTTATATCAAAAGCGTACTTTAAAGCAAAAAACCCTGACTATCATTCTTTTTTTTATAAAACTAAAGCAGTTTTAGCGAGTCTAAATTTAATGCAAAAGGCCCAACTTACCATTTTCATTGTGACATAAATCGACTGACCGGTTTAAACAATGCAAATCCATTTTCGAGAACCGATTTGCCTTTCGTGGATATCTGCTCCAAAACAGCGATGCTAAATCAAACAAGAGGCCCCAAGGAGCCTTAATCGCTCACCGGCCAAAGTGGTTCAAAGAAGAATTTGGGGGTCACATTCAGTTAGACATGGTTCATCAACACAACAAAGGAATGAAGTCATGAGAGACAAATTTATGGAATTGGGGCCATGGCTTGAACAAACTTGAATCTTACCCCCTGAGGATGTTGCATACCAAATATCAAAAGCATTCACCTGCGGGATCTGAGGAACATTTTTAAAGAAAATTCCTCATTTTGAACTAAGTTATAATTTGGGCTACCACAGTGAGCCCAAATATAGACCTAGGGACATGGCTTGAACAAACTTGAATCTCACCCCCCTAAGGATGCTGCATACCAAATATCAAAACATTCCGACTGCTGGATCTGAAGAAGATTTTTAAAGAAAATTCCTCATTTTGAACTAAGTTATAATTTGGGCTACCACAGTGAGCCCAAATATGGACCTAGGGACATGGCTTGAACAAACTTGAATCTTACCCCCCTAAGGATGCTGCATCAAAAATATCAAAAGCATTCATCTGCTGGATCTGAAGATTTTTGAAGAAAATTCCTCATTTTGAACTAAGTTGTCATTCAGGCTCCCATAGTGAGCCCAAATATGAACCAAGGGACTTGGCTTGAACAAACTTCAATCTCAGCCCCCTAAGGTTGCTCCATGCCAAATATCAAAACATTCCAACTGCTGAATCTGAAGAAGAGATTTTTAAACTTAAATTTTTAATTTTTTTTTTCGACGGTTCTGAAAATAGAAATTTTAAGCGTGGCCAAAATTTTTGCCCCTCCCATAACAAAGGCAAATAATGCCAGACAAACTTCTCTTGAACAAACTTGAGTCTACACCTCTAAAGGAAGCTGCATACTAAATATCAAGTCTCTGCTACTGCTGGTTCTTGAGAAGATTTTTTTAAGAATTGGAGCATTTTTGTCCCATCCCTCTGCTCAATATGAGCCAAAACCTAATTTGACAAATCAAAATGCCCTTATATAACCCCTACTCACATGAAATTTCATTAATATGCGGCCAGTGGTTTGGGAGAAAAAGGCCCAAACACCACCTTCACGACGGACGCCGTACGACGGACGAAAAGTGATCAGAAAAGCTCACCCTGACTTTCAGTCAGGTGAGCTAACCAACTAGAGATGGCCTGTTGCCTGGTATACCCCCACTGACATACCGCCTAGTGTGGGCGACTGAAAAAGGGCATTCAAGTTTTCTAAGTAAAAAGAAAATCCAATATGGCCACCAGTCGGCCATCTTGAAACCGAGCTGAAAAAAAATTATGTCACGCACTTCCCCTCATAATGTTGATCATTTTTGTGAAGTTTCAAGAAAATGCGGCCAAAACTGATAGTAGTTTGCTCCACAAGTTTACATTAAAAAATCCAATATGGCCACCAGTCGGCCATCTTGAAACCGAGCAGGACAAAAATTATGTCACGCACTTCCCCTCATCATGTTGATCATTTTTGTGAAGTTTCATGAAAATCTGGCTAAAACTGTGGAAGTAGTTCGCTCCACGAGTTTACATGTGCAACGGACCGATGAGGACAACTGACCGACAGACAAAATGACTCCTATATCCCACCCCCCCCCCCCCACCCCACAACTTCGTTTTGTGGGAGTGTACATACTCACCAGAGGGTCTCCCTGTTACCTATTTGCAACTGTAGATTAAATATGTACAAAAGTTGTAACTGGCTTGGTGTTTGACAGTTGTATACAATTAATAGGGCTATTCTAATACTATGGGGAATTATTCAACAACAAAGTGGAGATACTGTACCTCATCGACAGCTTCAATTGTTGTAAATACAACAAATCCAAAACCCCTTGATCGTCTTGTGTCCATATCAGTCTTTAATGTACAAGTTGTAACCTCACCAAATTTAGTAAAATATTCCTTCAAATCCTCTGGAAAAGATATATAACATACTAGAGTAATTATCATAAATCCACAACTGAAATACTAAAATAGAATGTAGAGAGCGGAAATGCTAAGGCATAAACTGGATGAGCAGGGACGCAGAAATCTTTTTTGGCAGGGACGCAGAAATCATTTTTTTGTCGGGGATGCGAATATGAATAGAATTTTGTTGTTGTGGGAGCCATTCATGTTTGTAGGACCCATTTCAATTCTGCATTCTGATTATACACAGATAGTGTTATAGCCTCCCATATTATATCACAATTGATATATCCTTAGTCGACAATTGTACACAATTGATATATTTCTGAGTGCATGTTTTTTTTTTTTACAATAAGTAGATTTTGGCTGGTCTGACTCATTTGCACTAAGTGACCTTTGTGTATATCTACATGTCTCAATTTGTTTACATCTTTGTTACACAGAATCTATTTTTAGATCACTGTACATATTTAGCTAATTGTTTAAGTAGGCCATCCTTGTTTACATCAATGGAGACCATCATCTACAAGCTTAATGAGGTGATTTTAATCAACCAATTAAAAACTGAAGGAAAATAGATTATTGGAGAAACTTCCGAGGACATTCTATAACAAGAGGCCCCAGGGGGCCTGAGGGCGCTCACCTGACATGGTAGCCTAAATATCAACCCAGAGAATTGATTTCCACAAGTTGCATCTGCTCCTCCTAAGAAAAGCTGAAACCAAATATCCAAATATTCTGACCAGTGGATCTAAAAAAAGATTTTTAAAGAATATTCCTCATACTGAACTAAGTCATAATTCGGGCTCCCACAGGAAGCCCATATATGAACCCAGGGACTTGGCTTTAACAAACCTGAAACTCACACCCCTAAGGATTCTGCACACCAAATATCAAAACATTCCGACTGCTGGATCTGAAGAAGAAGATTTTTAAAGAAAATTCCTCATTTTGAACCAAGTTACAATTCGAGCTCCCACAATCAGCCGAAATATGGACATAGGGACATGGCTTGAACAAACTTGAATCTTACCCCCCTAAGGATGCTGCATAAAAAATATCAAAAGCATTCATCTGCTGGATCTGAAGATTTTTAAAGAAAATTCCTCATTTTGAACTAAGTTGTCATTCAGGCTCCCATAGTGAGCCCAAATATGAACCAAGGGACTTGGCTTGAACAAACTTGAATCTCAACCCCCTAAGGTTGCTCCATGCCAAATATCAAAACATTCCAACTGCTGAATATGAAGAGATTTTTAAAGAAAAATTCCTCATATTGACTAAGTTATAATTTGGGCTCCCATGGGGAGCCCAAATATGGACCCATGGACTTGGCTTTAACACACTTGAATCCCCCCTCCCCCCCCCCCCCCCCCCCCCCCCAGGATGCTACTCACCACATATCAAACCATTCCGACTGCTGGATCTGAAAAAGATTTAAGAAAATTCCTCATTTTGAACAAAGTTACAATTCAAGCTCCCACAGTGAGCCCAAATATGGACCTAGGGACATGGCTTGAACAAACTTGAATCTCACCCCCCTAAGGATGCTGCATACCAAAGATCACAAGATTCTGCCTGCTGGATCTTAAGAAGATTTTCAAAGAAATTTGCCTGAAATGCACTAAGTTCAAATTTGGGCTCCTATACTGAGCCCAAATATAAACCCAGGGGGCCGATTTGAACAAACTTGAATCAGATCCACCCCACAATGTTGCATACCCAATATCAAAAGATTCTGCCTGCTGGATCTTGAGAAGAAGATTTTCAAAGCAATTTGCCTGAAATGCACTAAGTTCAAATTTGGGCTCCTATACAGAGCCCAAATATAAACCCAAGGGGCCGATTTGAACAAACTTGAATCAGATCCACCCCACAATGTTGCATACCAAATATCAAAAGATTCTGCCTGCTGGATCTGGAAAAGAAGATTTTCAAAGAAATTTGCCTGAAATGCAGTAAGTTCAAATTTGGGCTCCTATACTGAGCCCAAATATAAACCCAGGGGGCCGATTTGAACAAACTTGAATCAGATCCACCCCACAATGTTGCATACCAAATATCAAAAGATTCTGCCTGCTGGATCTGGAGAAGAAGATTTTTTAAGAAATTTGCCTGAAATGCACTAAGTTCGAAATCGGGCTCCTATACTGAGCCCAAATATGAACCCAAGGGGCCGGTTTGAACAAACCTGAATCAGATCCACCCTCCAATGTTGCATACCAAATATCAAAAGATTCTGCCTGCTGGATCTGGAGAAGATTTTTTAATGTTTTTCCCATTGCCTACAGTGTTAAAAAGTGCTGACTCAGCACTTTTTCAATGTCCCGAAACTGTACCCTATGATAAAACCGATAGCAATTTTTTTTTACCAATTCTTTCTGTTGGTCCTAAGGAAGCTTCACACCAAATAAAAATTCTCGGTGCCGTGCAGTTTTGGAGATATGGGCGTTTTAATTTTTTTCTATTTTTAGCTCCTGCGGTTCCCATGGGGCTACGGGAAAAAAAAAATCAGCATAAATTAGGTACTTATGACCCAATAAGCCCTCACATAAAATTTGGTTCAAATCAGCCTCTCGGTTTGGAAAATAGAAATTTTGGGCGGGGCCAAAAATTTTGCCCCTCCCATAACGACGCCAAGTATAGCCCCACAAACTTCTGTTGAACAAATCTGAGTCTACACCTCAAAAGGAAGCTGCACACCAAATATCAAGTCTCTGCTACTGCTGGTTCATAAGAAGATTTTTTAAGATTTCAGCACACTTTTTGGGTGTGGCCCTACCCACGGGCAGGGCAACTTGATTTGAACAAAATCAAATTGCGATGTCATAACAAACTATTATCTCAAATATCAATTAAATTGGTTCAGCGGTTTGGGAGGAGAAGACGCAAACACCATGTTCACGGACGACGGACGCAGGACGACGGACGGTGAGTGATCACTATAGCTCTCCTGACTGAAAGTCAGGTGAGCTAAAAATAGGCCGATGAAATCGTCAGATGTGTACCCATACGCGCAATTAGAAAGCTGTATGATGGAGGGCCACCACGAATTCTGACATAATGTACACCATACAAGGTATGGGTACATATAGAAATGGATTGGAGGAGTGTCTAATTTGATGGATATAGGGTTAATATCTCAGGATCAAATTATCAGATTTACATAACTATACAGCACAGCACATCAGTAACCTGAATAAATATATAAATACACTTTACAAAGTAAAATGACAGACGATCTAAGGGTTCATCAATAGTTCAATAACTAACAGGTGCAAGTTCAATTTGCTTGGAACTTTGCTCCTCACCTCGTAATGAACCCATTGTTTTGGAAGTATACTGTCAGTCTAAACCTTTCACAACCCACATGTGTTGTTAATAATTAGCCAATCATAATGAACTTGCTCCAGGGGGCGACAGCGGCAAAGGGTCTAGCTTGGCGTCCCCTAGAGCAAGACGCATCATTCTTTGTTTTATCACAGAAGAAAAGTTCAACTGCAAATTTTTCCCTACCCACCATCCCCAACATGCTGCCTCCCTTGGTTGGTTGCGATAGCCACTACTGCGTAGTTCGATCATGTCTTCTTGTATATTATAGGTCATGTATATAAGCTAGGAATTGACCACTCAAATACCTTGCGATCCCATGCTTTTCCAAAGTTTTAGTTTTTTCTTTGGTTTTTAATGCCGGGATCCATCTGTTCTTAGTTGCAAGGCGGAGACACCCACCTGTGCTCATATTTGTCAATTCATTTTATCATTTCTAATTATTTATCTGTATTGTAAACTTTTTGAATTATTGATGACACTAAATGTATCTTGAACATGAGAAATAATCAATATAATAAATAGGCAACACACACTTGGCTCATCAGTGTTGCCCAAAACGGAATCATTTCTTGTTGTTTTCTAGTTCTGCTGGTAGAGTCAGGACATAAAGTAACATGACAATCGGATTGATATTTTTTGAGTTATCTCATGCCAAAGGGATTGGAGGAATTTTTCAATTTGAAGGATAAAGGGGGTTAATATCTCCGGATCAAATTATCAGATTTACACCAAAAACTATACAGCTCAGCACATCAGTAACCTGAACACAATTATAAAGTAACTTGACAATCCAAGCAATATTTTTCAAGTTATCGAATGCCAAAGGGATTGGAGGAATTTTCAATTTGAAGGATAAAGGGTTAATATCTCGGAATCAAATCATCAGATTTACACCAAAAACTATACAGCTCGGAAAATCAGTAAACTGAACAGAAATATAAAGTAACTAGACAATCCAAGCAATAGTTTTCAAGTTATCGAATGCCAAAGAAATGGATATGGACGCCGGACGGACAGACTGACAGACAAAGGATGGACGAACGACGGATGGGCACCCCGGATGCCGGCATTATGTGTACCATACATAGTATGGGAGGGTTTCCGCTAGACCAGCTGCGGGTCCGTCGACCGGACCCATTCCCCTCGCCGATCATACTATGATCAGTCAGAAAAGCTGGTGGTTAAAATATCGAGTACAAAGCTGTATCGCAACGACACTCAGGATCCTTTGTTTCCACGTAATATAGGCATAATTATGTTGTATACTACGCCTACTATTACTGGCGACAACCTGATACTTTATAACCCCCAGACGAGAGGGGGAAACAAAGTTCAAATCCTAAACGTCACCTATAAAATTTCGGACTCAAATTGTCGTGTTTGGTCCAAAATCACTGGCTTTTATTTTGAGTGATAAATGATGTAATTGCACGTGCATGAAGTCACAGGTCCGCACCATGGTTCTTTTCGAATATTACCGCGAGCGAACGGTTGTAAACAAAGCGGATTCGTGGATTTTGTGTTTTGGGTTTGTATTTTTATGAAACCTCCGTCCAGATGTAGTATTGTGTGTCCCGTGGGAATTTAGAGAATTGTAGGAGGAAAAAATACATATTTTCCACTTCAATTATTCAGCATTTTAGCGACCAGAATGCCCCCCAGACGCCACCAGAGAGCACCTAAAAATCAAAATTTTCAGACCCAGACCCCACTCTACAGGGTTCCCCCAGGTTAAAATCTTTGAAATTCTAGGCAATTCCAGGCCATTTCTCGGCAATTTTCATGGATTTTCAAGGCCCCCATTTATGATATTCAAGGCTTTTCAAGGCCGAGGCTGGCAAAGTACCCTAAATTATCAGATAACGACTAGAAACTTTCTCTTATATTTCCCTTTGTTGGTAATTCTAACACTTGACATCATTTCTTGGAAAACTCTTTCTGAAGGCTAACAAGCAATGATATCACTGATTAGAATTAGTGAGCCTGAGAAAGACATTTTCTTGTGTTTATCCTACAACTGCAGTGTAATTACGAGGTGGCACAATAGCTGTCTCTTGTACATGTACCGCTACTCTAACTGAATACTTACCGAATGCAAATGAATTGATGTCATCCTTTCTCCCAATGAGTAAACTGCATGTTACATGTAAATGACACATTTCGTAACCCACAATGTCTCCGAAAATGTCATTTGAAAAGCAAAATGTAATTCCGTTGTGGGGAAGTGTACCTTCCAACAAGCTTGGATTAAATCAACTGCATACTATAACTGGCTACTGCCTGTTCCAGTTAAACGGTATTCAGCTAAATAGAGTAAGTGTTGAAAGTTTTTAATGTTTCATACATGGGAGAAATCATCCTTAAAATCGCACGTTAACATTTGAGGTGAATAAGACAATAACACTTTCATTTGGAATTCCAAACTCGGAATCCACCGTGATGGCGACAGCCCGTGCCAGGACTTTAAGATGACGGTGTGGCAAATTCATCAGACATACATGCTTCGGAAATACTCAAATAGTTCAACTGAACAATCATCCATTTGCGAACTACAATCTAAACTAACCCATCTGCCGCGAATATGCAGTCCTTCGATTTTAGCGTGCGCTGGCGCACGCAGGTGCGCAGGTAAATGCCGATGGTGTAGCGCGTTATGTTGAGCGCACGTAGCCGTTCAAAAAGCTGCGCTTGCAAATAAAAATAGACAGTCAAAATGTCCGAGGCCAACATTATCTACCCCAAATCACAGGCCCTCATGGTTTGATCAGTATTAAACACTGGCTTTTTTCAAATGTAAACAACACTTTCAAAGGAAGTATCCCTTACACCAGCGCAGTAAGGTTACTTCAGGAAAACATCTGTCAGATATTGAACATCGAGCATCGTTAACGCCCACGACAATTGTTAGTCTCCAACACTTGCACGGAAAATACGCCCACTCAATCACCAAACATCTCTGCACTCACCAGTTTCACCTGTCAATAATTTTGCAGTCTGCTCACACACCTACCAATTTCCAATATCAGGGACAAAACGTCTCCAACTGCTGTAAATAACCAGATTTCATACATTTATTTTGCCAAGAAGAAAATTTCTTTCACAACCTGTCTTAGAAAATCGTGGAATCGGAAATTTTTCCTGATAGATTACAAATTACCGCAACTCATTTGAAGGAGCGAATCAATTGCAAAAAGCCAAAAATATTTTATGAAAATCCGAAACACACAAAATCAAATCTTTGCGGTTTTTATCGCCCAACTCGAATGCCCATAATTAATAATATGCGTTTCATTTTGACATACCATTGTATTTTTTTTTATATCAATCAAGGGTGAGTGTTAGATGTATCATCAGTTCCAACAATTATCCTGCCTCATAAATTTATTTATATCGCCCAACTTGGGCACTTGACATACGTTTCGAACAACATAATGGCACCAGTCATTCCAAAAATAAACAAAAGTAACAAGCCATCTGAAGTGCAGGTTTGGGATGTTTCGGCCTTTTACAGTTTATCTTTGGGACGTTTCGCCCCAGGATATTTCTGCCCCCGATATGTTTTGAAATCGAAGACGAAACAAAAGAAGAAAAAAATGGGGGTGTTTTGGCCTCGACAGGCGGTACGTTTCGGCCCCAGTTGAGGCCGAAACATCCCCCCCCCCCCCAAAAAAAAAAAGCGAGGCCGAAACAACCCAGAACCGACGTGATTGTGGCATTTCAAACATTTTTTTTACCCTACAAACCTGCGACGCTGTATTTGTAAACACAGAGCCTGGTGGATTCAGCTCTGGTCATGTACCCAGATGTATGGGTCGGAGGTCTTTCAACCCAAATGGGGGAGGGGGGGGGACTCTACAAAGGCGACAGCGTGTATGTAAAGAAAAAGGGGGGGGGGGGGGGGGAGAGCTATTTCGAGTTTTAACTGTAACTTATGGTATTTCAGGGGGGGGGGGGGGGGGGGGTACATAGTCATTTTCTTTGACTTTGGAAAATTGGCCCTGAATAGGCCCCGACCCTCTGATCCCAGGGCCAAATTTTTGGCCTCGACCATTTTCTAAATCACGAACCCTGACCATTGTGCTCGCCCACATTAATAGCAACCATTCACAATGCTTGATTCAAAGGATTTCAATGTCACATCACTGCAAAGTTCTATCAATAATGCACGGATTGTCATTGCCGTAAATACTCCAAAATATGACCGGATTAATAAACACGCAATTACAATTGCTGTAAATGCTGTAAAATATGTTCGGATTAAATTACGTGTCGTAAAATTGTCCGATTTTCCAGGATTTTCAAGGCTCCCATCGGAAATTCCAGGCTTTCAAGGCCTTGAATGACCTTTTGAAGAATTCCAGGCTTTTCCAGGTTTTCAAGGCCCCACGGGAACCCTGCTCTATATGCACATGCCTTTGGCACATGCGGCAGACGCCTTTGGCGTCTGAGTTTCACTTTCCTTAAACTACCCGGACCCACAAATTTCCCCCTAGCGGAAACCCTGAGTATGGGTACACATAAAAAGGGTCGGTAGGTAGGGGTTGTTTGGTTTTTTTTTTTTACACTTTATGAATAATTTAGTTGAACATATGAATACATATATGTGAAAATCAACCCAGGGGTGGAATATCCACCCAAATGATATACTCAGTTTCGACAAAGCAAGCACAATGAACACACAGTATGGTTCAGAGGATTGGGCTTTTTATATTGGTTCAAAGTTCACTTGAAGTTGAGAATGTTTCTTTCACATAACACAATCCAGTATGCCTGGAAATTCCACTTTGTTGATGTTTCTGTACCAAAGCATTCACCATGTACCGTGGATGGATTTCAGACAGGTTACAGTAGTGTCATGCGAATATGAAATTTTTCGACTCGAACATCGACTCGAATTTCCCCTTTGAATGTTCGATTCGGTCGAATATCGAATTCGAATACTATAATTACAAAAGAAACGTGTTACAAATACAAGACCCTGATTTTGAGATTTTCTTGTATATATTACATTAATTCCCTGGTATATTCATCCCATACATAACTATAAGTATAAGTAACATTGTAACTAGATCTAGGAATTCTGGGAAATGTGAGTCACAAAAGATTCACGCATTGATGGCTGCGATTCGTTCATAAGCGGACTGTCAATATCACTCTCTCAGTGGTCCAAGGGAAGTAACTCTACGAGCGATAAGTCTAATGGTAGTTTCCAGACCGCCATTACCATATCGCTTTGTGACGTTTTGTCATATATACAAAAAAGAAACGATATTTTTGACATAAATTAACACCAGGTTTAATCATTAACACTATTAATTAACATATTAAACAATTGCAAGAAGATTCGTTAGAGTCGTTAGACCTACACTTCCTACAGCCCTACTTGAACCTTTGAATCAGAGATATACCATCAGATCCGACTCTGAAAACTGAAATAAATTTAAAATCAAAGTGAGTTGGCCGAATCGCAATACAACTGTTACAACAACAAGAACGAAATGAGTCCATTGTCACTTTTTTAGTTCAACTACAGAAAAGTCATTCAATCAGGTCGCCGTTTTTTCTGGCCCAAATCAATGTGGCGGCGTTCTGTCTAGATAACCGATGTCTTCTATCTGTGATAGTGCAAGAACCCACCGAATTTACTCTTTCGGAGGAACAGTTGGTTGCTTGAATGGAAAACAAATCCCGAGTCACAGATGATAAAAGAGGGAAACTTCCTGCATTCTCACGCCAAAATTGTAAGGGGCTCTCATTTCTGTTAGCAACAGGGCAAACTGTGTACCCACTTAATTCGGCGGTTAAACGGGCTTCTTGATTCATCTGGGCACCCGACTCTGTTGAACAGCTCGAGCTTTGTATGTCTTTAAATATAGCATCCATCAAAGATGGATGCTTCGGGGATTTATCGGAGTCATCGACGCTAGCTTGCTGGGTGTGATGATGCGAAGAATCAGCACTCGGTTCGTCATCCTTGAGACAAGCTACGGAATCAACAATGTACTGCTTTGCAATGTCAAAGTTATCCTGCTTTATCAATGTCTTAAAGCGGGGGTCTAAAAATGTTGAGGCTAGCAGATAGCCTTGGCCGAGATCAAACCTCCCTTCTAATTCTGAAATTAGACCATCACGAAATGCCTTCGTACCATGTGAAGTTTGGGATGACAGCTCTCGTTTCAAGGTTTGAATACAGGGAATTATCATCGATATGCTGACAACAGTGTCCGTGCTAAGGATAGTTGTAGCCTCAGAAAGGGGTTTCAGTAGTGGCAGAACTGACTGTCTAATTTGATTTAAAGCCGACGATATGGGCGGTGGTGGCGAACTTGCACAGTTTCTGTTCTGCTCACATTCTACCAATGCCATGGCTATGGGTGATGCGTTCTTCTCACTCCATTCCAATAATGTACACGTGCTATTAAAGCGAGTTGACATGTCAAGGGGTGGGTCCGATTCAGAGAGGCCCGCTGCTAACTGGTGTTTATGTAAAGCGTGCAGCCCAACCGTTGATGAATTAAAGAATGTAGTTATTCTGTGTGTGGCATCTATCAGGTTCTTAACCATTGGTTGTTGCTTTAGATTTGAATTTATACACAGCTGTAGTTTATGGGATGCACAACCGTGCCATTTAACTTCCAATATTCTGGCAGTGGCAGGCATAGTGTTGGTTGTGTCTGTAGAAACGAACATAATGTCTTCCGGTAAAAGATCAAATTTCTGATTTTTGACAACTGAAGCCGTAGCAGCCGCGGTATGATCGAGGTCCAGGTCTTCTAAGTTGACAACCGCGAGGCACCTCGAAATTAGCCTCCAACATTTATCAATGGCGTGAATAGTTATGACCAGATAATTAGTGTTATTATCGGCCTTCCAATGGTCGAAGGTAAGCGATTTTTTACAATCACCTGTGTCTGATTTGATAATATCTCGAAGTTCAGACTCTGCTTTTTGGCACATATCAACCAGCCTTCTAGATAGTGGCGATGGATGCGGGGGAATGTAACTGCCGTCTGTTAAAGTGCTGCATAGTTTTTGGAACCCTTTCCCAGCTACTAACTCAAATGGGCGCCCATCTGCCACCACAAAAGAACAGCCGCGTCATATTTACTTTTTATATCGCCGTCGATTTTTCTTCGTGTAAATGCGGTCATACTGGCTTGTTTCTTGGAGTGTGAGCCTGAGGTAGCTGTAGTTTGGGCTTGGCTATGGTCGACAATAGTACTGGGACGAGGCCTCTTAATACCCTGTCCCTGTGCTTTTCTAATTTTTTCATCATCTTCTTTTGGCTTGTCGTACAGCTCTGTTTTTTCAAAGGCACCCACAGGTGACTAGTTGTCCCAGTAGATTGGACTTTGTAAATCGTGGAACATGTGTTACACTTATAGGTTCCCGATACTTTGTCAAGAGAAAAGTAGGAATGTATTATCGAGTGCGACATTTTCTATTGATACAGACGACAATAATCACCAAATGACGTATTTCGGTATTTGGGACGGTATGTAAAAAACTCCGACCTGGAAACGACATAGCGTAACTCAACACAAACCGGAACATAACTGTGTGCCAGTGTGTGGCGTAAACGTAATTCCTCTTTATGTAGAATACATTATTAAACCCACACGTTCAAAGAAACAAGCCATACACCGATACACGGTCATACACCATACACGCTTCACATTTTCACGATTAGGATTTGACTTCGTAATTGAAATTTGAGAACCACAGATCAAGGCTACGTTCCTGTATATTGCACCATTTTGCGCGCGATTGTTGTCGTTATCGTGGTGGAAATTTACGACATTAGAGATTGTTCGTCGTCGCTATATTTGAAATTGTTATATTCGGGTTTCAAATCGACTCGAACTCGACTCGAATTTAAATGTCGACTCGAATTCGACTCGAATTTTCGAATATTCGCATGACACTAGGTTACAGGAAATCCACAATCAAAAGTACAATCGTTCACGGTGTCAATGTTGAATTCACATGAACGATGCATCGTGTCGTCTGCGGTACGAAACAGAGAGGATGTTGCAACTTTTCAAACAGCGCGTCATGATATGGACGAGAAAGTTGTCCACAATGTTCATGCTTTCACGAAAAACTAAGTTTTTTAATACTTTCTTTATATTTTTCATGAATATTTTTACACGCTTTTGATCGTTCAAAGTCATTTGGAAATGCTTCCCCGCGACATAACCTATCAGATGTACCATGTCAGAACATCAATTCACACAAAGCCGCACGTGGGGGGGGGGGGGGGGGGGGGGGGGGGGGGGGGAGGGGGCAACCAATTTTTACAGCTATATTTTCCCTTCCTCCTCACACAAACTCACCTGTGATGGATAAAAATAATTACACATCAATGTTTTTGATATGTTCCTTAACTAATAATGTTAACCCTGTTTAACCCTCATTGATCGAAGATGACATTGGCCTCTGGAAGCCATGTTTATCATTCGACAGGAACAAAATGAGGATCATTTGAAGAGGACCTCCCATAGACCATTCCTGCCAAGTTTGGTTCACACCGGGTCAGCGGTTACAAAGAAGATGAGGATCATTGGTTGAGGGTGTCCCAGTCATCAATCATGTGAAGTTTCAAAACATTTGGCCTTGCAGTTTCAGAGAAGATTTTTTATAATCGACCAATCCAGCACGTCGGCAGGCATATGGCCAGGTGCGTGGGTGGGCAGGCAATCTTTCAGGCACAGGCAGGCAGACAGACGAAAGAACAGATGGACAGATGGGGACAGACTGCATTTCACAATATTCCAGCCATAATTGCTGGAAATCCATATCTACTTCTCTGAAACCATATCTGCAGAGTTAAGTTAGAAATCAACAGTATCATAGTAATACTGTTTACCAAATAGTGCCAGCACACATTTATGGATTCTGTTTCAGTAAAATTCAGTAAAAGAAGGTTAAAGATTTTAAAAATTTGTTTTTCCGACAGCACTCTCTTTCATAGAGCTTTGGATAGGTAAAGGGTTACACAAAGAACATTTTATTCAAAGGATTTGTCATTGTCTATCTTGAATAAATGATTAAATCAAAAGAATAATAATGTGGAGAATGCTGACAAGTATAAAATTACACAAAGTTTTCCAAACACCTGTCATCAATCACAACTTGCCAGTTTTCTGATAATATACAGAAGCAAAGTTATTTCCAGTTACATCCCTAATATAATACTGTACACAATATTTTATCATTGTCCCAGTTCTCAGTGGAAAAAACTGCTACAGTATGTGTGTGCGTGTGGGGGGGGGGGGGGGGGGGGGTATTATCACTAAAACCATCCACAGAATGGAAATTCCAACCAACAAGCAATAACTGCAAATTTGTAGCAAAGCATAACAATCACATGCTAAGTTCCAGCCAATGGACTTCCATGTTAAACCCAGAGGTCCATTGGCTGGCACATTACTTGTGGTTTTTTGTCCCGATGTTCAGAATTTGAAACCGACACTTGGGGTGATTATTCCACTACACAGGTGATTTAGTTACAATACACTCTCCACTTACTGTACTATTCAATCAGGGTTTATATTTTCATAATAGCATATAACAGCAAAGTTTCAAAACATTTGGCCTGGCTTGTAGTTTCAGAAAACATTTTTCATAATTGACCAAAGAGAGAATGCCTCTGGCGGTCATGTTTTCCAACCAAGAGGAACAAAAAGGGTATTGTTTGTCGGGAACCTCCCATAAGACCACAGACCATTCCTGCCAACTTTGGCTTAGTAGTTCGAGAGAAGATGAAAATGTTATTTTCCATAGGGTTTCTATAGTAACTATAAGCCGCAATTTTTGCCATGTTTGCAACCCAATAACATTAAATAAGGATTGTTGGTAGAGGATGTCCCAGTCATCAACCATACAAAGTTTCAGAACATTTGGCCCTGTGGTTTCGGAGAGGATTTTTCAAAATCCACCAATCAGAAAAAAAAAATGCTTCTGGCAGTCATGTTTTTCGATGCACGATAAGAGAATCGCGTAGCAGGACAATATACGCCCGTTCTGTATTTTTGAAGAGTTGGGATAAGGATTGGGGTTAGGGTGAAAATTGTTTGGACCAACCCCATATTCGAACTTGACCTGTATTTTGTTGTGATTAAACAACTTACCAAGTTTGGAACCAATCGGAAAACAATAAAAGTTATCATCCGGAAACCAAATATTTGATGCATTCTATGTCCAACAAGGTCCACAATTCAGGGAAACTTCGAAGTTCGAACTGACTCCATATTCGAACTTGACCTGTCTTTTGTTTTGATTAAACCCCATACCAAGTTTAGGAGTCAATCGAAAAAAAAATATTAAAGTTATCATCTGGAAACCAAATGTTGACGAACGGACAGACCAACAAATGGACAAATGGATGGACAAATGGACAGACAGAGACTGATTCCATAATTCGACGGTTTTTCAACAGGTGTATAAATGAAAGTGTCAATGACACTGTAGCTCAACTTGTCAAGACAAAGACATGTACATGTATAGTATGTGACACAGCAATGACAAACATCTAGGTAATGACCTGATAACAAAGGTACATATAAAGTATTGTAACGGTCTGTACATAAATACTGACCGTTGCCTGTAACAAACGTATAGGTAAAGTATTGTAAAGGTGGGTGACAGTCAGATGCTAAACTAGAAAAGAAATCATTGAGTCCCAGAGTGGGTCTGACTGAACCCCAAAATATTTGTTCTCATAGCACAGTGATAACAAAGGCACCCAAAACACACTCATTCCTGCCCAATGTGAAAACAAAGGTACCCAAGAAGTTTCGTGAAGATCAGTTCATAAATATGAGCTGTGTAGAAGTAATTTCTGCACAAGAAAAAAACCCGTATTATATGTGATGTATTCCATGTTATCAAACATTCCTACGAAAATTTATTCAAATCAGAACTTTCACACAGAAGTTCTGTACAAAAGAGTGACTGCACTAATTTCGGAACAAAATAGCTGCCGGCAGCCATCTTGAATTTTGGACCGCACCCAAAAACACTCGTTCTCGTCCCACGGTGCTAATAAAGGTACCCAAGAAGTTTCGTAAGGATCGGTTCATAAATACGGCCTCTAGCCTGAGCCGTATTGACATTTGCAGTTACACTGCTGAAAGTAACAATAGATCAAAGTTAGTCTAATTGGCAAAATTTATGCAAGAGAAAAAAAAAAACGTATGATATGTGATGTATCTCATAGTACTAAACATTCATACAAAAAATTATTCAAATCAGAGCTTTCATATGGCAGTTCTGTATAAAAACCAGATTTCTGCACCGTCGGTACAAAATGGCGGCTGGCAGCCATCTTGAATTTTTGACCGCACCCAAAAACACTCGTTCTCGTCTCAGTCATAACAAAGGTACCCAAGAAGTTTCGTAAAGATCGGTTAAAAAATACGGCCTCTATCCCGAGCCGTATCCAATTGTTGACGTACGGACATACAGACGAGCCATGACAAAAGCTCAAATTTGTCTTCGGCAAAGTTGAGCTGATGAAGAGCGCTTGTAGAAGACCTCCCATAGAATCCCTGCCAGGTTCAGTAGTTCCAGAAAAGATGTTGAAAATGTGATTTCTCAATGTTTCTATAGTAATTATAAGCCGCAATTGTGGCCATGTTTGTAACCCGATCAACATTAATTGAGGATCGTCGGTAGAGGGGGTCCCAGTCATCATTTATATGAAGTTTCAAAACATCTGACCTTGCAGTTCCGGTGGAGAGGATCTTTGAAAATCCACCAACCAGAATCAAAGAATGCCTCTGGAAGCCATGTTTTCCAACCCACAGGAACAAAGTGAGCATAGTTTGTAGAGGACCTCCCATAGACCATTCCTGCCAAGTTTGGTTCACACCAGCTCAGCGGTTACAGATAAGTTGAAATGTGACAAGTTTACGGATGCCGGCAGACACCAAGTGATAGCAAAAGCTTGCATGGCCTTTTAGGCCAGGTGAGCTAAACTAGAGGCTCAAGAGAGCCTAAAACGCTCACCTGGACCAAGTTGTCCTAAACTAAGGGTTATGGGTACAGAGAAAATGTGATCTGAATGAAGCATTTGACAGATTCACCAGCAATTTTTTTTGTCCCATGTTTCAACTGCTCAGAAGAAAGCTTCAATACAAAATCTCTAGTCCGTGCAATTTGGGAAATATTGGACATTCCATTTTTTTTCTATTTTTCGCGCCAGGTGTTCCCATGGGGAACCGTGAAAAATTTTGGGGGTATGCATGAAGTACTTAGGGTCAACTTATGCCACATATAAAATTTGGTTCAAATCACTCCATTGCTTCTTGAAATAGAAATTTTCAGGGGAGCTGATAAGTGAGACCATCCCATGGAGAGCCCAAATATGGACCTATCAACTTTCTGTGAACTTTTAATCTTGAACACCAGAGGAAGTTTCTTACCAAATATAAAGGCATTCCCACTAGTGGTTCATAAGATGATTTTTAATGAATTTCACGATATTTGGGCATAAGCCCAAGCCCACAAAGGGCAGAGACCAAATTTGAACAAAACTAAAACAGAATACCCTCAAGATGATGTGGCCCATATGTTTCAATTTGGGCCATTGGTTTGTGAGAAGATATTTTTAAAAAAGGTAAACATTTATCTTTTTCCCATTGACTTCAGTGTTCAAAAGTGCAGAGTTATATTTTCACAACACCCAAAACGGATCATATGACAGATTCGCCAGCAATTTTTTTTTGTCCAATTGTTTCAACTGCTCAGAAGAAAGCTTCATACCAAATACAAAATCTCTAGTCCGTGCAGTTTGGGTCAACTAATGTCACAAAATTTGGTTCAAATCTCTCCACTGGTTCTTGAAAAAGAAATTTTCAGGGGAGCTCAAAAGTGAGCCCATCCCCTGGAGAGCCCAAATATGGACCTATCAACTTTCTTGGAACAACTTTTAATCTTGAACACCAGAGGAAGTTTCTTACCAAATATCAAAGCATTCCCACTTGTGGTTCATAAGATTTTTAAAGAATTTCATCATATTTGGGTATAAGACCACACCCAAAAAGGGTGGAGACCCCATTTGAACAAAACTGAAACAGAATACCCTCAAGATGATGTGGCCCATATATGTTTCAATTTGGGCCATTGGTTTGTGAGAAGATTGTTTTGTAAAAGCTAACGTACAATGGACGACGGACGCCAAGTGATGGCAATAGCTCACACTTTCAGTCAGGTGAGCTAAAAATGAAGCTAGCAGTGGGGAGAAGGGTTGTGGTGTCTAAGGAATTGTCAGTTTGCTACCCATGCTTCCCTCTATGTAGGGATATGCATGCATGAGGGCTTGAGTGTTCTGCAGAGGGAAGGGACAGTGTGTGTGGGCAGGGGAGGGGAGTGGGGCTGGGGGCTTTCTGTTGATCTTTCATAATTCCCAGTGAATAATTAATTTCTTGTTCAGCTTTCACCCAAATGCATATTTTTTTCACAGAACACAAACTATCTCTTGAAACAAACTTTCTTTATAAATAGCTGAGCATTCCGAATTCGTAATTCACTCGCAACACTTTAGAAACACTGTCAGTTCGGTATTCCGTGGAGAGTGCTCTTTGTTTCCAACCAGGCTTGCCTCTCCCCTAGTTCCTTCTTAACGGCTGCAATTGAGAGTAGGCTAAAAATTCTCAAAATTAAAATGTCATTACTTCTGCCTTCTCAATGTTTAGCAGTCTTGAATCAACCTGCATGATCTTCGTGTCAATCTTCAAAAACTAAAATCACGCAATGCGGATTTTTAAATACTACTTGTATTGTCGCAAAATGAATTGATAAAAGGGGAGAAAACAGATGAATGAACATCTCGTTATCCGAGTATCTACATTCTAATATTTAATTGCCACGTTACGTCAGTAGAAGGTGCGACTTAGTGTTGATTGCCTGTTACAATTACTGAATTACAATCAGCCATCACGCATTAAAATTCTGCAGAAATCGCAATACACCACCATGCATCAAATGTGATTCTATGATGATTTGCTGCACTTACCTAACACGCTATTATTTCAAATTATTCATTTCGCCTGAATGAGGGCATTTTTTTTTTTATTAAAGCCAAGACTGTTGACATTGTTCAGACGAAAATCAACAATATGACAAATTAAAATCGTGAAACGCGAGTTTCTGCTTCGATGGAGAAATGTACTCGGTAAAATCTATACCGATTTGGAGAAGTTTTCAGGTTTATGGTGCATGATAAAAGTCACGATTTTTGGCGGATAAAATTTCTGGAGTCGCAAGCTAAAAATAGGGTTGGTCGGGTAACCCAAACCAAAACATTTTTTTTCTTTGGCCTTATATTGAATTATTGCATGATACAACTTGAAATAGAAATGTAAACTTGCGTTGTACAAATATAAATTTGATAAATTAAACAAGAGGCCCCAGGGGATTTTAATCTCTCACCTGATATAGTTTAAAGGATTTATGGTCACATTCAGAATCAGAGCATCTGCATGTTGAAACAGTTAATCTATTTTAGCTAGGGTCTTTTGGGTGAATTTATTTTTGTTGTTGCATAAACTTTGGTCTTGTGCACTCGAACAGCCCCACTGGGACAATCCAACCATAAAAGTGAGAACTTTGTCTAGACTCAAAACGGCCAGTTCTAAGTTGTAACTTGTGTACGAATGGAGAGTTTTATGTTCAAAATTTCTGGAAATCAGTTATAGAAACAAGAGGCCCCAGGGAGCCTGAGGGTGCTCACCTGACATTGTAGTCTAAATATCAAACCAGGGACTTGTCTTAAATAAGCTGCATATGCCCCCTCCCAAGAAAAGCATATACCAACTAGATGAAGCGATTGTGCCCACACAATACACAGGATTTTCATTCTATTTTCAGTTCCTGCACCGTCTCAAAATTGAGAACGCATAAAAAACAGATTTTTTTTCCCAAACAAAATACTTTCAGCCTAAATTTTTTTCTTCTTAAAACGCATAAAAAACGATAAAAGTAACTTTCCGGATTTCGGTCCTAAATTTTCGAAGTCTCACCCGAACCCCAAATTTTCGGTGTAAAAAATAAAAAAAAAATTTTTTGTCTTAAAATTTTAAAATTGACAAACGCATAACACACAAAAAAAATTACGGATTTTGGTCCAAAATTTTCGTAGTCCCACCCGCACCCCAAATTTTCAGTGTAAAAAAATAAAACATTTTTTTTGTCTTAAAATTGACCGAAACGCAGAACAAAAAAAAAAATTTCGGATTTTGGTCGAAAATTTTCCAAGTCCCACCCAGACCACAAATTTTCAGGGGGAAACATTTTTTTTTTTTTGTCTTAAAATTGACCAAAACGCAGAACAAAAAAAAAAAAAAAAAAATTCGGATTTTGGTCACAAATTTTCTAAGTCCAACCCGGACCCCAAATTTTCAGTGGAAATTTTTTTTTTTTTTTTTTGTCTTAAAATTTACCAAAACGCAGAAAAAACCAAAACAAATTTTTTTTCGGATTTTGGTCCAAAATTTTCGAAGTCCCACCCAGACCCCAAATTTTCAGGGAAAAAAAAATAAATTTTTTTTTGTCTTAAAATTGACCGAAACGCAGAAAAAAACGAAAAAATTTTTTTCGGATTTTGGTCCAAAATTTCTAAGTCCGCAACGGGACCCCAAATTTTCCCCCTAAATATGAACCTAGGGACTTGGCTTCAACAAACTTGAATCTCACCCCCCTAAGGATGCTGCATACCAAATATCAAAACATTCTTATTGCTAGATCTGAAGAAGATTTTTCAAAAATACTCCTCATACTGCACTATGTAAACATTTGGGCTCCCATAGAGAGCCCAAATATCGACCCAGGCAATTGATTTCAATAAACATGTGAAACAATCTTCCAAAGATGTTATATGTGAAATTTTAAAGCTTTTGGAGCAGTGGTTTCGGAGAAAAGTAGTCTTATGTTTTTCCCCATTACCCACAGTGTTAAAAAATGCTGACTCAGCACTTTTTCAAAGTCCCCAAAAACTACCCCATGATAAAACCGATGGCAATTTTTTGTTTACCATTCCATTCTGTTGGTCCTAAGGAAGCTTCACAACAAATAAGAATTCTCAGTGCCGTGTAGTTTCGGAGATATGGGAGTTTTCATTTTTTTCTATTTTTAGCTCCTGTGGTTCCCACGGGGCTATGGGAAAAAAATTTCTGCATAAATTAGGTACTTATGACACAATAAGCACTCACATAAAATTTGGTTCAAATCGGCCTCGCGGTTTGGAAAATAGAAATTTGGGGCGGGGCCAAAATTTTTGCCCCTCCTTTAACATCGTCAAATATAGCCCCTCCAACTTCTCTTGAACAAACTTGAGTCTACACCTCAAAAGGAAGCTGCATACCAAATATCAAGTCTCTGCTATTGCTGGTTCTTGAGAAGATTTTTTCAAGAATTGGAGCATGTTTGCCCCCATCCCACTACTCAATATGAGCCGAAACCTAATTTGACAAAAAATCAAAATGCCCTTATATAACCCCTAATCACATGAAATTTCATTAATATGCGGCCAGTGGTTTGGGAGAAAAAGGCCCAAACACCACCTTCACGACGGACGAAAAGTGATCAGAATAACTCACCCTGACTTTCAGTCAGGTGAGCTAATAAATTGTTCCTACACTTTATAAGATATTTTTGTATTTTGCTCACTCTGACAGTCAACATTCTATGGCTTTTCAGTTGAGTCGCCTAAGGCTACCTATATATGCAGCCAAGACTTACCAAGAAACAACCGACAAGGTTCTGGATATGCAATTTGTTGATGTATCTAAAACTGCCTGTTGGGGTATCCGCTTTGAAGTAGAAAGCGAACAAAGTCAAAATTTGGCTTTCAAAGATTAAAGAATTATTTTATTTGAATGAGGACTTAATGGGAAATTTTTGGCTTGAATTGGGAAAAATCATGCCAAAAAAACATTGGAAAAGGGTTCCATATTTGGCCCCTGTCTACACCCAAAAGAATACCTCTTCCATGTTGGTATGAATACAGACCCCTTCTCCCACCATGCCACAATACAGTGGATCCATATTTGCGGTTGTGCACAAATTAGACAAATCTTATGGGTTGACTTCTGGGTGCACATCTCCAACTGTGGCCCTAATTTTAACAGAACTGAACATCTAATGCAAGGCAACTAAACACAAGTAACAGTGTTCTTTTCTTCTGCAATGGTATACAATATAAGAGAAGTGTCTTTATTACCACCCGTGCTGCTGGCAATATAAGCGGTAAAACTCCCTACCTTTTGAGGTCGAAATATCAAAATTTCAAGCTGCAAATTTCTCCTTTAACTCTTTACCCAATGCAGATGATATCAAATATTTTTATTTTAAATGTCATTTTTCAAAATTTTTCATAAGGTTTCGACAAGCCCGTTCCAAAGAGGGGTCACCTAATAGGGTTTTGTTGAAATTTTTTGAAAAAAGGTATTTTTTCAGCTGCTGAATTTGCATATTACGTGGATGGATGTGGCCGATTTGTTGGGTAAAGGGTTAAGACATCCAGGGATTTCAACATTTAACGGTGATTATTAACCCTTAAGGGGCTTCATATTTTCGCTACACTTTTGACAGTTTACAACCCTGGACTTGGCTGTTGTTCTTGGGCAAGTCTTGGCTGCCTATGTTGGCAGCCAAGACTTGCCTAAAAACAACAACCAAGGGGCTTAGAATGTAACTTGTGAGTTTACCTAAAGACTGCATGTTGGGGGCACCTGTTCTGTTGCCAAAAATGTGATCAAAGTCGGACGTTTAGGGCCTTAAGTGTTAATCTTGTTTCACAGAGCTCAGTGAGCTCTGTCAAACCTGACTGAATTGGTTAACTTCCTAGCTGCAATTTGAGAAAAATTTGTGGCTTGAAATTTTGGCATCTTGACACAAATGTGCAACAACTGCTGCGAGTAAACTGACAACTTTGGAGAATTTTTGTGAATTTATAGAATACTTAGGGTAAGCTTATTCACAAGGTCTTGCAACATTCAAAAATTTTCAAGAGTCATCACAGTACTCTGTTTCAAACATTTTTGGCTAGATCACTGCATGTTAACGACCAAAATGACTTGACAGCATTAAAACTATGGGGGATATTTTCTTGTGAGAACAAACAGGTTAAGTATGATTTTCCGTGTAATAGAATGATAGGTCAACAATTGGTAAACCACCTAATCAATCACTATCACTTTTATGTGCTGCAAATGTATGAAAACTTACTGGAGGTCGTTTCCCAACTCAATCCACCGACAAATAGTTTCCTGGAAAAAAAAAAATTTAAAATTAAGATTCAGAACTTGAATCAATTTTGCTGGTTAACATAATCAGGGTTCGCACTCGAAGAGAAAAAGTTCTAGACTGTTTCAAAGTATCGGCCAATTTTCCATATCCATCGTAGTCCTTTTTCTGAAGAAAATCTGATCGACAAAACGAGTGACAAGGCTGCAATTTCTTTTACATGTCATGGTTCACTAAAGGCCAAGCCTGTTTCCCCAGTATCAGATATCAAATGTTTAACTGCAGAAAAGGCACTACTCTTTTCTGCTTTTTCAAGAGTAATGCACTGCTTGTAATTTTTATTCTGTGATCACAAGAAAAAGACAGTTCAGCTTTTTCTTACAATTCTTTTTTTATTACTGCCGAAACAATTGTTCCATATTTGAAAGGTGGTGCCATTTGCATACATCACAAACCGGTAAATACAGGCCTGGGGATTAGAGACAATTATTCACATGATGAAAGTGCAAATTTTTTTTCTCGCCAACAAGAGATCGTTTTCCTGAAAGATGTCTGCATGAACTATCCGATAAAACTGGATGCATACTCCACTTCTGGTCAGCTCATAACCCGCCTCTGTTCAGCTCGTGAAACGGTTGAAAAGGTAGGAAAGGCAGATTAAATACCTGTACACCCCACAGTGATATTTCAATATGCCATGCATAATACCCGTGTTTAATGTAACCCAACAGAACCTAATGAAAGTGTCAATGACACTGTAGCTCATCTTGTGTAAGACATGTACATGTATAGTATGTGATACAACAATGTCACACATCTAGGTAATGACCTGATAACAAAGGTACATGTAAAGTATTGTAAAGGTCTGTATATAAATACTGACAGTAGCCTGTAACAAATGCACAGGAAAAGTATTGTAAAGGTGGGCGACAGATGCCTCTAGCCAGAGCTGTATTGAAATGTGCACTTACTGTGTATAAGTAGTACTGAATAAATCAAAGTTCATCTAATAAACCACCTTTGATAAACTGAGTATTTTACAATGCTTACCCTTTTATGTTGACAGCGCATGAATATTAATGAATATTGTGTTATGTGTCATGTGTTGATATCGAAAGCCCCAAATCTAAGCCTACTGTCTTGAAAATGTCATTGGTGCAAATACCGGTCTAGTGAAAAACATTTTTTTAATTCCATTCAAACTTAGACATAATGAAAGTGTATGACACTTTAGCTCAACTTGACGGTAAGTGAAAGGGCCAAATTGAAGATAATTGGTTCCAATGTTATTTGGTGAAACTTCAACATAACAGCATTGTGTGCCGCCCAACGTCAGAGCAGGGCTTGCATTTTAGAACGACCAGGCTGATCAATGGGCCTGGTGAAGTGGGCGACAAGACTGATTTGTTTATTGGGACACCGATCTATTTTTGTAAACTTGCATGTTCTCATTATATTGAATCATATTTCATGTGTATTGTTATTTGATGATATGTTATGAATCAAGATTAATATTTCCAACGCAATTGCTCTTTATCAATTTGCGATAGGTTATTAACCAGGCAATATTAAAGACATGCTGATCTGTGTCTTGGCACTTACTCGTGATATAGACACCCCCTCCCACCTTTTTGTATGTTCAAAACAAGATGCCCTCTCCACGTTCAAGCCTAGTCCCTCAGTTTCAAAACTTTAAAAAGTTTGTGGTGCGCAGGTGAATTTGAAACGAAATTAGGTGAGTAGAGATGTGTTGTCATTACCTGGAAGACAGTGCAGATTTCCTTTTTCATCCAAAGTTAAGAAATGGATTGTTGCCTGTCTTGATATGTCAAAAGGAGGAAAGTGATTTTATTTCATTAAAATAAAATTCATTCTGAAGCAAAAACGGTGCTTTTATTTTCACGAATTCACTTTGGTGAAGATCAACAAACTTGACATCATGCACTCTCAATTGTCAATTATTCCCTAAACACGCCCATAATATAAATCACTCATGAATAATTAACACATGAACCAGCAGGGTATTTGTTGACTGGATTCGCATCGCAAAATGCTATACAAAAATGTCCAAATGCTAACCATTTTTCTTTCATATTGGCCTTATATTCACTATTTATCACTTTTTGAAACCAAGATGGAAACTGCTAGTCAAATTTTTAAAAACAACAAGAGGCCCCAAGGGGGCCTTAATCGCCCACCGGGCAAAGTGATTCAAAGAAATATCTGGGGTCACATTCAGTTAGACATGGTTGATCAACACTACAAAGGAATGAAGTCATGAGAGAAATTTTATGGAACTAGGGACATGGCTTGACAAACTTGAATCTTACCCCCCTAAGGATGCTGCATACCAAATATCAAACGCATTCATCTGCTGGATCTGAAGAAGATTTTTAAAGAAAATTAATCATTTTGAACTAAGTTATCATTCGGGCTCCCACAGTGAGCCCAAATATGAACCCAGGGACTTGGCTTGAACAAACTTGAATCTCACCCCCAAAGGAAACTGCATGCCAAATATCAAAACATTCCGACCATTGAATCTGAAGATTTTTAAAGAAAATTCCTCATTTTGAACTAAGTTACAATTCAAGCTCCCACAGTGAGCCCAAATATGGACCTAGGGACATGGTATGAACAACTTTGAATCCCCCCCCCCCCCCCCCCCCCCCAAGGATGCTGCATACCAAATATCAAAACATTCCGACTGCTGGATCTGAAGAAGATTTTTTCTCATTTTGAACAAAGTTATAATTCAGGCTAGCACAGTGAGCCCAAATATGAACCCAGGGACTTGGCCAGGGACAAACATCAATCTCCCCCCCCCCCCCCCACCACTCCTCTAAGCATGCTGCATACCCAATATCAAACGATTCTGCCTGCTGAATCTTATGATTTTTTAAGAAATATTCCTGAAATGCACTAAGTTCGAATTCGGGCTTCTATAGTGAGCCCAAATATGAATCCAGGGGGCCGATTTGAACAAACTTGAATCAGATCCACCCCATAATGCTGTATAACAAATATCAAATGATTCTGCCCACTGGTTCTGGAGAAGATTTTTTTTAATTTTTCTATAATTCATATGGTGCTATCAGAGTTATGCCCCATACAAAGCCCCCAAGGGACGTGGCCATTTCATTTGAACAAACATGAATTGCCATATATAGTAATGAACATCCACATGAAGTTTCGTGAAAATTGGACAAGTGGTTTCAGAGGAGAAGTCGTTTGAAAAATGTTCACGACGACGGATGGCAAGTGATGAGTTGAGCTCCATTCGGTGAGCAAAAAAATACCCTGACCAGTACGTGTTTAGTGAATATTTTTCCAAATGAATTGTAATTGCCTTGTGATGGGTTATTTTTGAAGACAACGTGGAGGGTGGGGGAGGGGATCCACATAAGATGCAAAAATTACAAATTCTTGTGTAAACAATTCAGAATAAACGCTCAATCCGAGGTTATGTATTTGTGTTTAAGGTCACATTTCTGCACAATGGCTACTTGTGACATAAAAGTTTTATGAGTGGAGGAAGCTAGAGTACCTGGAGAGAACCATAGCAACGGCGAGCAACTGTCAGCTTCCCAACATACTACCTCCACACAAGCAGGGTTAGCATTGGTTGAAGACATGTGTACCTTCGATGTGGAGTACACCTTAGTACACAGTGCCCACATGTGGCAATAGGGGTGAAGTGTCTTGCGAAAGGACACGCGGTTGCTACAGGTGGGATTCAAACGAATCGAGGACCTCTCGGCCTGCACCTCTACCCGAGCCCCCCCCCCACCACCCAATCAGAGGTTATGTTCATTTTCTTTATTATAATAGACACACGCTTGTGTTGACAACAGTCGCACAAAACAATTTTTTTTTAAAGCCTGTCGAGGACATTTGCATGCCTTTAGTTTACGCACCATATACATAAAACTTGTGCCAGGCAGTGACTGAATCAAATGGTCATCGCAATGGAATGTGGTAATAGATCAGGCATTCAAACTTGTTACACCATATAAGGTTTATAAGGTCTGTATCAACCTGTTTGTGCGTTTATTCCCCCTCCCCCTCACATTTTCTACGATCATCTTTTAGTACGTCACCGACATAAGTACAGGAATAAACCCCGAATTACCCGATTGATTCGTCTCATTGCCGCAAAGTTTTGTTTTACGAAATCGCTTGTTGCTTGATTCACCGAGTGGTAAAATCAATAGGTTCATGATGGGGCCGTTTGATCGGCCCCATCATATTTTTGCGACCAATCGGCCTGGTCAAAATGTAAGCCCTGCAGAGCAATCCATACATTTTTAAATGCAAACTGTTGGGCTGACTAAAGGAAGAATGTTGATACACAAATGCAGTAAGTTTAAAGGCAATTGTAAACAGCAACTTTTTTCAGAAATGAATGGTAATCGATAGCTCTCATCTAGAGGTCTCGCATAATGAGCACACCAAGTTCAAAAACAATCCTATGATAAATGTGCCCTGTAGGTCATGTCAAAGAAGAATATTGATACACAAATGCACTAAATTCAAAGGTTGTTGCTAACAGCAACAGCTTTTGATGGAAATGAATGGAAAATCGATAGCTCCTACATGTATCTTGGTAACTATGAATAAGCATACCAAAGTTTCAAAACAATCAGATAATGAATGCACCCTATGAGGCAACCAAAGGAAGATGTTAATGCACAAATGTACTGTACTAAGTTTGAAGGTCGTTGCTAGTGGCAATGTTTTTGTTTTGGTTTTTTTTATGGAAATTCATAAATATGGCCTGTAGGTGTGCAAAAGGGATAAGTTGCTGCAGAAATGCACAAAGTTCAAAGGTAGGTGCCAACAATGTTTTTTAATGGAAATAAATGAAAATCAATATCTCCTATCTGGAGCTCACCCCGAACACCCATACCGAGTATCAAAGCAATCTACTCAAATGTGCCCTATAGAGCATGCCAAATGAATGTTTTATGCACAAATGTATAAAGTTCAAAGGTGGCAACATTTTTGATGAACTTGAACCCAGTTTCAAAGCAATCCATTCATAAATGTGCTGTATACAGCATGCCAAAGGAATATGTTGGTGCACAAATGAACTCATTTTAAAGGCCACTGAAGACTGCGTATTTTATGGAAATGAAAGAAAATAGATAGCTCACGCCTGGAGGTTACTCCAAACATGCATACCAATTTTCAAACTGATCCATTCATAAAATCACCCTGCAGGGCTTACCAAAGGAAAATATTGATGCACAAATGCAAAGAGTTCAATGGCCACTGAACAGCAACATTCGGCAACCTTTTTCGAGAGAGAAGTTTAAGAAAATCGAAGCTTCTATCTACAGAGGTCGCTCCAAACAATCACGACATTTCAAAGTGATCTGATCATTAACATGAACTGTGTGGTGTTCCAAAGATAAGTGTTGACAGACAGAAAGGCAAAGTTGAAGGTCGTCGCTAAGGGCAAGTGTCCCAACCCATTCCATTCATAAATGTACCCTGCAAAGCATTCAAGAACAAGAATGTTACCAAGGTAACACATGCGTCCACCTTCTGACTGTCCTTAACATTTGTAGAAAGTTTAACAATTGTACTAGGATTCATTTCTGAGTATGGCTGAGACACGAATATTGACCGATTTTTAGTGTGACCTTGATCTTGAAGGTAGGAAGCTGGCAAAGGTGTGTGTCACATCCTCCCATGGTCCTTTATAATTGTGTGGAGTTTGATGACTGTGGCCCTAACAGTTTTCGAGTTATTTGCTCGGACACACGCACACTTCAATCACTATATGCCACCCGACTTAGGGGCATACAAATTGCAATGTTCAAAAATCATTGCTAACAGAAACTTTTCTTGGCAGAAATCAAATATTTACAAAGTAAAAACAAATGATATGAATGCAATGATCAGAACTGCACAGCACAAGTGGGAAGCAATTTTTAATCACAAATCTGAATGGCTGGTTTTGACAGGAAGGTCAAGTCACGGATGTAAGAAGGTGCTATGCTAAAACAGTATTCTTTCTAAAGTTCCTGTTGGGGAACTTATTTCGGGGTTTTTTTTCACTGTTGAGGATGACCAAATATGTAATGCGGACGTGCACAGGAACCTAATACTTCGGATTATACCTACATCGACTGAACCTTGTGCTAGGGCCGGGCAGTTGATTGGTTTGGTTCAGGTTTTTTTTTCATAAACGAAAATGAACTGCTGCCATAACGAACAAGAGGGGTATGTCCATCCACATTTGCTAACAAACACGTGGCATGCAATAAATCTAGGCTTATTACAAATCTGCAAAAATATCTGGTCATTTGTGCTATATAGCCCCTATACAGGGTATATGATGACTGGATTCGCATCACAAATGCTATACAAACACGAGGCCCCAAGGGGCCTTAATCGCTCACCGGGCAAAGTGATTCGAACAAAGTGGTTTAAAGAAGTATTTGGGGTCACATTCAGTTAGACATGGTTCATCAACACTACAAAGGAATGAAGTCATGAGAGACAAATGTTATGGAACTAGGGACATGGCTTAAACAAACTTGAATACCCCCTAAGGATTGTACATACCAAATATCAAAAGCATTCATCTGCTGGATCTGAAGAAGATTTTTAAAGAAAATTCCTCATTTTGAACTAAGTTATCATTCGGACTCCCAGTCAGCCCAAATATGAACCCAGGGACTTGGATTGAACAAACCTGAATATCACCCCCTAAGGATGCCAAATATCAAAACATTCTGAATCTGAAGATTTTTAAAGAAAAATTCCTCATATTGACTAAGTTATAATTTGGGCTCCCACAGGGAGCCCAAATATGGACCCAGGGACTTGGCTTTAACAAACTTGAATCTCACCCCCCTAAGGATGCTACACACCCCATATCAAAACGTTCCGACTGCTGAATCTGAAGATTTTTAAAGAAAATTCCTCATTTTGAACTAAGTTATCATTCGGGTTCCCACAGTGAGCCCAAATATGGACCTTGAGACATGGTTTGAACAAACTTGGATCTCACCCCCTAAAGATGCTGCATACCAAATATCAAAACATTCTGATTGCTGGATCTGGAGCAGATTTTTTAAGAAATTTGCCTGAAATGCACAAAGTTCGAATTTGGGCTTCTAGAGTGAGCCAAAATATGAATCCAGGGGGCCGATTTGAACAAACTTGAATCAGACCCATACCAAGATGCTGCATACCAAGTATCAAAAGATTCTGCCCACTGGTTCTGGAGAAGATTTTTTAATAATTTTTCTATAATTCATACGGTACTATCAAGAGTTATGCCCCATACAGAGCCACCAAGGTACGTGGCCATTTCATTTGAACAAACATAAATTGCCATATAGTAATGAACATCCACATGAAGTTTTGTGAAAATTGGACCAGTGGTTTCAGAGAAGTCGTTTGAAAAATGTTCACGACGACGGATGGCCGGTGATAAGTTAAGCTCCCTTCAGTGAGCTATAAAGTCCAAATACTAAACATTTTTCTTTCATATTAGCCGTGTATTCACTATTTATCATCACTTTTTGAAAGCAAGATGGAAACTGCTAATCAAATTTTTAACAAGCGAAGACCAATACCGGATCTGGACCTGCGTCGCTGCATGCAATTGAATCGGCAAACAGGAAGTGGCTGCATGGCAGATCTGAAAATTGCATACACGATACAACTGATCATTATCAGGCTCCAGATGAAATATAAAATCAATCCCTTGCATAGAAGCCGAGAAAAGTTTGACGAAAAATTTCAATATTCAGTAGGTACAGTAAAATTTCAAAGTATCGGCAAACAGGAAGTGGCTGCACGGCGGATCTGAAAATTGCTTACACGATACAACTCATCATTATGAAGCAGCAGACCAAATATAAAATCATTCCCTTTCATAGAAGCCAAGAAAACTGACGGAAGAAGTGTTTCGGATGGACGGAGTCGAGCGGTTACTTGACCTGCTCTGCCACTGGCGACGCAGGTAAAAATACCCTGCTATATTATATTGATTGATATATACATCCTTAATTGATAATACTAGGAGATAGATATTTTTTCTGCATTTTCTGACTGGTCTGACTCATTTGCACTGAATGACCTTAGTTTACATCTTTGTTACACTAATATATTGTACATATAGCTGTTGATTGTTTAAGTAGGTCAAGAACCTTATTTACTTGAACTATGACAGAATCAACTAGAAACTGAGAACCTTGTAGAAATTTCATCTTCTTGAAATCTGATAACCCATACCCGAGATACAGGCTGAACAGACAAATAATGTCTATTTCCTACAATTTCCAAGTCAAAAAGGGGGATAACTCTAAGAAGAGGCCCCAAAGAGCCTTAATCGCTCAAAGGCCAAAATGGTTCAAAGTAGTATTTGGGGTCACATTCAGTTAGACATGGTTCATCAACACTACAAAGGAATGAAGTGATGAGACAAATTTTATGGAACTAGGGACATGGCTTGAACAAACTTGAATCTTACCCCCCTAAGGATGCTGCATACCAAATATCAAAAGCATTCATCTGCTGCATCTGAAGAAGATCCTCATATTGCACCAAGTTAAAATTTGGGCTCAAACTGGGAGCCCAAATATTAACCCAGGGACTCGATTTGAACAAACTTGATTGTGGTCCACCTAGAGATGATGTATACCAAATATGAAAAGATTCTGACCACAGGATCTGAAGGAGATTCTAAGAAATTCTCATATTACACCCCCCCCCCCCCCCCCCCCCCCCCCCCCCCCCCCCCCCCCCCCCCCCCCCCCCGCCCCCCCCCCCCCCCCCCCCCCCCCCCCCCCCCCCCCCCCCCCCCCCTAGAGATGTTGAGGACCAAATATGAAAAGATTCTGACTGGTGGATCTGAAAATTTTTTAATGAAATTTCCTCATATTGCACAAAGTTAAAATTCAGGCTCCCATATGGAGCCCAAATATTAACCCAGTGACTCGATTTGAACAAACTTGAATCTGACCCCCCTTGAGATGTATACCGAATATTAAAGAATTCCGCCTGGTGGATCTTTTTTTTGATTTTGGAAAAGACGTTCATGGGTGCTATCAGAGTTATGCCTCCTGTGGGCGTGGCAACTTTATTTGAACAAACTTGAATTGACATATGATAGGGAACATGCACAGAAAAATTTGTTGAATTTGGTCCAGTAGTTTGTGAGAAGTGGATAACGTAAAGTTTACGACGGATGGACGGACAGACAGAAAGTGATTAGTAAAGCTCCCCTGACAGGTTTGGCAATTTCAGGAGAGCGATTTTTTAGCTCTCCTTACTGCCCTCCTGAAAGAATTAAGGAGAGCGAAAAATTGCTCTCCTAACTCCTAAATATTTTGGCCTGGGATGATTGAGATTACATGTATTATGCTCACATTAAATTTTTGTTGTAAAGCAAAAATGTAATTTAACTTCGAAGTCACATAACATCACGTAATTTCATTTTGAAAGTGGTTTAGTGGTAAAAGGTAATGGCTGCAACCATACCCAAACACAGTTGCAATCATTTGAAGCAAAATGGGTCACAGCAATATTTTTTTTTTCTGTCAGTTTCAAGTTCAACAACTGACATCACAGTTTGAGGGGTAATTATTCAAGGAATATTGACACTATAATATACTACTATTACTACTATCCTGTCACTTGAAGCACTTGCACCAGGATGTGACTGTAGATTCAAGCAGACCTGTTGTCCAAGAAAGTCATATGCCTACCACTACCACCTTCAACCCCCTTTCTTGGACAACAGGTCTGGGTACACACACAGGTCTTGTCAAGTGTGTGTTTGGTTGCCAAGTGAGACATCTAGATGTTCTAGATGTCTAAGAGATTTTGCTTTACCTTAGTAAAGTTAATAAAATCACTGATGTAGTCTGTTGGTTTCAGTTTCAATGAGTTCGTTCAATTGGATACTTAAAATGTTGTGTAAAGCTAATTGCTCTCCTAAGCTGATTGAGGAGAGCGATTTTTTGCCCTCCTGCATTTTTCAGAATACCAGGCCTGCCTTGAGCTTCGCTCAGGTGAGCTAATAAAAAAAAAAAAAAAAAAAAAAAAAAAAAAAAAATTAGTGTGTGCATAGCTATGACCAACAAATATAATATTTTTCATAGGTATGCCCACACTAGTTTTTTTTTATAGAAAATAATAATTTACTCGTTATGAAAGTTATGAATATTCTCAGATGGACTCACACACAACAGACAGATGGACGGACGCATGTAATCCAGTACACCCCCATTTTCTTCGAAAGTGGGGGTATAATTATCAGATTTACACCAAAAACTATACAGCTCAGCACATCAGTAACCAGAAGACATATATGAAGTAACATGACAATAGGATTGATATTTTCAAGTTATCGAATGCCAAAGGGATTGGAGGAATTTTCAATTTGAAGGACAAAGGGTTAATATCTCAGGATCAAAATAACAGATCTGCACCAAAAACTATACAGCTCGGCACCTCAGTAACCTGAACACAAATATAAAGTAACTTGACAATCCAAGCAATATTTTTCAAGTTATCTCATGCCAAAGAAATGGATACCAACGCCGGACGGATGGACAAAGGATGTTTGTTTGTTGGTGGTTAACGTCACATATTTATGCACCATGGCTAATCGTGACACAACATGGAGATGAAGTCAAGTGTAGTCAATCGTTGATCAACATGTTGCCCATTTTAGAGGACTTTCACCCCAAGCATTGGTGACTGGGTCCTATTTTACTAGTAAAGCGGAACTGGTTTACCACAGTAAACAAGTGCTGCTTACTTCCCGGGGTTCCCACGGGGAGGACAAAGGATGGACGAACGACCACCCCAGATGCCGGCATTATGTGTGCCATACATAGTATGGGTACACATAAATGAAAGTGTCAATGACACTGTAGTTCAACTTGACAAACTTGAACTTGGTAAGTTATAAATGGCAAAATTGAAGATCATTGGTACCAATGTCATTTTTTTTGCCAGTGGCAACATTTTTTGACAGAAACCGAAGAAAATCGATAGCTCCCATCTAGAGGCCACCCCAAACAAGCATGCCAGGTTTCAAAGCAATCCGATCATAAATGTGCCCTGTAGGGTGTATAAAAGGGAAATATTGTGGTCTGACTAGACTAAATTCTACGAACATTGGCCGTGGCAACATTTTTTGCCGGAAATTGAAGAAAATCGATAGCTCCCATCTAGAGGTCACCCTAAATAAGCATACCAGGTTTCAAAGCAATCAAATCATAAATGTGCCCTGTAGCATGTGCCAAAGGGAAATATTGTGGTCTGACTAAACTAAGTTCTAAGAACGTTGGCCGCGGCAACATTTTTTGACGGAAATTGAAGAAAATCGATAGCTCCCATCTAGAGGTCACCCCAAACAAGCATGCCAAGTTTCAAAGTAATCTGATCATAAATGCGACCTGTGAGGTGTGCGAAAGGAAATTGTGGACGTACGTACTAACATACTAACGTATGTACGTACGCCGACGGACGAGAAGTGATGGCAATAGCTCAGCTTGACTTTGTCAAGTTGAGCTAAAAATTAAAACATTAAAGTTTACCTATGAATTGGATGGGACATCTATTTCACACCGGTCATGCCATGGGCAGTGAAATGAAAACAGGCGAAATCTAGTAGCTTTCTACTTGCCAATTCGTAAACAGGACATTGGGGTTTTCATTGCAAAGGTTTTTTCTTTTTTTTGGGGGGGGGGGGGGGGGGGGGGTTAGGCTAGTTCTTAATGAACTACAGTAGAACCTGTCTTGAGACACCGCCCTTTTGGGTCACACAAAAGTGGTCTCTCAAGACAGGTGGTCTCTCATATCAGGTTTCAGGTTTTCTCAAGTCAGTGAATAACCAACCACAAAATTCAGAAATGGAGAATGGATTTTTGTAATTACTCTGTAGATCTTTTTTATCAAGTTTTTGTACCAAATTGAAATGGACTGTTACAACAAGAGCACCGCCTAGCAGGGCAACATACGCTCGTCAAAATTGGAACATGCATAAGTGTCTCTGGGGTAAAGTTTGAAATTTTTGTTGACTCGACTACATCTTCCCCCCCTCCCCCTTCGCCCAAAGCTGACTGGAAATTCACAAAGCACACTGGCATCAATTCATGATTATCATGTTCATGTTTGTTTTTGTTCACAGTAGACTGAGCCATTGGTGTTCAATGTCAACTTCACGAATAAGCAGAGGCGGACTGGCCGATCGGGTGACCAGATGATTTCCCCATATCGCTACTGCGGGGAGGGGGATATGCATGGATGGACAGGTAAATTGGTAGAGAGACCGCCACTGTTGCCATATAGGCCGGCCAGCTGCTGAATTTTCCCAAACCGAATTTTTAGCCGTTCCACCTCTGCAGATAAGGTCATTTTGTGCCAGTTGTATAAAATAATGCACGTTTCGTCACTCTCAGATTTTTAATGGCCTTAGGGTGAAGTGCAATGGCTCAGCAGTTGACTGTTGGACTTCTATGCTAGAGGTCCCGAGTTCGATCCCTGCCTGGGACTACCCACGTTGTGTCCTTGGGCAAGGCACCTTATCCCGGTTGTCTACATGGGGGCACGAGATGCCGTGTACTAAGGCGTACTGCACGTCGGTAGAGAACATGTCTTCAACCGCTGTAAATCTGCTTTAGCAGAGCTTGAATAGAGTTGAAATCTTGATGAGCTGACTGCTCGTCGATACTTGGTTCTCTCCGGCTTCCTCCACCCATACAACTGTCACGATCAACCATTGCACATACGTATATGACCTAAAACACCAATAAATAAATAAATGGCCTTAGGGTGAGTGACAGAGTTGTCTCATGTTCTGAACGTTATTTATATACCAGGCATACTGACTGATTAAAAGGCAGTAAAGCATGTGAAAGGCAGTGGTGGAAATGTCTGAAAGGGAAGAGGGGGGTGGGGTCGGAGGTTGATGTGCAACAGGCATATCTGAAGGGCGAGGCCGAGTGGCAGAACGTTGTCTGTCACTAGCTTTTGTAATACCTCTTACCATCTTAGGTCTAAGTGGACCAGGACTCCATTAGTGGTATTGGGATCATGGAGAGACTAGGGTGTGTCCCTGCCATTGGCCGAGTGTCCAAGGGCCTCTATGTGATGAAATGTTTAAAATATCAATGCACGGTCACTGAGAGCGAATGTTTGGTAAGGTGATGTATAATTTGTTGGGAAGTAAGCTCCAACATGTGATAATTCTTTGATTGCCCACAATATGATTTGTAATGTTGGGAATAATAAAACAAACATACTTCAAGAAATGAGATATGTATCAAATAGAAAGCATTCAAAGCAAACTGCTTCTCAGAGAGATCATGATGATGATTATGATGGTAATGAGTTGATGATAATGGTAATGAGTTGAGTTGAAGTGTTGAGTTGATGGATGCAGTACCAGCTGAAGTTGTAGGGTAACCATTAGAAACTTTACCTCACAGTTCAGCTTTGTTATCCCCGTAGGGACGACGGGAAGTGGAGTAGTACCTGTTCCCTGTGGTAAACAAGTCCTGCTTTACTGGTAAAATGGGATCCGGTAACCAATGCCTGTGGAGGAAGTCCTCTGGTGTTGGCAATGGGTATAAACGATTGGTTTGTCTTGTATTTATACTAGTTGTAACCGTTGTAGTGTCACAATACAGCCTTAGATGTTTGACACTAAGCACCAATAAATAAAATTTACCTTTGATGATAATTCCAAGACTTCACACATATTTCTTGGGGAGGGCTTCCAAGGAAATGATGTCAAGTGTTAGAATTATCAACACATGGGGAAAAAAAACCAAAGTCAATGACACTGCAGCTCAAAATGTTCAAGAAGGGACTTAACTGAATAGGAAGAACCAGTAATGGCAATGCCAATTCATTTACTCATGTTTCTGAAAAAGATTGGGGAGGGGTGTGGCCAGTCGGCTGTACCAATGGAATTGTTGACAATTTAAATGTCATATCCAAGATGGCCACGTTTTTCAACGAAATTCAAAAACTCCCATTTCTTCCTCGTCTCGCCCGACATGTTTTTGGGCAAAAATGTTCAATTTGGGCATTTGCCCATGTCTAGTTAAGACACTTCAAACTCCATCCCACCACCTCCCCACCTAACACAGAGACCAGAATGCTTTGGTCAATACACCCCGGTCAATTCCACTCTCATCGCCAAAATGATACAAGGCTGAAAGTGAATTGGGCCGCCGATGACCCCCCCCCCCCCCCCCCCCCCCCCCCCCCCCCCCCCCCAAAGCAGAAAAAAAAAACGAGCACACTCATCCCGTCGAAATTTCAACAATTCATCAGAGGAAAACACTGAAATTTTAACTTGGCCCCCATGTAGTCGTGGATATCGGAAACAAACAATGAAAGTGTCAATGACACTGTAGCTCAACTTGTCAAGACATGTACATTTATAGTATGCAACACAGCAATGACAAACATCTAGATAATGACCTGATAACAAAGGTACATATAAAGTATTGTAATGGTCTGTACATAAATACTGGCCGTTGCCTGTAACAAATGTATAGGTAAAGTATTGTAAAGGTGGGTGACAGTCAGATGCTAAACTAGAAAAGAAATCTTTGTCCAAGAGTGGGTCTGACTGAACCCCAAAATATTTGTTCTCATAGCACAGTGATAACAAAGGCACCCCAAAACACACTCATTCTTGTCACAAGGTGATAACAAAGGTACCCAAGACGTTTCGTGAAGATCGGTTCATAGACTCTAGCCCGAGCCGTATTGACATGTGTACTTACTGTGTGTAAGTAGCACTGAAAAAATCAAAGTTCATCTAATTTGCATAATTTCTGCACGAGAAAAAAACCTGTATTATATGTGATGTATCCCATGGTACTAAACATTCACACAAAAAATTATTCAAATCAGCGCTTTCATATGGAAGTTCTGTGCAAAAATCTGATTGCACCAAATTTTGTACAAAATGGCTGCCATCGGCCATCTTGAATTTCGGACCGGACCCAAAAACACTTGTTCTCGTCCCACAGTGATAAAGGTACCCAAGGAGTTTTGTAAAGATCGGTTCATAAATACGGCCTCTAGCCCGAGCCGTATTGGCATTTGCACTTACAGTGCTGAAAGTAACACCAAAAAACATCAAAGTTCATCTAATTTGCATAATTTCTGCACGAGAAAAAAACCTGTATTATATGTGATGTATCCCATGGTACTAAACATTCATACAAAAAATTATTCAAATCAGAGCTTTCGTATGGAAGTTCTGTACAAAAAACAGATTTCTGCATCGTCGGTACAAAATGGTGGCTGGCAGCCATCTTGAATTTCGGACTGCACCCAAAAACACTCGTTCTCGTCCCACGGTCATAACAAAGGCACCCAAGAAGTTTCGTAAAGATCGGTTCATAAATACAGCCTCTAGCCCGAGCCGTATCCAATTGTGGACGGACAGAAGGACGACGGACAACGGGCCATCGCATACGCTCAAATTTGGCTTCACCCAAGTTTAGCTAAAAATCATATCCCAACCCCTTTCCGCCACCCTCGTACAGCCAGTCGGTGTCACCCTTGAAAAATGTGCAGCCCGATATACACGTGCATATAGGCCCACGCGTGCAATTTGGAAACCAGTGCGAACATCAATAACACATGTGTGAAAATTGCAATAAAACGATTGATTTGTTCAGTAAAATGGGTAAGTTATAATAAAAATTAGTAATTTATTGTGTAAGACATGCAATTGCAAAATAAAACAATACCTTACCATTTTAACACGTGCTGAATCTTGACAGGTCAATATTTACAGTTTCTAAAAATATATCTTTCATGGGGAATAATATCACGTGAGGCACTACAGCCTGTACTGGTTCGATAATGTCGAGTGCATAACCTCCATCAACTTTAGTATTTGCATTAGAATGGTAAGGAATTTAATCTCCATGTTTTTATTAGAGAATAATAGTGGGGTAACAATTTCAACTTCGCGTTAGCGTTATTTGGACCGTTTCTTTTTGTTGAAGTAAAATTTAAAAAGCAAGTGGATAAGGAAGTTACATTTTTGTCGCGGTCGGTTCCAGTAAAAACAAAAACACCACTACAGACTTCATATACTGCGAAAGCATATTTCTTTTTCATGATATCTGGAAAATATATATTTTCTGACAGTAAGCAGAAAGAAAAAATAAAAATATTCCGGTTGTTTAAACGTAACATGGCAGTCAGTAAATTTTGAATCGATACTGCCAAGTTGACTGTTTATTTAAATTGAATTGAAGGAATATCAGAGGTGAGAATTTTCAAAATAAACAAAATTTCATCACTTATATCACAGGCGTCTGGCACTTGGATTAGGGTTGGGCGGTATTGGGAAAAATACCTCGGTAATCCCAAAATATTACCGTGGTAAACCGAAATACCGATTAAAATCAAAGGGGGTCTTCTCCATAACAAAAAACGCAAATTCAACGTGTCGAAACTAAAATTTGAGCCTGAAGCTTTGCACAAGACGGCCGCCAAAAATCAAAACTTTTTCAAATATTTACTCACAAATGATTTTAGTTAAGCACAAAGTTCAGTTGGGTCAACTTGGTGTATGTAACAAGGCACATTTGATGTTTATCGAAGGAAATTCAAAGTAAAATCAAACCCCGAGATAATTCTTCGAATCAGAATCATCCAGTGACATGAGATTGAGAAGTGAAGTGTGCAACGAGTAACAGAAGGGTATGCGATTGCCACAGTTCATCACAATAATTTTCATGTTTGATTAAAATTAATAACCATATTACACATCACCATTCAAATAAAAAGGTCGTATGGGGCGAATGCTGCTTGGTAGAAAATGCGAGTTGGGCTTTTTCATTTGAAACAGTGACAAGACTTTCGTCCTTTTTGTGTTGAATAATCCTACAAGCACATTTCTGAAGTCACGAGGCAGTAATGACGTAATGCGTGTCCTAGCAGCCAATCACAGAGTTTCGTTTGAAATACCCTGATATTTCCCCCAAAGAAAATGTCCCATTTTTATTTAACTTCAGCCAACGGCAGTGCCATTGGTCGAAAGTGTCCACGTGACTAACTATGCATGCTTAGTGCGTGCCTTCCACCTCAACTTGTTTCAAATTCGAGGTAAACAGAATTGCTTCAGTTCCAGCAATCAGCTATAAATTAAATGCCTCCACAGAATATAAATGACCTGACAGAAATCTGCAAACACACATATCTTGAACTTTATTATGATTCACACAGCAAGAAAGTAAATAGAATACAATAATTACCCAAATTTAAGCCAAGTGTATCGAGCCTGATTGACATGAAACTATTCACAGCCAACAGCGATGGGTAATCAGAATTGCATATCGCAGTAAAAGCGAGTTTTCGGTATACCGATTAAACAATTATTTGCCGGTATCGGTAACGGTACTGAAAATATTACCGAATATAATCGGTATACCGAAATACCGCCCAACCCTAGCTTGGATCGTGAAAAAATACGTCCAAAATCCAATATAAGACCATTATCAAATATTACCCCCTATACATACATAAAATGAAAGTGTCAATGACACTGTAGCTCAACTTGACAAACTTGAACTTGGTAAGTTATAAATGAAATGGCAAAATTGAAGATCATTGGTACCAATGTCATTTTTTTTGCCAGTGGCAACATTTTTTGACAGAAACCTAAGAAAATTGATAGCTCCCATCTAGAGGCCTCCCCAAACAAGCATGCCAGGTTTCAAAGCAATCTGATCATAAATGTGCCCTGTAGGGTGTACAAAAGGGAAATATTGTGGTCTGACTAGACTAAATTCTAAGAACGTTGGCCGTGGCAACATTTTTTGACGGAAATTGAAGAAAATCGATAGCTCCCATCTAGAGGTCACCGTAAATAAGCATACCAGATTTCAAAGCAATCTAGTCATAAATGTGCCCTGTAGAGTGAGCCAAAGGGAAATATTGTGGTCTGACTAAACTAAGTTCTAAGAACGTTGGCCGCGGCAACATTTTTTAACGGAAATTGAAGAAAATCGTTAGCTCCCATCTAGAGGTCACCCCAAACAAGCATGCCAGGTTTCAAAGCAATCCAATCATAAATGTACCCTGTAGGGTGTGCCAAAGGGAAATATTGAGTCTTCTGACTAAACTAAGTTCTAAGAACGTTGGCCGCGGCAACATTTTTTAACGGAAATTGAAGAAAATCGTTAGCTCCCATCTAGAGGTCACCCCAAACAAGCATGCCAGGTTTCAAAGCAATCCAATCATAAATGTACCCTGTAGGGTGTGCCAAAGGGAAATATTGAGTCTTCTGACTAAACTAAGTTCTAAGAACGTTGGCCGCGGCAACATTTTTTGACAGAAATTGAAGAAAATCGATAGCTCCCATCTAGAGGTCTCCCCAAACAAGCATACCAGGTTTCAAAGCAATCTGATCATAAATGTGCCCTGTAGGGTGTGCCAAAGTGAAATATTGAGGTCTGACTAAACTAAGTTCTACGAACGTTGGCCGTGGCAACATTTTTTGCCGGAAATTAAAGAAAATCGATAGCTCCCATGTAGAGGTCACCCTAAATAAGCATACCAGGTTTCAAAGCAATCAAATCATAAATGTGCCCTGTAGGGTGTGCCAAAGGGAAATATTGTGGTTTGACTAAACTAAGTTTTAAGAACGTTGGCCGCGGCAACATTTTTTGACTGAAATTGAAGAAAATCGATAGCTCCCATCTAGAGGTCACCCCAAACAAGCATTCTAAGTTTCAAAGTAATCTGATCATAAATGCGACCTGTGAGGTGTGCCAAAGGAAATTGTGGACGTACGTACTAACGTACGTACTAACGTACGTACGCCGACGGACGAGAAGTGATGGCAATAGCTCAGCTTGACTTTGTCAAGTTGAGCTAAAAAAGAAAGGTGTGACACTCGAAATTAGATAGCCCCTATTTTTCATATAAACAAAACTTTTTCTATCAGTTTTAAGGCATTAATGAATGCATAATATATTTATCTTCACACGTGCAAGTGTTTCATTTATCGCTTGCTCACTCATACAATAATACCAACTTTTATTTTTTCATAACGTTCACATCAGATTGATTTCTTGTCATCCTCCATGATACAAATTTGTAAACATTACGTCATAATCCACCATAGTTCAGCTATCTGAAAGTAGACTAGTGGCTACCAATCTACGTTCAGATTCTTCCCATTCAATCCGATAGAAAAAGTTCCCATAAAGTTTTTATGGGAACTCAAAACTCGAAATTAGGAATATATTACATTTGGGCAGAGTTTATTGATCCAAACTAGGTTTTATCCTTTATCACCATTTGAGTACTTGTGAGGTGGCAATGGAGATTTCGAAATCGGCCATAACAAGTCGATCCGCAAGTATACAGAAGAAGTCTCCTTGGTTACGAATCGAAATTAAGTATTTTTATTGTTTACTAATCATATATATTTCATTTTCAGGTTATTTTATTCAACTTTGTGGGGAGTTAGTTTAGTATAGTAACTGAGACAAAGTTAGGAGGTCTTAAATAAAACTGAGCGCTAAGTTGTCGAACGGTTCGTCGTGTTGCCTTTTGTCGCGTGTTTACAATTTTCCCTGTCCGATCACGTAATTTTGTCTTCATGATGGCGAGCAAGTCTGTTCAGACGGAGGTAAGTATGGAGGTAAATACGTGTAATATCGCGGTCCAGGTCAACAGTGCCAACGGGGTAAGTATTGGTGTGCAGACAGAGGTCACTGGGGGTGTCGGTCAGAGCCGGGTTGGTGGGGCCACCGATGGCGATATTGGGCTTGAAGTTTGTAAACAGTGTTCTATGATGTATGGGGACTGTCGCTCGATGGGATATGGAGAGGTATGTGCAAACTGTCAGGAAATCCTCCGCCTACTTGAGACAATTGTTAAGTTTGAGGGGGAGATTGCTGAGCTGAAGGGAAAACTTGGTAGGGCGGGGCTGTCTGGAGTTACGCCTGTGAAAGAGGCTTTCCGAGAAGGATGGAAGGTTGTCGGTGGTTCCAAGAGGAAACATGGGGGTAGAACCTTTGATGTGAATGAGATAGGTGATGAGGTGGGGGCTGCTAGAAAAGTACGTAGGACAGATGAGGGGGGCCCAGGCCGGAGCAATGCTGTAAAGCGTTTGGCATGGACTACCAAAAGTGGTAGGAAAGGGGGGCCAGAGAAGCAGGTAGATAGGGGTGTAAAGTCCAAAGGCAGTGGGGAGTGCAGCACCAGAAACAGATTTGATGTACTCGATTCGGAAGAGACAGAGGAGGAGATGGAGGTAGTTGCAACAGATAGTAGCTTGGGGTCTAGGCCAGGAAAAAGGAGGAGGGATCCGGGGGAAGACCAGGGGAGTAGTCCAGGTAGTTCAGGGCCTGGAAAGAGACGGAGGGACAAGGATAGGAGTAATCCTAGGTCAAAGATACCGATATTGATTCCGAGTGGGGCTGTTGGAGAGGAAGAGGACGCTGTAAACAATAGGAGACTAGAGGAGATAAATAGGGCGAGGGCCAAAAGTAAGTTGGTGGTTGCGGGAAGTAGCATAGTTCGGGGGATCGACAAGGTTGTCTGTGGTCCGGACAGTAAAAATAGAACAGTTCTGTGCTTTCCGGGGGCTAAAGTGGAGGACCTGAGGGATAGAGTGGACGGTATTGTACCTGGGTCGGGGCCTGATCTGGTAGTGGTATTACATGTGGGGTCCAATAACATCAGGGAGAGGAAATCAGTTCGTTTGGTGGACACATACAAGGACCTAATTAGTAAGCTACTTAGCAGGAATGCTCGGATCATCGTTTCAGGGGTGCTCCCCGTTATGGGTGGTGGGAATGAGAGGAACTCACGGATTATGGCACTAAACGAGGAGCTGGAAGAGCACTGCAAAGACTTGGGAGTACATTTCATTGACCACTGGGATTCATTCTGGGGACAAGGAGAGTTGTATGGGCGAGACGGATTGCATTTAAGTAGGATGGGTACAGACCTGCTGGGCCAAAAAATTCTACAGGTGGCTGGGCCTTTTTTGGAGAAAAGGGGGGTAGGGGACCACAGCCGATAACCCAGAGGGGCACAAATGCTGGGAACATAGGAAGAACAACAAACATGCACAATACAGGGACATACCAGGGTTATAATAATGTGCCAGTGATGACAAAAAAACAGATTCATTAAGTTTGGGTACTGCAACATCCAGGGTCTGCACAAGAAATTAAGCGAAATATCAACAATGATGGACGAAGGAGACTTCGATATAATGGGTCTAAGTGAGACGTGGATACGACGGGATGAGCGGGTTGATCAGATAAAGGGTTGCGTGTGGATAGGAGCTGGGCGAACTGAGGGTCAGAAACGGGGTGGGGGTGTTGGCATCTACGCTAAAGAGGAATTACAGCCCTCATTGATTACAGATCTCACAGAAGCAAGGACACAGATTCCAGTATCCAAAGAAATAGTATGGGCAAAAATCAAATTAGGAAGCAGAAGTGTTGCCGTTGGTGTTGTATACTTAGCAGTGGAGGGAAGTAAGCCCGAGTGGAATGATTCAATATATACAATTCTTAGATCGAATATCACAGAGCTTGGTAGCAGAGAGTTCAGTATTGTCCTAATGGGGGACTTCAATGGGCACATCGGGGATAAGGAGGAGGGCATACAGGGAGGTGATAGGAAAATTAACACGAATGGGAGGAAGATGTTGGACCTATCAAAAGAGCTTGGTTTAAAGATCCTGAACAGGGATGCGAAATGTAAGGGTAAATGGACCTGGGAGAGGAACGATAAGAAAACAATAATTGATTATATACTCACTGACATTGGCGTATGGAGGGAGGTTATAGAAGTAGAAATAGATGACGAGGGAAAAAATGACTTGGGTAGTGATCACAACCTGATAACAGTTAAGATTATGGGCAAAAAGACGAATAGAGACAGAAATACCTTCAAGGAAGTTTGGGGACTAAAACAAGGAGCCGACTGGAAGCAGTTTCGGGAAAAACTAAAACCAAATCTTGATTGTATACCTAGGGATGCAAATGTCCAGAGTATTTCAGATGGCATAGTAAATAGCCTAACAGAGGCAGGGAAGGAGTGTATAGGAAGGGTGAGGGTCCCAACGAGAGAGCTTGGATACAGGGTTAACGAGGGACTGAAAAAGGCTATAAAAGAAAGGAAGGTAAAATGCGCTGCTTACAGAAGAAGTAGGAAGCTTAAAGGGGTGGATAACAATGACACGAGACTAATGAAAGGAGAATATGAACTGGCACGGAAAAAGGTGAATGAGATAAAGAATAATAATAGGAAGGAGCGCAATTGCAGTCTTGCCAGAACAATAAAGAAAACGGGGGGTTCGAGCTCAAACGTATTTTGGAACTGGGTAAATAAACGGGGGAAAAGTAGTGTACAGAGTATCAAAGTGGATGGGGAAAGTACAGAAGATAAAGGCCGTATCACTTCAGAGTTAGTCAAGCACTGGGAAAAGATAAACGATAGGCGATGGGGCAGTGGGTCCCCACCAAAAAGAAATACACTGGTGGAGGAGAACCTATCCAATCGTGTTTGTAGCGAAATAACGGCAGAAGAAGTGCGGAACGTGGTCTCGAAATTAAAAAATGGTAAAGCGGGAGGGACTGATGAAATTCCGAACGAATTCCTCAAAAATGGAGGGGAGGCACTCATTGAAGTCCTGACAAACCTTTTCAACCTGGCTCTGCGAAAGCAAGAGGTCCCCAGAGAGTGGAGGGAAAGTAAGGTGTCGTTCATACACAAAAAGGGGGATAAGGAAGTTCTAGATAACTATAGGGGGATATCAGTTAGTAGTAACATCGGAAAAGTATTCTGTAAGGTCATATACGGTAGACTAGAGGAAGTTATTGAAGAGAAAGGTTTTTTAGGAGAAATTCAAAATGGTTTCAGGAAAGGACGAAGAGTCACTGACCACCTATTTACACTCACCCAACTGATAGAATCAACAAAGGCTGAAAAGAAAAAGATGTTTCTGGCATTTCTAGATGTGAAAAAAGCGTACGACCGAGTGTGGAGGGAAGGTATGTGGCGAAAGCTCGAGGGCATCGGACTGGGGGGTGACTTTGTGGGAATCATGAAAGCACTGTATACAGATGTGCAAAGCCAACTCAGTCTAGGAAGTATCACTACAAAACGAGTCCCTATGGATATAGGCCTCAAGCAGGGGTGTATCTTTTCACCGATTTTGTTTGCATTGTATGTTAAAGATTTAGGGGACGAACTAATTCAGAGTGCGGAGGGGGTAAATGTTGGAGACAAAGATACCAGGCTTATTCTTTGCGGACGACATGGTGTTAATGTCTAGAACTGAACAGGGGCTAGAGAAACTGCTGGAAATTGTTGGTAGATATGGGAACACTTGGAGGCTCGAACTAAATGAAAATAAAAGCAAGGTAATACCCGTTGGACGCAAGGTAGATATGACGAAGAGATGGAGAGTGGGGGAGTTCTCAATCCCCGAAGGGGAAAGCAAACAAATCACTGTAGGAGAAACGGGAGAGTATGAGTATCTAGGGGTAAGCATAAATATAACGGGAAGAGGGGTGTACAGAAATTACTCAGCCAAACTGATTCTGAAGGGGAAAAGAATTCTGAACCAACTAAAACTTTTAGGGAAAAATAGTTTCAACAAGGTCTTTGTGGGGAAAACACTGTGGGAGAGGGTGGGTTTACCAAGTACAACGTATGGCACGGACGTGATTCCATTAAACCAAACCGTTATTAAGAAGTTGGAAAGTACTCAGAATGATGCCGGCAGATGGATAACGGGGTCGAGTAATGCTGCAGCTTTGGAAGCAGTAAGGGGGGAGCTTGGGTGGATGAAAATCAAAGACAGGGTAGATTTGGGAAAACTGTTACTTTAACTACTTGAGAAACCTGCCCGACAACCGGTGGTGCAAATTGATGCTCGATACCATTTGGAATTCTAATATAGAAACGGGGTGGTCAAAACATGTGAGGGAACTAATGGACAATTACTCTATAGAGGTCACAAACATAGAAGTAGGAATGAAAGAAGGCAAAAGGTTTGTCAAAGAGAGAGTCATGGAAGATTGCAATCGAAACTGGCGAGCAGGGGTTAGCGTGAAAAGATCACTGCAGGGGTTACAATATAAAGAAAAGCCAGCTTTTGAGAAGTACCTAGATGGCACCTTTGGAGGGTCACTGCTGTTCAAACTGAGATCAAGATCACTGGAGCTTCGGGGAAAAATTGGGAGAGATGGGGAAAAGGGATGCCAAATGTGCCACTCTGGAGTAGTGGAGACCCTGGAACATTTTCTCTTGGAATGCCCACAGTATATACCTCATAGAATAAAATTTACTGGAAGAATAATGCAGAAGTGGGGTGAAGAAACAAAGGATAGATGGCTGAAGGGGGACACGAGGGAGAGGGTAGGAATGCTTATTGAAGAAATTGAAAAAGAGGAAGTGAGGGACACTATTAAGCAGTTTATATCTGAATGCTGGGAGGAGAGGAGGGGAAGAGGGAGTGGGGTGCAGGGGGAATGATGGCCTTCTCTTATGAGGACCGCGACAAATCAGCGGCTGGCCAAAGAGTTATTATTATTGTGTAAATATAAAACAGTAAAAACAATAACCCGGTAATGGCGCCGAAATGACTGGACCTTTTCATCGATGCAGAATCTGAATCTCGATCTCATTCGCGCAGAGGTCATTAAACTGTCACATTCGCACAGAGCAGATTATCAAACCTTCTGCGCGAATGAGATCGAGATTCCGATTCTGCATCGAAGAAAAGGTCTATTCGTTTCTGCGCCATTATATCATAATGATGGTATTTAAAGAATAAAACATAGTTAGGATCAATAAACTCTGCCCAAATGTAAGGAAATACGTGTACTATCGATTGCAGCCGGTAATGGGGGCGAAAGCTTGATATATATTCCCAATTTCGAGTTCCCATAACTTGATGGTAACTTTTTCTATAGGATTGAATGGGAAGAATCTGAACGTAGAGGGGTAGCCACTACATTCGGATCGCTGAACTAGGCATAGTTTATTAATCCAAACTAGGTTTTATCCTTTGTCATTTGTGCACTCGTGAGGCGGCGACGGAGATTTCAAAAACTGAAAATAAGGAAATACGTGTACTATCGATTGCAGCCGGTAATAAGGGCGAAAGCTAGTTCAGCGATCTGAACTTAGTGGCTACCGCTCTACATTCAGATTCTTCCCATTCAATCCTATAGAAAAAATTCCCATCAAGTTTTTATGGGAACTCAAAACCCGAAATTAGTTATATATATCAAGCGTTCGCCTTTATTACCGGCTGCTATCGATAGTACACGTATTTCCTTACATTTGGGCAGAGTTTATTAATCCAAACTAGGTTTTATCCTTTAATTATCATTTGTGTACTTGTGAGGCGGCGACGGAGATTTCAAAATCAGCCATGTTTTTGTTTAAATATAAAACAGTAAAAACGATAACCCGGTAATGGCGCCAAAACGAATAGACCTTTTGCTTTTCATCGATGCGGAATAGGAAATTGGATCGCAATTGCGCAGAATGGGTTTGATAATCTGCTCTGTGCGAATGCGACCGAGTTTGATGACCTCTGCGAGAATGAGATCGAATTTTCTATTCCGCATCGATGAAAAGGTCCATTCGTTTTGGCGCCATTACCAGGTTATCGTTTTTACTGCTTTATATTTCAACAAAAACATGGCCGATTTTGAAATCTCCGTCGCCGCCTCACGAGTACACAAATGACAAAGGATAAAACCTAGTTTGGATTAATAAACTCTGCCCAAATGTAAGGAAATACGTGTACTATCGATTGCAGCCGGTAATAAGGGCGAAAGCTTGACATATATTCCTAATTTCGAGGTCCCATAAAAAATTGATGGGAACTTTTTCTATAGGATTGAATGGGAAGAATCTGAACGTAGAGGGGTAGCCACTACGTTCAGATCGCTGAAATATGGCGAAAGCTTGATATATATTCCTAATTTCGAGTTCCCATAAAAACTTGATGGGAACTTTTTCTATAGGATTGAATGGGAAGAATCTGAACGTAGAGGGGTAGCCACTACGTTCAGATCGATGAACTAGGCAAAGTTGAAGGAACAATTGAAACATCACTCGGAAAAACAGGACACAACATGATCGCACCTGTCATCTTCATTATCTTTTTCCTCCACTTCTGTTTCTTGTGCATCCATTGCAACTGGGCCACCATTCTGTGTCACTTCTGTGCTATTCATCGTTATGAGTCAACTTTCAAGTTGCAACCTCAATACACGTTCCAAAATGAAAACGGCTTCGAGAAGATCTTCCACACCACGCCAGAAAAGAGTAGCAAGAACAAAAGGAAGCACGTGCTCACAAAACCAACGCCGATTGGTCGCAGATTGAAGGGCCGTTTGACTTTTTAACATGATACCGCGTTGGAAATAATATCTTTTTTGGAAGAAAACCGATGAATAATTAGAAAATATCTACTTTTAAATAGTAATTTGTTAAAAACCCTATCAGATAATAATAATAAAGGTCATTAATTAAAATATAATCATTTCCGTTGGCCCCCACCTTGAATGTCAAAGGTCAAGGGTTATAAATAAATCTGATAGTAAAACTCATGTCTGGTTCTAAAATCTGTGTAATAATAATAACAAGAAAAGTTTTGTGCAAGCACAAGCGCGAGATAAAAGGCCCATGAAACCACTTATTTTCTGCTTATATCATGCAATCTTTTCATATTACAACATAAACAAAAAACATTTTGTGAACAAAGGAGAATCCCTCTCACTAAAAGAAGGTGAATACCGCATCTCAAAGCATTGTGACTGGTTATTCACAAGACATTTGTTTAAAACAAGAAAATATAGCAAAGCTATGCAAAAAAAGGACGATGAAAAATACTCTGTTTACGTGTATTTATCAAGGCCACTACTTTTGTGTTTCAGGTTCAACTCCCCCACCATCCATAGTTGTTTTTTTATATGATTGCTTATTCAATAGAATTTAATGACTCTACCCACAGGACAAAGGAAATGATGATTGTTCAGTTTGAAAAAGCTGAAGTAAATGGAGTGAACCATAAGGCAGTGGTAAGTAACTGTCAGACTCACAAACCTTCTAACCTGATTGAGCATGGTTAAAATTAGTTGTAGGCATGTGCATCATCAATAGATCATACAGCTCTGTAGTCTCTTCAATGTGACCACCACAATTTAGCATTATACTGAAGGAGATACTGCATCAAATTCCTTTGGTTTTACTTTGGTTTGTAATTAACTAATAGTTAACAAGATCACTGGAGCTTCGGGGAAAAATTGGGAGAGATGGGGAAAAGGGATGCCAAATGTGCCACTCTGGAGTAGTGGAGACCCTGGAACATTTTCTCTTGGAATGCCCACAGTATATACCTCATAGAATAAAATTTACTGGAAGAATAATGCAGAAGTGGGGTGAAGAAACAAAGGATAGATGGCTGAAGGGGGACACGAGGGAGAGGGTAGGAATGCTTATTGAAGAAATTGAAAAAGAGGAAGTGAGGGACACTATTAAGCAGTTTATATCTGAATGCTGGGAGGAGAGGAGGGGAAGAGGGGTGGGGTGCAGGGGGAATGATGGCCTTCTCTTATGAGGACCGCGACAAATCAGCGGCTGGCCAAAGAGTTATTATTAACAATGAAGAAAAGTTAGAGATCAATAAAAAAAACAACAATATTCGGCAAGTCCACTGCTGCTACACTTTGAAAATCAAGTAAAGCTTTGAAAAAACCCGCTGAACTGTGTCTATGTGAAAGTTTATAACAAATTAGTAAGGTAAAAATATTTTTTGTGAATTTAATGAAATGCACCCAAAAATAATTTTCAATGATTAGTGTGTTTTGAAATAAAAAAATTAATTACTGAATGAAAGCATATAAGTTTTGCATGGCATTTCAAAAAGATGCAGCAATGGACTTACTTCTACAGTAAAACATGAACATTAAAACTTTTTCCATTTACTTACTAGCTTTTATGTATTCATTTTTTATGGTTGGATGTGATGAATATTTCATGCAAAGATGCGTGATTAATGATGAATGAAGAAGAGAAGTATGAAGAAGAGAAGTAACATCTGAAATAGAAAAATAAGAAAGTAGGTCAAGGCAACAATCATACGCATTGACAATTTAGAATTGAAAAAAAAATTAAAGGAAAAAATGGTGTTTCATTGGTCACTTGTTGTAAATACATTTTCAGTCCAACTTTCAACTTTCCTCTTATCCCCTTTACCCACCCTCTTACCTTCCCTATTCCCACCACAAGGTATGCACATTGTACCCCCAAGTCGCAGGACATACAGCAATATTTCATTGAAAAATATTATAGGCATACCTATCTCTGATGTTACCCCCAAAAATAGCTGTTTCTTTGGATTCCTATTATAGTATTATGGGTCCATCTACTAAATTTGTTCAAAATTGGCTATGGGGTTGCTAGAGATGCCATGTGTCATCATCATCGACCTGTCTGTTTGGATTCCCAATGTAATATAGATCCTTATACTAAATTTGGTCAAAATCGGCCCAATAGTTTGTCCGTTGCTAAGGAGTTCATTGGTTGCTAGGGGAGTCACGTGACATCATTAGTAGCCCGCTTGTTTGGATTCCCACTGTATTATGGGTCCATATACCAAATTTGATCAAAATCGGCCCAGTAGTTTGTCTGTTGCTAAGGAGCTTCTTTGGATGCTAGGGAAGTCACGTGACATCATCATCGACCTGTCTGTTTGGATTCCCAATGTAATATAGACCCATATACTAAATTTGGTCAAAATCGGCCCAATGGTTTGTCCGTAGCTAAGGAGTTGCTTTGGTTGCTAAGGAATTCACGTGACATCATCATTAGCCTGTCTGTTTGGATTCCCACTGTATTATGGGTCCATATACCAAATTTGATCAAAATCGGCCCAGTGGTTTGTCCGTTGCTAGGGAGTTGCTTTGGTTGCTATGGAAGTCACGTGACATCATCATTGGCCTGTCTGTTTGGATTCCAACTGTATTATGGGTCCACATACCAAATTTAATCAAAATCGGCCCAGTAGTTTGTCTGTTGCTAGGGAGCTGCTTTGGTTGCTAGGGAAGTCATGTGACATCATCATCGACCTGTCTGTTTGGATTCCCAATGTAATATAGATCCATGTACTCAATTTGGTCCAAAGCGGCCCAATAGTTTGTCCGTTGCTATGGAGTTGCTACGGTTGTTAGGGATGTCACGTGACATCATCATCGACCTGTCTATTTGGATTCCGAATGTAATGTAGATCCATATACTAAATTTGGTCAAAACGGCCCAATAGTTTGTCCGTTGCTAGGGAGTTGCTTTGGTTGCTAGGGAAGTCACGTGACATCATAATTGGCACATCTGTTTGGATTCCCATTGTATTATGGGTCCATAAACCAAATTTGATCACAAGCGGCCCAGTGGTTTGTCCGTTGCTAGGGAGTTGCTTTGGTTGCTATGGAAGTCACGTGACATCATCATTGGCCTGCCTGTTTGGCTTCCACTGTATTATGCGGCCGTATACCAAATTTGAGCAAAATCGGCCCAATAGTTTGTCCGTTGCTAGGGAGTTGCTTTGGTTGCTAGGGAAGTCACGTGACATCATCATCGGACTTCCTGTTTGGCGCCATACTGTATTACGAGTCCATATACTAAATTTGGGCCAAATCGGTCCAGTAGTTTCCTTGTTGCTATGGAGTCGCGTGGGTTGCTATAGGAGTCACGTGACATAATCGGTGCTCTACTAGGTCTGACTCCCAATGTATTATGGGTCAATATACCAAATGAGGGTGCTCGAACTGAGTCAGGTCGAAGCAAAGGCAGTACATCCCGAATGTGTGTTAGTGTCCAAGGGTTCATTGAGATGTGCTTTTTTCTGCCTCTGTTTCCTTTGAAAAATTCCCCAGACGAAAGTAAATCTCGTAGAGTCTCTTCTCGGATGCCACTTCCTTTAAAAAAGAAAAAGTGTTTTTAGTATAAAGGACGATCGAGTGAAAACGTCTTCGACGTCTTCACTCGGGCGCCTTCGGCGCCATCGTCCTTTAAAATAATTTCCCGTTCATTGAGCAGGGATCAAGGCGGTTCGGGGTCAATTCGGCCTGAGTCGATTCGGCCTAAGTTTAGGCCGAATTGACTCACTTTTTTGGCCGTATCGACTCACTTTTTAGACAAAACTTATAAACTGTTTAAAAGTGTATTTCTATAAAATAAGTACGGTAACAATTGATAAAAAAAAATGGACTTTCTTCACTTTTTTATTTGATACGAATAATAATATTTTTCTTTTGTGCCAAGAAAATAATCCGCAATCCTCTTAACACATCCCATAATAACTGAATCAAACTAATAATACTTCTAAACTGAATTGGTAGCATGTAGACACCAGTCAGAATTGGCGTGTTGTTTTAGACATGTTGTTTCAGTCGGGTACCCTCTAAGAGGAATGATATTTGTTTGATGCGCAAAAAAGCAAATGACAGGACATGTTGTTTTAGAGTGATATGGATTCATCACAGCGTTGATCTCTTTTCCTTTATCTAAGACTAAGACAATAAGTGTGTTTTTTAGCCGTTAACAATCATCATATCATCATGTTGCTTCTCTTTGAATTATGGCAGGTTGTCCCTTATACCCCGGCGCGTATTTATTGTTATGATCGCACCATAAATAATAACAGGTGAAAAATCCATTCTGAATTATTCATGTGTTATTACTTACAATACAATCATAATTCAAAGGACAGTCAGGTTGTCCCTTATATCCCGACGCGTGTTTGTTATTATGATCGTATCATAAGTAATAAAAGGTGAAAAATTCATTCTGAATTATTCACGTGTTATTACTTACAATACAACAATGAAGAATGTTTTATTTTGATAGCAACAAACCAAGTACATTCAGGTAGGTGTGTGTTATGACAGCAGCAAACCAAGTTCATTCAGTCAATACATCTTCTTGTTTCCAATCGGTTATCAGAAAATGTATTAAAATCGAAACTAATAGACAATTACCAGGTCGGGATAGTAAGAAAATGAAAGTATGTTAATGGAAGTTGCTGCTTTTATTACTGCTTTTGAACTTGTCTTTGTATATGTGTACGATATGGAATAAATTACAGATAAAAGTTCAAGTGTCTGTTGTTTTTTTTGTGTCCCAATATGGTCTAAAGTAAAATCCCATTCAACTTAGCTTGGGGCCGAATCGACTCAAGGCAGAATCGACTCGGGACCTAATCGACTCAAGGCCGACTCGACCCGTTCCCGATCAAGGCTATTGGGTTAGATAGATAATTCTTTATTCACGGTATGCAAAAATGGTTTACAGTACAATTCACATAATCTTCTGTTACAGAAATAGGCACACCGTTGGGAATGACGTAGCCAGATTGGCTGTCTACCCGACATTCCCTTAAGAGAATAACAGTTTATGTGCAGTCTAACTATGAGAGCAAGTGGAAGTAATAGTAGCTCTTTCTTTCAAGAAAGTGTATACAGGGCGGGAGGAAATTATTTATTTATTCAGGATCGACGTTTTACAGTATGTCCAGTAAGAAATCCAGCGGTTTTTCAAAGTAGATAAACCTAAATGTCAGACCACTCCATATTCTAAACCCGTCGTCGTTGCGAATAATTTTGGAGCATCCAAAAGTTCTGACACACAACTTACAGCATTAGCAGCTATTAATTGGAAGACGATATGGAGTGGTTTCTGACAACAGGTTATACGAGACGAGGTACCCAGAAGAGATTCAATTCTTGACATTTATATTGTACAATAGATTTCAGATGAAGGTTATATCAGTAGGTAATATCGGGAGCCAGCACCATAAGGCATAAGGCATAGACAGATGAATTTTCAAGAATTGCATTCTTCATATTTTAACCCTTTTGCCCAAACGGGCCCGATTGCATAGATACCGACTTTCATGTTTTAAAGCAGGTTCTTCATTTCCAGCATAAAATAAAACCATACACGATATTAACATCCTTGAAACCAGCTCATAGAGCTGGCCTCAATCATATCAACATTTGCTTGGTGTTATTAGATACGTGCCACAACATACGAAGCCGAGGAAGCCACACTTAGGCTAAAAATCTGTGCGGTTGTAGTCGTTTTTGTTAGGTGAATGATTAGAATAGTTGATTATACAAAGTAAACAGCTTTTTTGGAGGATAAGAAAATTTATCGTCTGGCTAATTACCAGGCCCTTAAAAATGGCGATTAGCCATCCTAGTCTATTCAACATCCTGGCTAGGAAGTAAATTAAGGGAAAAAACAGCCGCAAAATGCCACACAGCTTTGGGGGTATGGCCAACACTGAGCATGCTCAACCATCTGGGAGAATCACCTACGCTTTATTTGAGATACCTGGTATTTGTCTATATGGTTTGAAAATAAACTGGGATTTTTATTTCTTGTCAATATGTACTGTCTGGACAGTAAGGGTTATTACAGTAAATCTCACTTGAATATGACGACAATATATTGTTAGTTAGCGTATTCTTGAAGATGTGTCTATTTCTTATATCACGGATCGAGCTGTCAAACGCGTTCCAGTTTCTAGGAAATGCATACAATGTGAGATTTTCTAGTGATTTGGTTCGAGTTTTTTCTACCTTTAAGAGACCTGATTGCCTTGTCGCAATCCTTGATGGGTGTATTAAGCTGCTGAATGTATTGTTGAAGGATGTTGGTAGTGTACCATTGTGCCAGTCTAAAACAAATAAGGACGCGTGAAGTTTGTACAAGTCCTCAACTTTAAGTATTTTGTCTTTTTTAAAAAGGGGTTCGGTGTGAGAATTGTATCGCTTGTTATTGATTATGCGCACCGAACATTTTTGCATAATACCAAGTCTTTTGACTGCCTTAGACCGCCCCCAAATCTGGATACCATATGTCAAGTGGCTGTGAATTAAGGCATAATAGAGGGTTTTCATGGCATCGTGGGAAAGAATGTGTTTAACTTTGTTCAGGCTATAGTTAGCACGGGATATTTTAAGGTAGATCTGTGATATGTGGGCATTGTAGGACAAGTTATCATCGATATTTATTCTGAGAAATTTCAATGATTTTTCAGGCTTGGTGGACCCCACCCTGGTAATGGGTTGGTTATTAATCAAAATGTCATCTTGAAGATTACTAACCAGGTTGCGTTTATTACTTGGGTTTATTAAAATACTTTTTGTTTTGTTAGTATTTAACTTTAATTGGTTGCCAGAACACCACTCAAATAGTTTTTGCAGTTCTTCGTTGAGGTACCTGATTTGGGGAGTAATGTCAGATTTGGAGTCATTTACTGTGGTATCGTCTGCAAGAGCTAGAAGGTTTAGTGTTGTTGCATTGCTAATGTCGCTACCATATAAAAGGAACAGAATGGGCCCCAATATAGAACCTTGGGGAACTCCGCAGTTCATTGGAGCTAAATAAGAAAGGTGTTCTCGGTACGAGACATACTGGGTTCTGCTAGAGAGATAGCTCACAAACCAGTCCTTCGCTTCCCCTCGTATGCCATATGTTTCAATTTTACTCAATAGGATATCATGTTTGATGGTATCAAAGGCTTTGGAGAGGTCCAAAAACACCGCCAAGGTGTTATTTTTTGCGAGTTTATTATTTTCCAGTGCTATATTGTTCTGTAGGTGAAGGACGGAGTGTATAGTGCTGTGTTTTTGCCTAAAACCGTACTGATGAGGATGAAGAATATTAAATTTGTCCAAGAAATCTGTTAGTCTGTTGGACATAAGTTTTTCAAGAATCTTTGAAAAAGTAGGCAAGAGACTAATAGGTCTGTAGTTGGTGAAGCAATGCTCGTCGCCTGTTTTGATTATTGGTACCACTTTTGCAATTTTCATTCTGTCTGGCACAATGACATTCCTAAATGAACTATTGATAATATGTGCAAGGGGCTCTGCAATTTCGTCTACCGTTGTTTTCAGAAGCCGAGTTGAGATGCCATCACCATCTTTTGTCGATTTAGATTTTAGTTTGTTTAGAACAGAAATTACTTCCAGAGGACTGGTTGGCCTTATATAGAAATTATTTGGAAAATTGCTATCCATGTAATTCGAATACGATTTATTTGTTTTTTTAATTTGCTCTGATGTAACTTTACCTACGTTTGCAAAGAAATTATTGAACCCATTGGCTATGTCACTAGGAGCTTTTACTTCTTCATTGTTAAGGATGAATGAAGATGGTAGTGTGGATGTAAGTAGGGGAAAAAGGAGAGTTCACGACCACTTGTACATGTACGTGTACAACATACGCACACGATGCGTTCACCAACGTGGAATTCGGTGTTAAATCACACGCTTGTTCACAAAAACTGTACAGTGGTCTTGAACCCCTCATGTACATTCAGTGACTCCTAGATCGCGCTTTTAGCGTTCAAACACTCGTGGTAAATGCATCGTGTGCGTGTGTTGTACATCTTCAGTTGTATCGTGTACGTGATTTTTGGTCTACGTTTGCATCGCAGATCAGACCCATCGATCCATCGTCGGCAAACGCGAGCGAAGGCAAAAGATTCTGGGTGATCATCAAAAAACAACAATTGGGGTTCAAGACCAGTGGTCTAGAACCCGCAATTGCGTTGGTACAGATGGTCCAGAACTCTCCCTCGTTTTTGAGGCGGTTACGTTTTTGATTGATATAAATATAGGGGAGAAAAAAAATATAAATAAATAGTTATTTAGAAAAATAAATATATCAAATCGAATAGATAATAAAAAAAATACGTAAATCATGAGCGATTCTCAGACTATTAGAGCGAGGTTTCTTTTAAACATGCTGATGAGAGCATACGCAATCTGCGTGAACGAACAACTACTTTCCATCTTGTTAGAACGATGCGTCGAATGTCAGGATCATCTAGACTTGGATCACGAGGATCATTCGTGTCTGACGATGGAAAGGGAAGATATGGTCGTCATGTATTTCGAACCGGCGTTCGAACGCGTTAAATTCGACGATGTGATCACGTTTTGGAAGAGATTAGTCTACTGTAAGAATCAAGACAGACCCACAGATTCGGAAGAACTGAAATTGGCGCGTAGAAGTTAGACTTTAGAAGACAAGGGATGCATCAAGAAATTATTGCTGAACGAAGCATACGTCTAAGTTTTGTTTTTCGTTGATATAAAAATAAGGGAGAGTAGAAAAAAAAAATAAATAAATACACACATAAATTTTTTTATCTAATATTAGAAAGAAAAAACACAAAAAAAATGAGAACCAGAAATAAATTGTATCCGACGTTAGTGGACGACGAGGACGAGAAGCCGAACGGCATTTTGCCGACGGCGCCGTCGCTAGAAGAAAGAGAAAGAGGAGAGAGGTATCGCATCGATCAAATCAGTAGAATCCAATCGTATCTGACTCGAGAGAGAGATTCTCGTCGTTCCCTCAAGAAGAAGTATTCGCGTTTCGTGAAATTCATCAACGGGATCGGCACGACACTCATCACGATTTCCATGGGTTTACACGCGGCCGGCATCGGATTGTTGTCGACCGCAGTCGGCATTCTGATCGTGCTGACCATGGAAGGAGTGGCTCTCGCTGCCGGATTGTTCAGCACGCTCGGAAACTTTTGGAGTGGAAAATTATATCTGAAGGCGAGGAAACACGACAAGATTCGCGTCTTGGCTGACTCCAAGATCGACATGATATCCGAAATGATCTCTATGGCGTTGAAAGATGGTAGGATATCGGACGGAGAATACTTCGTGATATTGAGTGAGAAAACGAAATACGATGCCATGAAAGAAGCCATGAGAATCAAGACTCGTCAGATCATCAAGGAAGAGTTGAAGGATTCTCTCGTGGAAAAGGGTAGGAAAGAGGCCAGGGAGGAATTCAGTAAGATGATAGAACTCAAGGGCAGCGATTGAAAAAAAATATATATATATATATATAATAAGAACAGAATTTAAAAAAAAAAAATATTAAATTCATATATAAAATAAAAAAAAAACGAAATTAATTTAAATTAACTCTTAAAAAAAATGTATTGCGTAAAGTGTAAGAGAGTTACCGAGACGAGTAATTCTCGAGAAGTGCGAACTAAAAACGACAGACGGATGCTTCGCGGAATTTGCGACATGTGTGGTTCTATAAAGACTCGATTCGTCAAACAAAAGAACGCGAGCAAAGGTAAAGGCATCGTGAATAAAATGATCAACAATCTACCTTTCGAAATGCATCTGCCCGGTTACAGTTTCACGGGACCAGGAACGAAATTGAACAAGAGACTCAACGCCGATCTGACACCCAAATCTTGGAGCAAACCTGTGAATAGGGTGGACGCGGCCACGTACGATCACGATCTGTGCTACGCCGAACATCCCGACACCAAGACTCTCAACGACGTCTGCGACAAAAACATGTTGTCGAGATTGAAAGGCATATCGAATCCGACCAGGAGAGAGAAGATGGAACGTTCGCTGGTCGGCAATCTGATCGGTGCGAAACGTCGATTCGGATGGGGCGTTCAAAAAAAAAAGCGCATCTGAAAAAGAGAAGAAGAAGAAACGATTATTGACGAGCGAATTGGCCGAGGAGTTACACAAACCCATAGTGCATAAATTTCGAAAGAGAAGGGTGTTCGTGAAGGGTCTGGACGATATTTGGTCCGCCGACTTGGTCGACATGAGATCGTTTTCGAGGTGGAACGAGGGCGGCAAATATCTATTGATGGTCATCGACGTGTTTTCCAAATACGGTTGGATCAGAGCTTTGAAGAATAAATCGGGACCTTGCGTCTCCAAGGCTCTGAAGAGCGTGTTCGACTCGTCTTCTCGAAAACCGAGTAAATTGTGGGTGGATAAGGGAAAGGAATTCTACAACAAGGACGTTCGTCAATTGGTAGACCTTTACTCGATCGAAAACGAAGAGAAAGCCAGCATGGTGGAACGTTGGAATCGAACGATGAAGGGGAAGATGCACAGATACTTCACGGCGAATTCGACCAAGAAATACATATACGCTCTGAACGGTCTGGTGAAAGATTACAACGACACGTGACACAGATCGATCAAGATGACTCCCACGGAAGCTAGCGATCCTCGAAACGAAAAACAGGTCTACGCGAATCTATATCCCGAGAGATCTAAGATCAGGAAGAAGAAGTCTAGAACGCCGAAATTTGCGGTCGGCGATCGAGTGAGAATCTACGCTTATAAGAAGCACTTCGAAAAGGGTTATACTCCTGGATGGACCTCGGAAATCTTCGTGATCATCAAAATATTTCACACCGATCCGGTGACTTACGAAATCGAAGCTTTGGATGGAGAAGAAATCATCGGAAAGTTTTACGAACAACAATTACAGAAGACGAAGTTTTGATGAAGAACGCAAAAAAATTCTTTTTTATTTACTCTCTTTGACATTTTCTTGTTTACACACACATATATATAAGAGAGAAAAAAAATAAATAATAATAAAAAATAATTAAAAACTATTTTTTTTAGATAAAGAAAAGCAAGTGAATTAATAAACAAAAAAAAACTAAAAATCCTTTAAAATGACAAATATACTAGATATAGCACAAAGCATAGTGAAAGATGTAAGTATTCAAGAATATGAGGTTCACGAATACGAACCGGTAACCGGAACGAGTTTGAACAATGCGGGAGAGATAAGAATCAACGTCGAAACTCAAGATCTATTCGTACATCCTAGCGAGAGTTACATAGTGGTGCAGGGACGTCTCACCAAGGAAGATGGGAGCGACTACGCCGATGACGACACGGTCACTCTAGCCAATAATGGCATCATGCATCTATTCAGTAACATAAAATACATGCTATCCGGACAAGAGATAGAATCTGTTTTTCATCCCAGTCAGGCCACCACGATGTTCGGACTCTTGACGTATCCTGATGATTTTTCGAAATCCAGAGGACTTAATCAGTTGTGGGTGAAAGACACCGTCGGCCCTGCTAGTGCCGGCACCGCCACGATATTCGACTACGTCGTCAAGATGTCCAGACCTAAAAGAACATTTTCATTCAGGTTACCTTTGAAACACATCTTCGGATTCGCGGACGATTACAACAAGATCATGTACGGATTCAAACACAATCTGACGTTGATTCGAAAAGGAAACAACGATGCAATAGTGAAACTAGCCGCGACCGATGCAGGTAAGATAACTCTACACAAGATATCATGGTTCGTTCCGCACGTGGAGCCTACGACGGATGAGAAAACGCATCTCTACAAGATCATACAATCCAAGAGTAAATTACCCGTGGGATTTAGAATGAGACAGTGCGACACAGCTAGCATTCCTCCCTCCACGAATCACTTCGATTGGAGATTGATGGTGAAATCCGCTTCCGAGAGACCGCGTTTCATCATGGTCGCATTTCAGACCGATAGGGACGGGTCTCAGGAAAAGAATGCGTCGCTGTTCGATCACTGCAATTTGAGAAACATGCAAGTGTTTCTGAACGCCACGAGATATCTGGCAATCGATTACAATGCGTCGTTTGACAAGAACGATTTCTGCAGGCTGTACAGCGACGCCGCCGATTTTAGAAAGAAGTATCACGGTCTAGACGAATTGATGAGCAATTCCAACATATCTCCCGGCGAATACAAGTCGATGTATCCCATGTTCGTGTTCGACGTCAGTAAACAGAGTGAACGACTCAAGAGTAGCGTGTTAGACATTCAGATCAAGATGCAATTCGATAGGAACGTGCCGAGAAAAACCGAAGCCTTCACCCTGGTCCTGTCGGACAGAGAATTACAATTCGAATCGGATAGAAATAAGATGTTGATCATTCGATGAGAGACGAGTGTGTGAAAAAAAAAAAAAATAAAAAAAAACCCCAAAAAATGAAAAGTAATGTGTGATTATTAAAAACAAAACCAAAAAAAATCTAATGAGATATAGAGAGATGTTCTCTATATCTCATTAGCTTTTTTTGTGTTTTAATAATCACACATTATTTTTTTTTTTTTTTTTTTTTTTTTAATTCATTATTTTTCCATGCGTTCACTGTTTGTTCAAAGGATCCAGTTCGATCAGTAGACTCACCACAGAAGTGGCGGCTTCGGGATTATTGGTTTTCGTGACGAAATTAATCCTGTCTCCGGCGTTCACTTTGAGAGGCGTGCCGAACGTGCTGACATTCGCGTGTTGATTCTCAGTCTTTTCGATGCTGTATCTCTTATCGCTCTCCACACCATTCACCATGAGATTGACGACCGCTCTGTTATTCAAATCCGAGGAAGCCAGACTCATTCGAAGGATTTCACCTCCCAGCGGCATGGGATATCCCACCTGACCGTGTTTCGATCTGCTACCTCCATTTCCGAAAGACCACTCGGCTTTTCCCTCCTCTAAGGCATCGGACTCTTCGGCCCACACGGTGATCAATTGTCTGGCATATTTGACTTTTTCCACCACTGAAATCAGGGTGCAGGCGTCCGTCATGTGCACGGGTTCCGGTAGATTCGTGAGTGCGTGTCCGCCCATGTCTAGTTTACCTTCCATGATGTCACCCTTTCTCCAGACCGAGTTGTCGTCCACGTACTTCCTGCTTACCGTGCTGGAATCGAATTCGGGATTGTGACCGAGACCGAATAAATTCTCACCGTTCATGTTGATACCACACTCCATGGTTCCGCCAGATTGTTTGTTCAGGTAGAGATCGTCCACTTGTGATTCTATGTATTCTTGCGATCGTATCACGGCAGAATCTATGTAGCCCTTGTTGATTGCGGTTGAGTCCGCATCCATGTCGTCGATCTTCGACAGATTCAATATCTTGTCGAATCCCGCATTCAGATCTGATTTCATTTCACGTCCGTCAGACTTTCTCTGTTAAAGATCTACGTAGTGTTTGGTCGCCACGTCCTTGGGATTCGTGGGAGTGGCCACGTTCGTTATCTTGTAAGAATTGGCGTTCAATTCCGAGTGCATCGTTTTCTGAACGTATCTATTTCTCAGGTGTTCGCTGAATCTCGCGCGAGAGTCGTCTGCGTATTTCTTGGTGGCGGCATTGTTTGTATCTACGGGATTCGTGACGTTCACCAAACGTTTGGATTTCAGATCGAGATCGTCGGTCATGGTTTTATCCACGTAATTATCCTGCAGGATTCATTCGAAATTGGAGTTCCCCCTGTCGACGTATTTTTTAGTCGCGGCATCTGCAAGATCTATCAGCTCGGGAAGATTGTAGAGCTTCTTATCATTCATGTTCAGAGGTTCCTCTTGAGGTTCGTATCTCCGAACGTAACGCTCGTCCAAGTTGGCAACGTCGCAACCATCGTCAACTTCGAACGTCTTCCTCTTCTTTCTCGGGTTGACTTTTTTGTCGTCACTTCTACCAAATTTATCGAATGTCATGTTGTTGTGGGACTTTTTTTTTTTGTTGTTGTTTAGAAAAATATGTGTTCAAAATGCAGTTTATTAAAAAATGAACTATGTTATTTTATTTTTCGTTTTTTATTCGATTAAAATTTTTTTAAAATAATTTTTTATCTTTATATATATATACTATAAAAAAAAAATTTTCTCTCTAATGTAAGTCATTGAGAATGTCTTGAAATTCATCTCCTTCAGACCATCTCTTGAGAACGTAGAGACACAGGTGACCGCAAAACACTTGATCTGGTGATTGCACTTGATCCGTGTTGTAAAGAACCATCGATTTGTTGAAATAGTTCTTTATTTCTTTTGGCGGCGAGATTCCGTAGCTGTCGAAATAATAATTCTTCTTCTTCTTCCCAGTCTTGAACCACGCCACCCAGTGAGTGCCTTCAGCCCATGAATCGTCTAAATTTAAAATTCCGCATTCCGATTGTCTTGGTCTTCTCTTCAGCAAGGCATCTCTGGAAAACACTCCTAGAAAATCTTCGATTTTCAAATCTTTTGCCACATTCAACAGATCAATGTTGGATAGGGGTTCGTTGGGTAAGACGACACCTTCTACGGATATCTTTATTTTCTTATTCATAAAAAAGTATATATTTTTTTTATTTATTTTATTATAATTCACTAAAAGTGACGTTATTTTTTTTTCTATTTTTTTTTCTTTTTCTTTTTAAACTAACTCTATCGACTTCCACAATCTTGAATCCGTCAAATTCCTTGACTTCTATAATCTTGGATTCATCTAATTCTTCTTTTAAACTAACTTTCTCGATGTCACTATCGATTTCCATAATTTTATGTTCATCTAATTCCTCTTGATTTTCTACAATCCTATCATCCACAATCGTATCTGGAATCTTATCATCTACAATCATATCTGGAATCCAATCATCCCCATTCATATCGTCTAAAATTAGATGCAAACTCCAATGTCCGAGTGCCAAAGTGCTTATTTTATCATCTAACACGAATCTCTTGTCGTCGTCAGCCGTCAGCGAAATCTTGTTGACAATTTCAGTATACAAGTCGTGATTTTTGCTTCGAATCGATTTCATAGTCTTATACACCGGACCACTTCCTAACAGACAATCTTTATACTCTTGGAAAGAGATGTTTTTCTTCACCACGCATGCTTTAACTCCTTTGCACTTCTTGATCTCTTCATCATCTTCTACACGATAAGCATATAGTTTGGGTCTCAAGCTCACGAATTCGACGATCTGTTTACCGCCGCTCTCATCCTTAAATTTACCCAACACCTTCTTGTTGTCATTCGATTGAATGTTGGACCGGTGATCGACGGTATAATTGCTCGTGTCGAACCACTCGGCCACGTCCGGAGATATGTCTCGGTAGACGTCTTTCGTCTCTATCTCGTAAACTAAACTGTCCGTGTCGGTGAACAGTAGTTTGGCTTTGTCGCCAAATTTTCGTTTGACGTAATCGTAGTGAAACTCATACATCAATCACTTGCTGACATCTAAGATGATCGGTCCGAGATAATATGGTTTGTCGAACTTCAGGTGCGTCTTTTGCATGTGAACGGCCACTAGATTTTCACCGAATATGGTTCGGTGTTTGTAATTGGGTTTCGCCACTAATTTTTTAGCTCTTTTCTCAGACGTGATGAGTCGAACGTCGGTTCTCTTCCTGATGTTTTCCATCGATTTGCCGTACACGCAGTTGTTCATGAGTTTGAAGAAATCTTTTTCGAAATCGTTCTCGGCTCGGGTTCTGAGATTCGTGTTGAGATCGATGTATTTTTTCATCCAAGGCTCTTCGTCGAATCGAATGATGCGATGTATGTTGACTAATTTCATCCCGTAATCGACGTACTGTTTCAAATTCTCGCTGTAGACGACGTAGTTACGTTTGTTAAATAAATTGGGAATGAGTTTTTCCTTGTCTCCTTCGTTCGGGAGCCAGCGGATAATAGTTGTGCAGATCGTGTAATTCTTCCGGATAGTTCAAATCGACTTCTAAAATGCAAGGATAGTCTCTCCATTTTTGCATCTCTTCCGGTTCCTTCACCCATTCGAAATTTCCAATCGGTAAAGGATGACTCATAGACCAACCATACAGATTATTGGCGTCCCAATACTGTATGTATTTAGTCAACCGTTTCGAATCAAAACCTTCTTTCATGTAGGGATTGTTAGCCTCAGAATGTCTGTGAGAGATCATCGAGACGCCACCTCTCGCAGCCCTTTCGAACATGAGCAACATGTCCACATCGGATAATAATTCCAATTGGACTTCGGTGGTCTTCAACAGAGCGTCCCATGCCAGACCGGGCGTGGTGAAATACCAAGCGGGATCCAGATTGTAATTTCGACGACAGACGTCTCGAACATTTTCGAACACGTCTGCCAAGAGCAGAACATCGGTCTTCAAATAGAGATCGTGATAATCTCTCATGGTTTTCATATCGAATGATTTCCACATGTTTTTAGCATGTTCGTAATTCTCGTCGGAAATGTCGGATTCGTATAATTTCGAATAAAAATCTTCTTTCGAAGGTAGTGCGGTATCTTTGAATCTCTTTAGATCGTTCATGTAATCGTAAGGATAGACTCCTTTCCTCAACATGACGTCTACTCGTTCTCCGAAATGTTCGCTCGTGATTTTAAATTTATCCTTGCTCATGTTATCGACTAATTTTTCCAGAGCGGTCGACATGAATTTAAAAGTGTCGATGAAACGTATGCCTCTACGAATGGATTTCGTTTTTTCTTTCAACGTATTTCTGTCGATTACTCTTTTCCTCTCCATGAGCTTCCATTTCGTGAAGGAAATGTATCTTTCTTCGCTGTTCGCGATGCAATTTAATTCTTTGTGCGAGGTGCCGAGATTTTTCACGAACAGATGACTGTCGTAACCCGAGAGATTGTGAAACATCACCGGATAGAAAGCAGCATCTTGATATTTTAAATTACACTTGCTGTGAGCCGGACCGCGATACAGACCCGTGTAATGATCGTGGTCTCTGACCTTCTTATTTTCCTCCGAATTCTCGTCGAACGATTGTCTGCATATGTGACATTCGGTGGCTCTGTTATTTTCGTCCTGCTGCTCTCGCGTGATGATCATTTTCGCTGGAGTTTTGAATTTGTCGTATAACATTTGAATTTTCGATTCTAACTCTTCCACGAACCTTTGAGCCACGTCGTCGTCTTCGCGCTGTTTCGTGTAGGTGAAGGGACCCATGTCGTGTTGCGAGTCGAAAGCGCATTTCACGTAAATGCAATAGCCAGAAGGTATGTGTTTTTGATATCTTTCGACGCAACTTTGAAGAGCGTTGGGTTGACTTGAACTCATTTTCGTGGTGAAACATTCGAAATTGGCGTACACGACGAATGGTACTTTTAACCTTCTGTTGTGATTTTCAAACTTCACGGTGGTGTTGGGTTTGGGCATTTCGACGGCGACACTTTGATTTTCGTTGCAATATTCCTGATGTTTCGCTAATGATTTTTCGCTCTTAAACATGTTCATGCAGTTGCAACATAAAGATATCTTTCCGTTATGATTATTATTTTGTCTCGACAGTAATCGGCTCGGATGTTTAACCCAACAATAATGACGATTGTCACCATTTGAAATCGATAATAAAATAATCATCTTTTCTCTTCCACGATACGAAGTCCGTCTGAGAGGATAGATCTTTTGATTTTTGTCGTCGTATCCCAGGACGTTCACCGCTATGGTGGGATTTTGAACGTTCGATGTGTTTTAACTTTGTTGGAAAAGTCACTCCAGTCCAATCGAGATTTTTAGAAGTTTCCTCGTAATGAGAAACTCTATCGGCGTGTATTTCGACAGGGTATAAAACGGAGGTGAGTGCCCATTTAAAACACTGATCATCTTTATTTCTCACGTTGACCACGGCGTGTTTCGTAGTCAAGAAATACGGTAATTCCAAGTAGGAAGATCCTTTCAACGGTTCGTTTTTAGTCATGTGAATTTCGAGTTTCAACACCTCGCCGAACGTCCAATTACTACCTTCATTTTGATAATTCGCGAGAGACGTCAACATCTTGTCTTTCATCTTTTCGAAAACGTCCGATAGATCTGAACCACGAAATACGGGTTCGACGTTAGATCTGAAATATGCATTTTTTCACAATGCTCTCGCCAGACTTCACGTCGATTTTATTCATTATGCAATGGAGTATCATCTTAATTTTTAATCCCAAGTTCGAGTATTCGCGAAACAAATCCAATACTTTTTTTTTCACCCGTTCCATGAACAATTTTGGATCGACTTTCTTCGACGAGGGAAACATGTCGAAAGTTTTAAAAATGTCTTCGATCTCACTCTCCCGTTGTATGGGTTTCGATTGGAATACTTCTGCAACGAGTCGTCTTACATATTCTTCTTCTTTCTCTTCGTCGATTGCTCGTTGAATTTCGCTCGATATATCTCATTTGTCTTGAATCTGAAGTGCATCACTCATTTTCGTTTTAGTTTTTCTTTTCTTTTCTTTGGAAACTTGATGTTTTTCAACGGCTTTTCGGTTAGTCGTCTTCTTATTTTTCACAACCGGCGCATCTTTTGACGTCGTTGCTATCGACATTTAGTTTGCCTTTCTAGAGTTTCACAAATATTCTTGTATGACTTCAATTTTTTTGGATTTAGTTCTGTGCTTTCTGAAATCTGAAATTTGTAATAGATTACAAATCTCGTTTAACTGAGGTATGGTTTTCTCATTTAAATTTACCATTGTTTTATCTGTTTGCTTCATTTGTAAGAATATTTTTTTTTTTTTGGAATTTTGTATTAAATAATTTGTTAAAAAAGTTTTGTTTTTTTACTCTATATATATAATAGAAAAAAAAAAAAAGTTAAATTTTAAAAACTCAATTTTTTTTAATACAAAATTTAAAATAAACATTATTTGTAAGAATTCATAAAAAACCAAATAATCGATCATGACAACAACACCTAAAAGATGCGGATTGAAATTGAAACGAGACGAAGGGTATGAGAAATCCAGTTTTAATATCTATACATTACAACCACACGATCCCATTGAATTGAATGAGGTCGAGATGGTGGACTTAGAGCGCTACTACCACAAATATCGAATGTGTTTGAAAGTGGATGAAGCCACGCTCGATTTGTTTTACGAGTACCAAAGCAAACTGTTGATTAATATCATCGTCGCCGAAGACAGAGAATTCGACAGGGGTGATTTATTGTTGTCCTATGGAAGTTACATATATCCAATAATCTCACCCGAACTTGTGAAGAAATCGGGTGGTGAGAGCGCATTCGCCTATGAAAAAAAACTCAAAAGTGTAAAGATGAACATTCACACCATTTACGTATGTGGAAAAATGACGAATGTCAACTTGCTAATAACGGACTTGGAAATATAAACAATAGAGAGATTGAAATTAAAAAAATTTAAACTTTTTATATATATAAAGAGAAAAAAAAACTTTACTAAAAAAATTTTTACATTAAAGAAAATTAAAAATTAAAAAAACAACTTTTTTATATATATATAAAGAGCAAAAAAAATAACAAACTCTTTTTTTAACAAATTATTATTTAAATACAAAATTTAAAATATACATTATTGCAAGAATTCATAAAAACAAAAAAACAAATAATCGATCATGAAGACAACAACACCTAAAAGATGCGAATTGAAATTGAAACGAGTCGAAACGTATAAGAAATTCGGTCATAAAATCTATAGATTACAACGACACGATCCCATCGAATTGAACAATGTCGAGACGAAGGGCTTAGAGCACAAATACGAGAAATATAAGATGCCTCTGAAATTGAACGAAGCCGCGCTCGATTTGATTTATGAGTACCAAACCGATCTGCAGAACATCATCATCGCCGAAGAGAGAGAATTGGACAAGAACGATTTGTCGTTGCCCTATGGAAATTACATATTTCCAAACATCTCATTCGAACTCGTGAAGAAATTGGGTGGTGAGAGCGAGTTGACCGATGTAAAAAAACTCAAAAGAGTAAAGATAAACATTCAACACGTTTTCGAAAAAGGAGTAGACACGAGCATCAACATGCTAATAATGGACTTGGAAATATAAACAATAGAGCGATTGATTTTTAGCGAAGAAAAAATGAAGAAAAAAAAAGTAAATAAGATCTCATTTACTTTTTTTTTTTTTTTTTTCCTTCTTCTTCACTATCATCATCATGATATATTATAATAACGTTTCCTTTTCTCTCAAATTTCTGCGTCGATTCTTCTTTTTCTTTTTTTTTCCTTTTCTTTGTGATCTGATACGTTCATGATAACATTTTTGTTTATCTGAATCATAATTATGAACGAATGTTGTGCATCTCTTGGTAACACTCGCTTCAGAAGGTAGTGGTGACCATGGAAAGCATCGTCTCATTCCCAACCATATATCCTGCGCTTTATCTATCTCTTTCCTTAGATATCCATCATTAGCGTCTAACCATTTTTTTATTTCTTCGCTCTCTGGCTCGCGATGTTTGTCATTATCGTCAAATTCATTCAGGTGATAAATTTGTTTCTCCACCTCTTCACCCATTTTAAATATATATTATTTTATACTTTCTATGCTTTGTCACCGAGCAACAAACCCTTTCCGTATCGCTTGACGTTCCGTCCACTCTTCAGAAAGAGACCGTTTCCTCTCAGAGAGTTGCCACCTCTAACGGGTTCTAGATACAATCCTTTACCGCTGTCGTCTACGTGAACGCGACACACGGCTCCTCCTTTCTTCAAAAACAGTCCGTTGCCACCCATTAATTTCTCAACTCCCGAACTAGCGAGTCCTGTGAGAGCTCCCACGCCGAGAGTCTTTCCGAGAAAGGGTAGCCCCTTTGCAGTGAAGGGTAACGCTTTTGCGGCGATTCCTGCCAATAGCAGTAGGAAACCGCCTTTCATTCTCAAATTGTATCTCAGTTGAGCGGGACTCAATCTCACCGCCAACCCTCTTCCATCGCGAATTGCTTTCTCCATCCTTTTGATTTGACTTCTGGTCCAGGCGATCGAATCCTGTCCGCCTCTCGTCAGATCTTCGTGAGTGAATTTGAATCTCACCGCCTCGCCTCGAGTTGTTAAAGCTCTCTTAAGTTTCTTCTTCTGTCCTGCAGATATGTTCACGTTTTTAACCACGTATTGTGTCATAATTCCGTTTGTTTTTTTTAAATATATTTTACTTCAATTGTTTCTTGTTTAATAATTATATTAAAATAATTTTGTAAAAATTAATATTACCATTTATTTTATTTTTGTTATCTATATATATATAATTTTTTTTTTTTTTTTGCTTTTTATATTTCTCTTAAGTGAAATCGTATCGTCACTCTCTCTCCGCGAAGATCTAACAGTTCACCATTTTGATCCGTCACCGTGGTTTTGAGACTATACAACGTGTCTAAAATCACTGGTAGATAAACTAAATTTCGAGGTCGCTCCACAATCTTATAACCCGGCGACACGTTTGGAAAGAAGGAATAGATCGTCGGCTGAGCACTACCATTCACGTAGCTTCCGGCAATCATGTCCACGTTCACCAGAATGCTATTGACAGCGAGAATGTCGACCGTATTTTCAGATGCCGCGTGGCCTCAGTACATCTTTCGATCGAATCCCAACATCTTGCCTATAGAATCGTCCGTGTTGAAATCCACACGAAAATTATCTTCCAAATCCAACATCGTCTGTAATGTATTAGGATTGGGAGCGAGTCTGATCTTGTTGCTTCCCTTTCCATCCGTCTTCATTCGCGTCTGAATGTAATGGTTCAAATCGTCTATGTCGTAACTCCATTTGGGAATTCGAATCTCCAACCAATCCACTCCGTCGGAATACTTGAACAAGTTATTCTTTTCGGTGACATTGGGAAAGGAATAATAAGTCTCCAGATTCACCAACGCCATCTCGTAACTTTTCTCTCTGTTCAATTCGATGGAAGGTTCGAATTTCGTAGCGAATCGTGTCGAATCGCCACTCACCACGATTTGAATGGATTGTTTCACAGCCGTATTCTCAGCTATCCGTTCTAACAATTCTCCATGTTGGAACATTATATCTTAATTTTATTTTTTTTATTCAAAACTAATTATTTGAAGATTTATTATTTTTCTAATTTTTCTTATTTTCACACTCTATCTTATTATTATTATCACCATCGGGAACATAAAACTTGTCGAATCCGCACCGATATTTTCCGTGATTAAATTCGCTCGTCAAATCGATCACGACGAAATTGTAACGTCCACCATCCCAAATCCTCTTGCAGAATCTCCTGAATTCGACAGCATTCATGTCGTTCGCGACGTGATCGCCGTAGATGTGATTGAGATTCTTGAGATCTTGGCGAAAGAGACACAGAAAATTAGCGTTCTCCCTTATCGTCTGTCTGGGCAATCGAAAATAATTCTGCGACAGGTAGAAACAGTCCACATCGATTCGCATCGGTTCTGTCTCTCCAAAAGCAGATCGTCGAAAATCATGAGATTCTTATCTTCCGATTTCAGTTCCCTAGGATCCGGAACATCACTAGCGTTCTCATAAAATCGACACTCGATGTTTGAAGATGCATTTCTCTTCGTCAGCTCCGTCGCCGCGCCATCCAAAATGGTTGAGAGTGGAGCTCCACACTTGTCGAATTCCTCCCTACTGTCAAAGATTCTGGCTATGACGTCCTTGGGCAATCTGCGATCCATGCACTCTCGAAGCAATCTGTATTCGGGTTGAAACAAGCTCTTGCCAAACACGAACAATCTGTCGTAATCCAACCAGTCGGGTCGGGACAACAGATTCATCAACAGATTGGTCTTTCCACAATTCGATTTTCCCACTATCAAACCTCTTATGCTCTTGGGAAAGTACTCGTTATTCGACCTCTTGGTCGCGGCGTCGTTCCAAGACATATCTTTAATGTTCATCTTTTTGTTTTTTTTTTTTTTTTTTGTCTGTTATTTTAGATTCTTTTCAAACACAAATTTTTTATGTTTTTTTTTCAAACTCTGTTTTTAATGTTGTTATTATTATTTTGTTTATATCACACCATCGCGAGTTCTCTTCAATCCAGATCCACTCGTCATTTTGGCTAAATCTTGTATGGGCACCACGGCATCCTTAAAATCTATCCAACTTTTCGGCGTTTGCTCTAACGCAGCTCGCTTCGCCGGCGGACTGATCAACTTGTCGATCAACGCGTCGGCTGCCCTCTTGCCAGCCACAGAAGCTATCCTACCACTAGCTTCGGAAGCGGCTTTCTTACCAGCATCCAAAGCCGTCTTCTTACCGACCTCAAACGCGGTCGATGCGAGTTTTCTACCCACATTGCTCGTGAACGCTTGCATTATAGAATCGACGATGCCAGAACTGCCTTCAATGTAAGTCCTGATGTATCCCCTGTTCTTTATCACCAACATATTTTATTTTTTATGATATATTTTGTGTTTTTTTTTCACTGGTAAATCGTTGTCGTTTTTAAATACTTTTATTATTCTAGTGTAAGAATTTACTGTTTTATTTTTTTGCTTGTTTGTTTGTTTCTCTCTCTCTACTTATTATTATATTCACATCAATCCTTCAATTCATTCATCAGCCTTTTATACTGATTTTTATTCAAAACCTTCTGTCTCAACAATTCGTCAGATATGGCAACTATCTGATTATCTAATCCCGTGTTACCAGCCCCTCTGCTCCCCATCAACAAACTCAATCTCTGAGACAGAGCGTCGGGATCGCTCGGAAGAAAAGTAGTGGTTTTCACCCCTTTGCCGGTCATCGATTCGATGAACTTCTTGTTCGCTTTCCATATGGGCTTCACTATTTTCGTCCACTTGTAACCTCTGTTGGCTTTGGGTCTCGTCTCTCTGGCATCGTTATTTCTATTCATGGCGTGAGTTTGAACTAGAATGTCTCCGTAATTGTGGAAATCCTGTTCCATATAATCTCCGGGCTTATTGAAAAGGAGGAATCTCTGCAGACCATCGGTTACTTTATACTTATTCGAACCCATGATCAATTCATCATCATCCATTTCCACTTCAGTGTCGCCCACGAATTTCCTACCGCTCAAATCCTCGCGAATTCCATACAACAGATCTCTCTTACCGCCACCATCATCATCGGACGATGCGATGCTATCAGTGGTGATAGTCGAAGCTGTATCATCGCTCTCACTCACGTCGGTTTTGATTCTCGTGGAAACGTAATCCGGTGTAGATTGAACGGAATACCGATTTCCAAAACTAGAAGGCAACAAACCCATTCTCAAAGAACTCTCCTTTATGGGTCTCAATTCTTCGACTATCTCCTTCCTGCTTCGCTCTTGACCCTCCGTCACGGGTTTAAATATTTTTGTGGCTTCGCGTGTGAGTTCCATCTCACCGAGACGTCTGCTCCTATCAGCAGCCTGAATCGCCTTCTTAGCACTTAAATACTCGGCTAAAATTCGATCTCGGCGTTTAGGATCCATCTGGAAAAACGTCATCTTTCGTTTTAATTGTTTTTATTTATTTTTCAAAATTAAATGTTTAATTATATTTTTTTTATATTTTATGTTTTAAGTATTAAAATCTCTTTCCGTCTTAATATAATATCTGAAAAAATATTCACATCTCAAACTCGCTGTGTTAATTGAAGTTAAAAAAAAATACGTTTTAAACAGTACATGACAAACCGGTTTCTGATGTAACGCATTTTGACAGTAGTATTTAAATTTTTGTCAAAAGATCATCATTCATTCACACATCAATTCATGGAGTGTCGAATTAAGAGAAAATCCATTTTTTGATGACTGTTAGACAGTTTTAACACACAATGGAAAACTGATTTTAACAAATCTCTCTCTCCGATTGCTATCGTGAATATATTAAAAATTTTACCACTCGAAACCTAACTGAGCGGAAAATGCATTTTAAACATTCCAATAAGTGTTTCTTGACTTTATTCAAGGAACGCTTAACAGTCAACCTCATTTCTCAGAGTGGAGGAATTCTAAAAAAAAAACCCAAAACTCAATTTTTATCCATCCCATCACCAGAAAACATCAATGTCTATAATACAGGCTATATATTCACAATCGACTCTGTTTGAACAAAACACCTCAATTACGATAACGTGTGTTAGTTGCTTACTTCAGGAAAGACGTGACTGGGTTTGCAAATTTCCAAACACACAGACACTCTTCGTTCAGATCGAGTTTTTATTACGAGATTCGATCGCTCGATCAGCTGAGTGGTTTTTTTGAGAATTTTCTCATAGTGGAGGAATTCTCCCAAAAAACCCCAAAACTCAATTTTTATCCATCCCATCACCAGAAAACATCAATGTCTATAATACAGGCTATATATTCACAATCGACTCTGTTTGAACAAAACACCTCAGTTACGATAACGTGTGTTAGTTGCTTACTTCAGGAAAGACGTGACTGGGTTTGCAAATTTCCAAACACACAGACACTCTTCGTTCAGATCGAGTTTTTATTACGAGATTCGATCGCTCGATCAGCTGAGTGGTTTTTTTTGAGAATTTTCTCATAGTGGAGGAATTCTCAAAAAAAAAACCCAAAACTCAATTTTTATCCATCCCATCACCAGAAAACATCAATGTCTATAATACAGGCTATATATTCACAATCGACTCTGTTTGAACAAAACACCTCAATTACGATAACGTGTGTTAGTTGCTTACTTCAGGAAAGACGTGACTGGGTTTGCAAATTTCCAAACACGCAGACACTCTTCGTTCAGATCGAGTTTTTATTACGAGATTCGATCGCTCGGTCAGCTGAGTGTTTTTTTTTGAGAATTTTCTCATAGTGGAGGAATTCTAAAAAAAAAAACCCAAAACTCAATTTTTATCCATCCCATCACCAGAAAACATCAATGTCTATAATACAGGCTATATATTCACAATCGACTCTGTTTGAACAAAAAAAACCCCACCACCTCAAAAACGAGGGAGAGTTCTGGACCATCTGTACCAACGCAATTGCGGGTTCTAGACCACTGGTCTTGAACCCCAATTGTTGTTTTTTGATGATCACCCAGAATCTTTTGCCTTCGCTCGCGTTCGCCGACGATAGATCGATGGGTCTGATCTGCGATGCGAACGTAGACCAAAAATCACGTACACGATACAACTGAAGATGTACAACACACGCACACGTTGCGTTCACCACGAGTGTTTGAACGCTAAAAGCGCGATCTAGGAGTCACTGAATGTACATGAGGGGTTCAAGACCACTGTACAGTTTTTGTGAACAAGCGTGTGATTTAACACCGAATTCCACGTTGGTGAACGCATCGTGTGCGTATGTTGTACACGTACATGTACAAGTGGTCGTGAACTCTCCTTTTTCCCTTACTGATGTACGTTTTGCTTTACTAATTGCTTCATTTAGGATTTTGCCATGTTTTTCGCATGTCATTTCTATTTTCTTGTATGATATTTCTGTAATAATTAGCTTTACATTGTTTTTTAGCTTTGTTGAAGATTCGGCAATAATTTTTATAGTTCAGGATGTTCTGAGACGTCGGGTGTTTAAGTTTTTTGTTGTAGAATTTCAATTTATTATTAGATGATACGACAAGCCCTTTGGTTATCCATGGTTCTTTCTTAATGAATTTCTTATTAATGGGGACATTTTTCAATGGAAATGCTCTTTCATAAGCTTCTAAATAAATTTTTAAAAATGTTTCGTATGCCACGTTTGGACAGTCTGACTGCGTTACAAGACTGAAGTCGCTTTGAGAGAGAAGACCTTTGAAGACCGATATACTTTCAGCGTTTATCATTCTTTTCGCAGTGAACTTTTTCGCATTGATTCCCTTTGAGCTCGTTTCAATATGGAATATTCCAAAGTGATCGGGCATGTCGGATATGATTATGCCAGAAAGAGTTGACGGTGCAAGATGATTCGAAAAAATGTGATCGATCAAAGTGGCTGAATGACTCGTAACTCTTGTTGGTTTTGTTATATGAGGTAGAAATCCGTCACTAAACATAAAATTAACGAATTCTTCTGTTTTGGAATGAGTTGAAACTTTTAACAAGTCGAGGTTGAGATCCCCCATAATATATGCTCGTTTATTTTCCGCATTCAAAATACCAGTTATTTCGTTCAGCTTGGAAAGAAAAATATTTATGTCCGCTTTGGAGGCTGTATTAGGTCTGTATATTACTCCAATAATTTTAGGGATATTTCTAGTTTCAATCTCAATAAAAAAGCGATTCGAAGACATGGGGGATGAAGATGGAAAGGTCTTTGCGAATTTTATATGAGGTACCCTCTTTGGGTTAATATATGCACAATATATATGGGGTTCCTTCAAAAATAGTTAAAAGGCACCCTCCTCACACACAAACACTTCTCCCCCTACCCCCTCCCCCCCCCACACACAATTTTTTTCCGGTACGAAACTCAACTTGGGAGACGCCCGAGGTGTTTTTGAGAGGAATCGCCTGGTACCACCATCTCCAAGTATTGTCAGTTGTGGTTTTCGAATTTTGTTTTTTAAATAACTTCAAGCTTATTGAACGAGAGGGGAAGGTGGCTACACGTTGGGGTTAAGATCTCCATTCGAAAAAAACTTGGACATACTACCCCACCCGTCCACATAAAATAAATAAAGCAAAACCTCAAAGGAAGGCTACAGGCATATCGCGAATTGGGAGAAAATATTCACGCAGACATCTCGTCTAATGTAATCGAGGGTGGATGGAACATAACAAAAAACGTTTTAAAAAAGTATTTCTAACTTTGGAGGTCGCTTAATTGAAACATTGAATGCGGTGAATCACAGTTTAATAACGAATTCCGCATATAAGTGGATCCAGTATATATATAAAGTTCCATTTTTTGTTTTCCAAGTCATTTGAATCGAGTTGAGAATTCAATACTGCATGATCTGGGCAATTATCGCCCCAATATACACGCGCTAAATAACGTTCCCGTGCCCCTGTTTGGTTTTTGTTAAATTGCTGCTACAAGTTAGCTTGGCAAATGCGGTGCGCCGAATTACCTAAACGTACCGAAACGGACCGAAACGGAACGAAACGGGCCGAAACGCGACCGAAACGGGAGAGTAATCTACCGAAACGTGCTCCCAAAAGACTGAAACGGGCGACAAGAGGGTCTTCCTACCATAAAGAACTAAGACGCGACTGAAATGGGCGACTAAGCTACCGAAACATGCACCCAAAAGACTAAAACGGGCGATAAGGTCTTTCTGCCCTGAAGCGTGAACTGAACACCGGTCGGAACCGCCTCGAAATGCATCCGGTATATAACTTCATCTGACACCAAATTTGCATAGCTGGTTGTTACCATTTCTGGGGGATCTATTCCATATGTCTTCAAAAGCAACCTTTCGTTGTCTGCTGCTAGTATTAGCTGGCCAGCGCTGCTTGCTGTTTCTGGGCTGAAAGAAAAAAGAAACAAATAAATGGCAGATCAAATATCACTACTAAAATTTTCCAGATCCACATTACGTCAACGCCTTAACTGACCACACGCTATATTTACTACACTGCAAAAATATAGGTTCTTTTCAGAAACAAAACTGGTTCTAATCTTGTCCCTGAGATGGAACCAGTTCTGTTTAAACAGTATTTATTTCAAATCAAATAAATTTATAAAGATTAACATTAAATATTAACAGAATTAAACATAAATTGAGAGGGTTTCAGCCGTAAGTTTAGAGCTCATACGAGGTTGTCTCAAATCATTATTGAGCAAAGGAGATATGAACAGTTGGCATATCGAACCAGTTTTGGTTCTATACAGAACCCCAAAACTGGTTCGATATGCCAACTATTCATATCTCCTTTGTTTCAAAATGTTTGGCGACTGCGTTGAATAAGCTCCAAGTTTACTGCTGAATCTACTTCAGTTCATGTAATATTCTGTTAAAATTGAACGCTAATCTTGGTAAATTTATTTGATTTTAAATAAATACTGTTTAAACAGAACTGGTTCCATCTCAGGGACAAGATTAGAATCAGTTTTGGTTCTAAAGAGAACCTATATTTTTTGCAGTGTAGTTACATTCCTTTCCGGAGCATCAATCCATGACTACAGGAAGAGGCATCTACCGGAACCACACAAATAAATTGATTCTGAAGGGGAAGCGAATCCTTAACCAAATGAAACTTATAGGGAGAAACAGTTTCAATAAGGTTTTCGTGGGGAAAACCATTTGGGAAATGGTGGGGCTGCCAAGTATAACATACGGTACGGAAGTGGTACCCCTAAACCAGACGGCCGTAAAGAGCTTGGAAATCCTGCAGAACGATGCAGGCCGATGGATAACGGGGTCGAGTAATGCCGCAGCGCTAGAAGCAATCAGGGGTGAGGATCAAGGACAGGATAGACCCGTTGAAGCTCGGTTATCTTAATTATTTGGTAAATCTCCCCGGCAGCTGATGGTGTAAAGTAATGTTCCTGAGAATTTTCAACTCAAATATCAAAACGGGGTGGATGGTCCAAGTGAGGGAGCTAGTAGAGAACTACTCATTGGAGATCTCGGACCTTGACGTTGGGGCAAACCAGGGTAAAAAAAAATCGTCAGAGAAAGGGTCATGGAGGATTGTAACCGTAATTGGCGAGAGGGGGTCAAATCAAAGAGGTTTTTGGGTGGCCTGCGTGATAAAGAGAAACCAGGTTTTGAAGAGTACCTTGATGGCACCTTTGGGGGGTCACTGTTGTTCAAGCTGAGGTCGCGATCCCTGGAGCTGAGGGGAAAAATTGGGAAAGAAGGTGAAAGGGAGTGCCAGATGTGTAACTTGGACATGGTGGAGACCCTGGAACACTTTCTTCTAGAATGCCCAAAGTATCAGTCTAAAAGAATGAGATTCACTGGGAGTATAATGGGGAAGTGGAATGGGAGAATGAAGGACATGTGGTTAGGGGGAGACTCAAAGGAGAGGGTTAATATGCTAATCGGAGAGATTGGGAAGAATGGGACAAGGGATATCATCAAGCAGTTCGTCTCCGAGTATTGGGAGGCGAGGAGAAGCGTGGGAATAGGGAGGCAGTTGGGAGTACAGGGATAACCATGGCCTTCTCGTCCGAGAACCGTGACAAATCAGCGGCTGGCCAAAGTGTTATTATTATTACACAAACCAAAAGTCACTGTTCCAATAAATTCCCTCAATGCAATATCGCACTCCCACTGTCCAACGCGTGTGTTGTCTGTTGCTACCAATAATCACTCTAGACAAGCGCAGACGCCTAACAATGGCATAAAAACACCCGAATCCACTAGCGCATTGGAAGAGCTTTAAGCAATGATAAGAGGATGGAAAATTCCTTCCCAAATGAGAAAAATAATGGTTTGGTGGGTCCATAGTGAATGCTACCATAATAATATAATAATAACACTTTGGCCAGCCGCTGATTTGTCGCGGTTCTCGGACGAGAAGGCCATGGTTACCCCTGCACTCCCAACTGCCTCCCTATTCCCACGCTTCTCCTTCTCCCTCGATAGTTATCCAAAACGTCTTTTTCCCCCTTTTTGTGAATAAATGTCACTTTACTTTCTCTCCACTCCTTTGGGACCTCTTGATTTTCTATGGCTAGATTGAATAGGGCAGTTAGGCTTTTCACGAGTTCCTCTCCCCCTTTTTTGATAAACTCGTTAGGAATTTCATCCACTCCTCCCGCTTTTCCATCCCTTAATTTTGATATCACCTTTCGCACCTCCTCCGTTTTAGTTTCGCTGCACACGAAGCTCGATAGGTTTTCCTCGACCTGATTCGGACACTCTGGTGGGCTCCCCATGCCCCATCGCTTATCGTTTACCTTTTCCCAGTGCTTGACTAGTTCTGATGCGACTTGATCTTGCTCGTCTGTAACTCTGCCATCTACTTTAATACTCTGTGGGTTACTTCCTTTGTTACGTTTATTCACCTATTTCCAAAATACGTTCGAACTCGACCCCCCTGTCGTTCTTATCGTCCTAATAAGACTGCTATTTCGTACTCTTCGATTATCGTCTTTAATCTTATTTACTTTATTTCGTGCTTGGTGGTATTCTTCCTTAGCAACTGTGGCCTCATTGCTTTCCGCCCCCTTAAGTTTTCTACTTCTCCTGTATGCAGCACATTTAGCTTTTCTTCCCTTTATGGCCCTTTTCACTTCTTCGTTCACTCTGTACCCAAGTTCCCGTGTTGGCACCCTGACCTTTCCTACACTTTCCTTTCCTGCCTCCACCAGGCTCGCAACTATGACGTCGGCCATCTTCTGGACACTGCCCCTCTTGGGTACGGTTGCAAGCTTTGGTTTCAGTTTTTCATTGAACTTCGCCCAATCAGCATCTTTTTTGAGTTCCCAAATCTCCTTAGAGCTTCCTTTGCTTTTTACTAGAGTTTTGGCCCTGATCGTCACTGTAATCAAGTTGTGATCATTATCCACCTCCATTTTACCCTCATCATCCACTTCTACCTCTATCACCTCCCTCCATAAATTAATATCTGTGAGGATGTAGTCGATTATTGATTTTCTGTCGTTCCTCTCCCAGGTCCATTTCCCCTTGCACCTCGCGTCCCTGTTCAGAATCTTCAGACCGAGCTCGTTTGTGAAGTTCAACAGTTTCCTTCCATTCCTGTTGACTTTATTGTCCCCACCCTCTATGCCTTCTTCATCATTACCTATGTGGCCATTAAAGTCACCCATCAGAATTATACCGAGCCCCTTGTTTTCTCATATGAGATAAACCTACAGAGGCATTATCCAATGGGCACTTGCGTGTGAAATAGTGCACGCTAATTGACACTGCCATACGAGATGGGTCACATCTCCACCGAACTAATATGCTTATAAGTGCAAATAATATGCGAATTGTACCTGTATTGTTTTCGTTTTATAAAAGCATGCCTATATGGAGGTCATTGGGCAATCATACCGACGGTTACACATTTTTCTTGAGATTTAACTCTCCAACCAACAAATCGGTAAGAAAAAGCAGACAAGTAACTCAAGGACAGTAAAAACATGGTCCAAGAACTTGTTTTCTTTTTATAAAAGCATGCCGATATGGAGGTCATTGAAACCGGCCTGTGCAAACCTGTTCGAGCGATGTCCATATTTAGTTTAAACAATATTTATTGAAAAAGATAAGTTAACTGTATACATGAAAACAAGTATAAACATATTGAATGTTTTATACATAAAATTCAGTGAATACATTTAACACCTGAAATGTCAAACTAACTTGTTGTAGTAGGGGATTCGGAAGAAAGCTGAATGCTTATGTAAACCGTCTCCCAAGTCTGCAAGATTACACAATTTCAGTTAGACAGATAGAACGGGTGGGTCTGTTTCGATATTGTTTAAACGAGAAAAAAAAAACGAGAAAAAAATGAAGAAAGTAGATCGAGAGGAACAGTGATGAACAGTGAAGGAGAAGGATGACAACTGAAAAGGGCCAACTTGAATGCAAAAGACATCAACATTGATCGACAACAGTTAGGGAACTGACTCAATTGGAAATCGCAGCCTAACACTAATATAAGACGAGGGTATTCTAATGGACAACGGATGGGGGGGGGGGGGGGGGCGGGGGGGGGGGGTGGAGGTGCGAGCGCTGATAACGTTTTTCATTTCAGTAAGGGACACGACTCCGGAGGACCGCCGCCAGCACCATGCACCTCCGGGAAACGAACAGTGTCTTGCAAGTGGAAGACGCATTATTCATTTGCATGCAATGTCTTGTTCAATAATGTACGAACCACACTCGTCATCCGCGGCACACAGTGCGGCAACAATAACCTGGAACTCTACGCCCCCCCCCCCCCCCCCCCCAATGAAAAAAAACCAACAGTGTGAGAAGCTAATGACCAGGCCCCCAACCCGCAGATATTTCATTTGATGTAGGCTTTTACTAAAAAAGAAAACTTACGTAAGACAGAGAAGCAAACCCCCCGTCTCCGATCATCAGGTTAGTTTGATGGTCCATTAACAGAAGAGATAATTGGATAATACGATAGGAGCTCACTTGAAAGAGATGTTGTGTTGAGAGATCATCCAGAAGGCGACTAGGCCCTGATTCCACCCATTGTAAACTATAAGGTGAGCAGCGGTAGGGTTGCAATTATTGGAAGCGTTTACTAAGTAGAATAAAGTCCTGCACCATTTCAAATACAGACAAATTTTCTTCACTGGTAAGGAATTCAGAGCCAAATAGGAGTGTTGTCACATCTGGTGCAAATGGAAGTGATTTTATTGTTGACCTGCGTGCCTCTTCAAAGACAGGACAGAACAAAAGAAAGTGTTCGCTTGTCTCGAGGGCACCACACTGACACAGGGACGAAGGCGACAGGTGGTTATTGAATAAATGGGTGCTTAGATCACTGCAACACAACCGCAATCTGCAGTGATAGATTTGGCCCATTCATGATTTTGCATGGCCATAGAAAGACGGGGGTCGCAGATTGCCCCTGTTAAGATAACTTGCGAAATTACTCACTGATGAATTTTCTCTGATTGATAAAGGTATGTCGTTCCATAGGCTTGTAGTTCTCGGTATAAATGAAGACTGGTACAGTTGGGTGTTGCAGAAGGGAACTCGGAGGTCATTACCTGCTCGGAGATTGAGACATCGGCTGGTGGAGGAGACTGTTAGAGGTACCTTATTAGCAATATATATATGGGGGCGTCGCATGGTGGAACATTCGGAAAAAATTGTTTCAGTTTGTATTTGCGACGTCTTTCCTCAAGTGAGTCCCAGCGGGTTTCATTGTACAACGCGGAAGTCCTAGCACTCATGGTTGCGCCAGTCACTATCCTTGCTGAAGCCAACTGTACTTTTTCCAAACTATTTTTATTACTCGCCGTGCAATTGTCCCAAACTGTGCTACCATATTCAAGAAGAGGCCTAATAAAAGCAAAGTAAATCTTTTCAAGGACACAGCGGTAATGCAAGAGTAAACTTTTGCCTCCTCAGTAAATCTACGCGAGACCATGCTTTACCGCAGATATGTTCAATGTGGTCATTCCACGTACATGCATGATTTAAGATAATTCCCAGGTGCTTGTGATTTTTAACTTCCGATATCTGGGCATTACCAAGAAACAGTGGTGGGTGCACAGCAGGGCTAACCTTGCGCGATATGAGCATGGTCTCATATTTTTTAGGATTGAACTCAACCAACCACGTCTTGGCCCAATGCTCTATTGTAGTCAGCTCCTGGTTGATCACAGTTGCTGCTTGGTTTGGATTCTCAACTATTAGATACAATGATGTATCATTAGCGAAGAGCCGAATGCTACTCAAGAGGTTATCTGTTATGTCATTGATATATATGAGAAATAATAAGGGACCAAGTATCGACCCCTGATGGACTCCAGAATTTATCAGTCTCCAGGATGAGGTCTCGGAGACAGTTGCGACCCTCTGGACCCTGTCGGAGAGGTACGATTCTAAAAATGCTAGTAGATCACCTGACACTCCATTTTTTCCAGCTTGCGAATGACCAACATGCCACACCTTATCGAAAGCTTTACTGACGTCGCAGAAGACTACGCGAACCTCTTTTCCGTCATCGAGGGCTCGGCAGAATTCGTCATAGAGGTCAGTTAGTTGAAGTATAGTCGAATCACCAGGGGTGAATCCCGACTGAAATTGACTTAGGATGTTGTTGTCGCTCAAGTACTTCCACAACTGTTTGAAAATACATTTTTCAAAAACCTTGCCAACACAACTAAGGAGGGAAATCGGACGATAGTTCGTTACTAAATTGGATGGATGCTTTTTTTAAAACGGGCGTTACATTAGCCTTTTTCCACATAAGTGGAAAGTAATTATTATTCAGAAGAATATTGAAGATTACTGACAGAGGTTCACATAGGGTTAATTTACATTTCTTCAGCAACCGGGGACTTATAAGATCAGGCCCTGCAGCCTTTGATGCATTAAGGGATTTTAGCGCTTCGTATACATCACTGCTCTGTATGATTATCCTGTCTATTGAGTAAGGGGTGGGTGTGGCCAGTATAGGTAGGGATACCTGAGAGTCATCCACTGATGAGATAGAGCTAAAGTATTCATTAAACACATCAGCTTTTTCCCTGTTTGTGACGTACGTTTTGTCCAAATGACTGATAGCCAGAATATCTGAATTGGTGTTGCCAATGAACGTCTTAAGGGTTTTCCACCACTGGGCTGGCGTAGTTGCACGACTTGTGAGTACTGACTGTAAGTTCGCAACATAAGCTGCCTTCGCCTTCCTGATGGCCGAGACCACTTCGTTTCTCTTCTGTTTGTATTTTTCAATGGACTGTGGGAGACCATTGCGTTTGGCAACGCGATATAACCTTTTCCTCTGTCTTATTAGTAACCTTATTTCGTTATGCATCCATTTTGGTTGATACTTTCTAACAGCGATCCATTTGTTGGGTATATGACGGGAAGCAGTGTTAAGTAGCTCTTTAGAGAACTCAGAGACAATTATATCCAGACTCGACGCATTGAAAATAGTACCCCAGTTTACACCAGCGAGCGCGTCATTCAGTTCGCGATAGTGGCCCTGTGAATACAAATAAATTTGTCTCCTAAAAGAGATGCGCGATGGTTTGATAAAGTCGATCTCCAGGACAGTAGGACGGTGATAGCGGATCATATCAGGTATAAATGGATCTAAGATCTCACAAGTCTTCACGTTGACTGTTTTTGCTAACAGCGGAAATGTCAATCAGTGAAGAAGAGGATTCCGTGAAACATGTTGGCCCATCCACAAGCTGTCTAAAATTAAAATATCTAATAATATCTGAAAGATGTCCTCTGGGACCTGCGATTTGATTGTCGTTGAAATCACCGGTAATGACAAGGTCAGAAACAGATGTATCCGTTGCTTTGTCAATCGAAGTGGATATAGTATCCCATGTATCAATAGGACTGTTGGTGGGCGATAAAATACTCCTAAAAGAAGCCACTTACCCCTTTCTCTTTCTCCCTTTCTCTTATTAATTCCATCCATAGGCACTCGACAGGCGTCATTTGTAGGTCAGGTCTGTGCCAAAATGCAATGCCACCCTTAATGTATACTGCTACCCCGCCTCCTCTTGATGAACGATTAAAGAGCAGTGGTTCCTGGAATCCACGTATAATAATTTCATTAACTGGGTCATCATTATGTAACCACGTCTCAGTAAATGCTATAATGTCATTAGACGGGGACTCACACTGTATAATGTCAAGTTTGGACTTTAGGCTTTGTATGTTAAGGTGTCCATATTTGCAGGACTCCACTAAGCTATATCGATGAGAAGTTTTCGAAAATAAGTTTTGTTGAAAATTGAATTACAAAGTCATATTCAACGTTAACCCTTTATCTTTAGTTGTATATTTGGTGGAATGATACACTATCATTGTCATTTGAGTTTACGGGGGTGACTGCCCCTAGGCCTTGAACATTTTTTTCTTTAGGTGAGCATTTGTTACAAGTAAGAGTTGTAAACAGATATACATAAGAAAAAATAAGAATACTAACCGGTTCAAACTTTGGCAAAAATCGAAATCACCATTTGGTAATGAACACCATGTGTAGCAATAAAATTGCATTTTTTTTGCTTTCCAACATTTGGTAAGACTAGTGGTCAGTTTTGCGCATTTAAAATGCGTCCATTTTTTTCACGATATGCATTCAATCGACCATGCATTGTCTGCATCTTCTCCACAAGAAGTACAGGGATAAATTTTAAAGGGAGAATGATAGAAAATGATGAATGAATGGTTTCGCGCGCCGAAGGCGTGAAGGGACGGATTTGGGGAAAAAGCCCCTTTCGACCCTCGTTGACTGTATAGTTTGTCATGTCTGAGCGTGGCAGAGGAGGGAAAGAGTAAAGGTGTTCAGCGGCGTCTGTGTCTCCTGCGGTTTTTTTTCTTGGTGGGAGAAGGATGTGTTGGAGAGATAGATGTTGGTGGCGTTGTTGGATCTGGAGAATTAGTAGGTTCCTTGGTAGTGAATGGCCTGGTCCTAGCTGCTGTTTCTTCTTGAGATTTCCTGTAGTTTTTTAAATTTATTGTGAGGATTGTCCTGATTGAGTGTGCTGGAAATGTTTTGGATACATAGAAGCTGTAGTTGTCTTGGACTGTGGCTCGGGTGTTGTCGTCCTCGATCTCCTCCCCAAGGAATGCCTCCGCAGACTCCGGGAAGCTCTCCTCCTGGTGAAGCAAGAGCTGGAGGGGGTGTAAGGTGCATCATCAGAGACAGCTTCCTGCACCACTGACAGAACATCCTCCTCCATCTCCTCCATCTCCTCTTCAGATGAAGAGTCTGATGAGCTGGAGAATGAACTGTCACCTGACGACCCATGGTCCTCCGGATCCTCCTCCTGGGAGAGGGGTGCCGGGCTGGACAAGGGTTGTTCAGGGGTGACAGGTGTTGGCCCTTTGACGCCATCACTTGCCTCCTTCTCTTCCTTTTCCTTCTTCTTCTTCTCCAGGAACTCCGTCTTTCGGCAGGCATCGCGTCGTCTGGCGGAGGGTCCCTTCTTTCTTATTCTCTTCTTTTTGATGGTGGCCGTGGTTGTACTCTTCCGGCTGCCTTCATCCAGCTTTTCCGTGTCACTAGGAGGGTGACCAGTGTGAGGGGAAATCCCCTCACGAAAGGTGCTACACCTCTCCGAGGACGGCGGTTCCGATTCTTTATCCAAATCCACTGTCAGGTGAATTTTACCCTTGAGCACCTGGATACTCCAGGTGGTGGCAAGGGTAGCCTTCGCTCTGACAAGTGTCTCTTGGATTACCAGTGGGAGCTCCATTGATCAGTTGTTAGCACCTCGGAGTCCAAGGTGAAAATGAAAAACGATGATAGAAACGAATGAATGGTTTCGCGCGCGGAAGGCGCGCAGGGACGGTATGGGGAACAAGCCCCTTTCGACCCTCGTTAGCTGTATGTTTTTGTATCATATCAAGGCGTGGTAGAGGAGGAAAAGGAGGAGAGAGGAGGCTTATCCCCGCTTGGGCTTCTTACGGCTCTTCTTCTTAGGAGGTGGTTGGCATGGAGATGTGGATGGCGATGACGATGACGGTTGATTAATGTTTTAGAGTGCGGCAGGTGCTCGGTTGGGTATGGTCTGAGATTCTTTCCTGTTTTCTTTGCACTCTGCTATCAATCTGTTGGCTTCCGCTATGTTTTTGTTTACAGCTTCCCAGTCGATGTAGGTGGTGGCTGAGGATTGAGGTGGCTGTTCGGTTGCGATTTCCACTCCCGGGCTATCCGGTAGTGAAGGAAGAGGGGAGTGAGGGGTGGGAGGCGGTGAAAATGCAGCTTCCAGTTCCTCCTCAGTCTCCACTGGGCGTTCCACGTCCAACTGTACCGGCTCAGGAACCGGCAGTTGATTGGGTGCACCAGTGGGACTAGGAGGGGAACTGGCGGCTGCCTCCACGACCTCCATCCCCTCACTCAACTCTTTCTTCCTATTCCGGAAGGCCTCCAAGCGCCGGGCGTTCCTGTGCCTGGTCGATGGACTCTTCTTCTTTCTCTTCGGCTCTTTCTTTTCAGGACATCCGTGCCTCTTCGGGTGAGGACCAGTGGGAGAGGGGATCCTCTCTCCAAAAGTACTACCTCTCCCCGAAGAGGGTGGTGTATCTGATTTCTCTACTTGGAATTCCAGTTTCAGATAGACACTCATGCATATTTCCTGGATAGTCCAGGAGATAGGGCATGAGATGCTCAGAGCTGAAATGGTTTTTTCAAGTCTAGCAGGTAGCTCCATAGTAGTCGAGGTGTTCACACTTTGAAGTCAGAAGTGCGAATGACGATGGTGATGTGAATGTTGATGATAGAAACGAAAGGAATGGTTGCTTTCCTTTCGTTTCTATCATCAACATTCACATCACCATCGTCATTCGCACTTCTGACTTCAAAATGATGATAGAAACGAAAGGAATGGTTTCGCGCGCCGAAGGCGCGCAGGGACGATATGGAAAACAAGCCCCTTTCGACTCTCAGTGACTGTAGATGATTTTGATTGTCTGGGCGTGGCAAAGGAGGAATGTAGAAGGAAGCAGCTTATCCTCTTCTATGTTTTTTGCGGGACTTCTTCTTTGGAAGTGGTTGTGATGGAGATGAGTTTGTAGAATCTTGTGGTGGTTGTGGTGGAGATGAGTTTGTCGGATCTTGTTGCTGGTTTCTTTTGTTGATGAGTTCTTTAGCCATTCTGGAGATTTCATCCGAGCGCTTATCACCATCTTTGCACTTTGCCTGGAGCTGATTACACTGCGCCCTCAGTTCCCTTGCTTCTGTTATCAGTGCGGCCAGTGTTGGTTGGTTGGCAGAGTCTCCCTTGCCCGGGCTGTCCGGAAGCGAAGGAAGAGGGGAGTGAGGGGCGGGAGGTGGCGAAAAAGCAACTTCCAGTTCCTCCTCAATCTCCACAGGGCATTCCACATCCAACTGAGTCTGCTGGGGTGCCGGTAGTTGGTTGGGTGCTCCCGTGGGACTGGGAGGGGAACTGGCGGCTGCCTCCGGAACCTCCATCACCTCACTCCTCTCCTTCTTCTTTTCCAGGAAAGCCTCCAAGCGTCGGGCGTCCCTACGCTTGATTGATGGGCTCTTTTTCCTGTTCTTCTTTGATCTCTCTTCCTTTTCAGGGCCACCTCCAGACCCCCTCAGGTGAGGACCAGTGTGAGAGGGGTTCCTCTCATAAAAGGTACTACCTCTCCCCGAGGAGGGTGGTGTATTTTTCTCTTCAATGGTGAAGTCCAAAATCAGATGGGCGTTCTTGCCCGTTTCCTGGATAGTCCAGGAGATGGGACAAGAGACGCACAGAGCTGATATGGCTTTTTGCAATCTGGCTGGTATTTCCATAGTCAAGTTGTTCACGCTCTGGTGAATGATGGTGAATGTGAATGATGATAGAAGAATTATGAGCACATGTATTTATTTGCTCCTAGTAATTGTAAAACAAACACAGTTTGTTGTTGAAGAAACACGAGTGCAGACAGATGTACTGTCACTTTCACTAAGAAACCAAAGCAGCAAGCTATCTTTTCACACGGGAGCGCGGTGGCTCAGTAGGTAGAGGTGCAGGCTGCAAGCCGAGAGGTCCTCGGTTCGAATCCCACCTGCGGCAACCGCGTTGTGTCCTTGGGCAAGACACTTCATCTCCATTGCCCGCGTGGGGGCACGATGACGCCGTGTACTAAGGCGTACTGCACGTCGATGATACGCATGTCTTCAACCAATCTAACCCTGCTTGTGCTGCAGTGCGGAGTTACGATGTTGGGGAGCTGGCAGCTGCTCTGTGGTTCTCTCTGGGTACTCCGGCTTCCTCCTCCCGTAAAACTGTCACGGTCATGATTAGCCATTGTGCATAAATATGTGACCTTAAACATCAATAAATAAATAAATAAATAATCTTTTCACACTTGGAAAATTTTGAAGCCACACATTTCTCACCTCCCAACACATGCCTACAGACCTCATCGCCAAGACAACACATCACCAGCTTACATCGTTAAACCACCCACTTTGTGTTGTTATTATGATAAAGCTCTGGTTTAAAAAAAATATGATCCCAAACTCTGTGTTAGGTCGGGTGCTCAATCAATAGAAATGACTTTTATTCATTCAGTTCTGATAGTTTCACTGCTCATTTTGGACCATGCACTCCTCGTTCTATTTGAGCGATAATGCTTGCTGAAATGAGACGGGGTTGGCGGGTAGGACCTTTTGTTATAAAACCATTGAGGGAAGAAGGGACGCACCTTTTCTCAAAATCTGCCGTAAAATATTACTTGAACCCGACTCCCATGGGTTATTATTTATTAGGAGTTTCTCAGCACCGCAATGGAATCATGATCAAGCACACACAGACCTGTTCCAGTCTTTTCGACGCTCAGATCGATTAACTGTGAGTAAAGGTGAGGGCAGGCACCACAGAGTCACTGGAAGCAACCGTGGGAGTTGTGTTTTGTTAACCCATGGAGTATGTGGCCATGGTAGTGTAATCCACATAGGACTAGTTCCCGTACTATTATTGTCAGAAACTGGAGTCTGATAAGTGCTGTTTGTCTCGTAATTAAGTTTATTTAGATCAAATCGTGATTCGACATGCTAGCTATGCATTATTCATAGCTTCATCCATTGATCTGGGTGAGTCATAGTTGACATTAGAGTGTATCCGTCTGAAGACAGTAAGGTAATTCAGACTAACGTTGGTGAAACGAATGAGTTCGAATGGAATGGTTTAACGCGCCGAAGGCGCGCAGGGACGGTATGGGGAGCAAGCCTCTTTCGACCCTCATTGGCTGTAAATGATTAATTTCCACATGTCTACTCGTGTTGAAGGAGGAACATGTTCAGGTACTAGCCAGGTGTCACCGGTCGCGGCGTGAAGGTCTCTTTGACTGATGTCGGTTGAACCCTCGGGTGGGGACCAGTGTGGGAAGTTGGGTCCTCTCACAAAGGTACTACCTCTCCCCGAGGGTGCAGTCTATCTAGATTTTCGGGCAAGTATAGTCTGCCACTTCGGAGATGATTTTAAGTGTTGGCCATCACTGGCAAGTATAATCTACCTCAGGCTGTCTCTGTTTGATAGGATGTCTTTGAAGGAAACAACAACGACCCCTTTCGGGGACCACCAAGAAGAAGACCCGAACTTCCCTGGTTCGAGGGCAGGCCTGCATTGTAATCCTAATGGGTTGGGACAAAAAGATGCGCAATGCGCTTACAAAAAGGGGCCGAGGCGGGATGCAGGACCAACGCTCGCCTCCCTTAAAGTGGTCGACCACTTTTAGGGATGGAGTGGAGGATGTACAGGAACCATGGGGTGACTGTTTCCATAACGGTTAGACTGTCTGTAGTGGTTATTGGGATGCTGGTCAAAAAACACCTTCTGTGTACCTGCTTAAAAGAAGAAGGTAGAATTAGTTTTCATTAAAGTATGTAAATTGTAAAGATAAAAGTAGCACATCCTGTTCAATCTTAAGGTTTAATCTTAAGCTGAGTCGGTGAAGGCAGCCCTTTCTGGTAGAAGGCCACAGGTAAGCTGTTTTTCTGTCTGTTTATTCACCTTCTCGTTCCCTATTTATTATTTAGTTTTTATAACAGAATGAATCCTGATGTAATTTTTATTTGCTTCGGTGAAGGCAGCCCTTTCTGGTAGAAGGCCACAGTTAAGCTGTTTTTCTGCCTGTTTATTCACCTTCTCATTCCCTATTTATTTAGTTTTTAACAATATTTAATCCTGATGTAATTTTACTTGAGTCGGTGAAGGCAGCCCTTTCTGGTAGAAGGCCACAGTTAAGCTGTTTTTTCTGCCTGTTAGTTCACCTTCTCGTTCCCTAGTTTTATTCGAGCGGTCTTAGTTTTGATTGCAATTTTTGGGCTTTTGTCGGCTTTCGCAAATTGCTCCAAGTTCGGAGATTAGTTCGCTGTCGGCTAACCGGTCATGATTTTTCGCGGCCAGGGTGGCTAGGCGGCCTTTAATGGTGGGGATATCGGCCCTGTCGTGGAGTGTTTTGATGGGTGTGTCCCATGGGGCGCGGAGGGCAACTCTAAGCGCGTGATTTTGGGCCTTCTGGAGTTTTCCTATATTAGTTTGGTTGAGGTCAGTTAGTATGATTGCACCGTATTCGAGTACTGGGCGCACAAAGGATTTTGTATAGTTTGAGTAGGGTGGACTGGTGAGCTCGGTCTGAAGATTCTGAACAGGGACGCTAGATGTAAGGGGAAATGGACCTGGGAGAGAAACGACAGAAAATCAATAATTGACTACATTCTCACAGATATGACTTTATGGAGGGAGGTGATAGGGGTAGAAGTGGACGATGAGGGAAAAATGGAGTTGGATAGTGATCACAACTTGATTACAGTGACGATGAGGGCCAAAAACCTAGAGAAAAGCAAAGGAAGCTTCAAGGAGGTTTGGGAACTCAAAAAGGATGCCGACTGGGCGAAGTTCGAAGAAAAACTGAAACCAAAGCTTGCAGCCGGACACGAGGGGGCAGTGTCCAGAAGGTGGCCGACGCCATAGTTGCGAGCCTAGTGGAGGCAGGGAAGGAAAGTGTAGGAAAGATTAGGGTGCCAACACGGGAACTTGGGTACAGAGTGAACGAAGAACTGAAAAGGGCCATAAAGTTTAGAAAAGCTAAATGTGCTGCATACAGGAGAAGTAGAAAACTTAAGGTGGTGGAAAGCAATGAGGCCATAGTAGCAAAGGAAGAACACCAACAAGCACGAAATAAAGTAAACAAGATTAAAGACGACAACCGGAGAGTGCGAAATAGCAGTCTTATTAGGACGATAAGAACGACAGGAGTAGGTAATAAATGCCGATTCACGACCACTTGTACACGATTTCGTACATGTACACGTACATCGATGTACACCTCCATAGGATTTAGTGTTAAAATCGTGTACAGGTACACGATTTGTCGTTTTTTATGGTGGTACAGAATCGGCTTTGCCGATTCTGCATCACTGGATTCTATATACACATCGCTCAAGAGTGAAAAAATGTATGAAATTTTAAGGAAAAAAAGGTGTAGCGTCTGGTACAGAATCGGCAAATGAGTTTCCCCCATAGGATTCAGTGTTAAAAATCGCGAGCAAAAAACGTGTTGCCGTTTCTGTACCAGCGTCGAAAAGTGGTTTGCCGATTCTGGACCATCTGTACACGATTTTAACACTGAATCCCTATGGAGGCGTACACGGAAATCCATTTGTGGATTCTACATCAGACATCAACTTATGTACGGTACATGGAAAAGAGGTGGTACTGAACCGGCAAACCCACTGCCACGTTTCCCGAGGAAATAAAAAAAGTGATTGATATATATAGGAGAGAAAAAAATATATAAATAAATAGTTATTTAAAAATAAATATATCAAATCGAATAGATAATAAAAAAAATACGTAAATCATGAGCGCTTCCCAGACTATTAGAGCAAGGTTTCTTTTAAAAATTCTGATGAGAGCCTACGCATTCTGCGTGAACGAACCACTAGGTCGCCTCTTGTTAGAACGATGCATCGGATGTCGGGATCACCTAGACTTCGATCACGAGAAACATTCGTGTCTGACGATGGAAAGGGAAGATATGGTCGTCAAGTATTTCGAACCGGCGTTCGAACGCGTTCAAATCGACGAAGTGATCGCATTTTGGAAGAGATTACTCTTCTGTAAGGATCGAAGCAAGCCCACAGTTTCAGAAGAACTGAAATTGGCGCGTAGAAGTCTGACTTTAGAAGACAAGGGATGCATCATGAAATTATTGTTCAATGAAGCATACGTCTAAGTTTTCTCGTTGATATAAAATAAGGGAGAATAGAAAATAAAAATAAATACACACATAAATTTTTTATTTAATATTAGAAAGAAAAAAAAATACAAAAATGAGAACCAGAAATAAATTATATCCGACGTTAGATGACGACAAGGATGAGAAGCCGAATGGCGTTTTGCCGACGGCACCGTCGCTAGAAGAAAAAGAAAGAGGAGAGAGGTATCGCATCGATCAAATCAATAGAATCCAAGCGTATTTAACTCGAGAGAGAGATTCTCGCCAATCTCTCAAGAAGAAGTATTTGCGTTTCGTGAAATTCGTCAACGCGATCGACACGACACTGATCACAAATTCCATGGGATTGTTGTCGACCGCAGTTGGCATTCCGATCGTGTTGACCATAGAAGGAGTGGCTCTCGCCGCCGGATTGTTTAGCACGCTCAGAAACTTTTTGAGTAGGAAATTATATCTGAAGGCGAGGAAACATGACAAGATTCGCGTCTTGGCGGACTCCAAGATCGACACGATATCGGAAATGATCTCGATGGCGTTGAAAGATGGTAGGATATTGGACGGAGAATACTTCATAATATTGGGCGAGAAAACAAAATACGAAGCCATGAAAGAAGCCGTGAGAATCAAGACTCGTGAGATCATCAAAGAAGAGATGAAGGATTCTCTCGTGGAAAAGGGGAGGTTAGAGGCTAGGGAGGATTTCAGTAAGATGATAGAACTCAAGAGCAGCGATTGAAAAAAAAATATATATAATAAGAACAGAATTTAAAAAAAAAATATTAAATTTATATATAAAATAAGAACGAAATTAATTTAAATAACTCTTAAAAATGTATTGCATAAAGTGTAAGAGAGTTACCGAGACGAGTAATTCTCGAGAAGTACGAACTAAAAACGATAGACAGATGCTTTGTGGAATTTGAGACGTGTGTGGTTCTATCAAGACTCGATTCGTCAAAAAAAAAAGAACGCGAGCAAAGGTAAAGGCATCGTGAATAAAATGATCAATAATCTACCTTTCGAAATGCATCTGCCTGGTCACAGTTTCACGGGACCTGGAACGAAATTGAACAAGAGACTCAATGCCGATCTGACTCCTAAATCTTGGAGCAAACCTGTGAATAGGGTAGACGCGGCCGCGTATGATCACAATCTGTGCTACGCCGGACATCCTGACACCAAGACTCGCAACGACGTCTGCGATAAAAACATGTTGGGGAAATTGAGAGGCATATCGAATCCGACCAGGAGAGAGAAAAAAGAACGTTCACTGGTTGGCAATCTGATCGGTGCGGAACGTCGCTTCGGATGGGGCGTTCAAAAAAAAAAAGCGCATCTGAAAAAAAGAAGAAATGATTATTGACGAGCGAATTGGCCGAGGAGTTACACAAACCCATCATGCATAAATTTCGAAAGAGAAGGGTGTTCATGAAGGGTTTGGATGATATTTGGTCTGCCGACTTGGTCGACATGAGATCGTTTTCGAGGTGGAATGAGGGTGTCAAATATCTATTGACCGTCATCGACGTGTTTTCCAAATATGGTTGGATCAGAGCTTTGAAGAATAAATCTGGACCTTATGTCGCCGAGGCTCTGAAGAGCGTGTGCGACTCGTCTTCTCGAAAACCGAGTAAATTGTGGATGGATAAGGGAAAGGAATTCTACAACAAGCACGTTCATTGATTGGTCGACCTCTACTCGATCAAAAACGAAGAGAAAGTCAGCGTGGTGGAACGTTGGAATCGAACAATGAAGGAAAAGATGCACAGATACTTCACGGCGAATTCGACCAAGAAATACATATACGCTCTGAACGGTCTGGTTAAAGATTACAACAACACGCGACACAGATCGATCAAGATGACTCCCGCGGAAGCTAGCGATCCTCGAAATGAAAAACGGGTCTACGCGAATCTATATCCTGAAAGATCTAAGATTAGGAAGAAGTCTAGAACGCCGAAATTTGCGGTCGGTGATCGAGTGAGAATCTACGCTTATAAGAAGCACTTCGAAAAGGGTTATACTCCTCAATGGACCTCGGAAATCTTCGTGATAATCAAAATATTTCACACCGATCCGGTGACTTACAAAATCGAAGCTTTGGATGGAGAAGAGATCATCGGAAAGTTTTAAAAATAAATGAAACTATTTTTAGATAAAAAAAGCAAGCTAATTAATAAACAAAAAAACAAAAATCCTTTAAAAATGACAAATATACTAGATATAGCACAAAGCAAAGTGAAAGATGAAAGTATTCAAGAATATGAGGTTCACGAATACAAGCCGGTAACCGGAATGAGTTTGAACAATGCGGGAGAGATAAGAATCAGCGTCGAAACTCAAGATCTATTCATACATCCTAGCGAGAGTTACATAGTGGTGCAGGGACGTCTCACCAAGGAAGATGGGAGCGACTACGCCGCCGACGACACGGTTTCTCTAGCCAATAATGGCATCATGCATCTATTCAGTAATATAAAATACATGCTATCCGGACAAGAGATAGAATCTGTGTTTCATCCCGGTCAGGCCACCACCGATTTTTCGAAATCCAGAGGACTTAATCAGTTATGGGTGAAAGACACCATCGGCCCTGCTAGCGCCGGCGCCGCCGCGATAGTTGACTACGTCGTCAAGACGTCCAGACCTAAAGGAACATCTTCGGATTTGCGGACGATTACAATAAGATCATGTATGGATTCAAACACAATCTGACGTTGATTCGAAAAGGAAATGATGATGCAATAGTGAGACTCACTGCTACAGATGCGGGTAAGATAACTCTACACAAGATATCGTGGTTCGTTCTGCACGTGGAGCCTTCGATGGTGGAAAAAGCGCGTATCTACAAGATAATAGAATCCAAGAGTAAATTACCCGTGGGATTCAGAATGAGACAGTGTGGCACGGCTAGCATTCCTCTCTCCACGAATCACTTTGATTGGAGATTGACGGTGAAAACTGCTTCCGAGAGACCGCGTTTCATCGTGGTTGCGTTTCAGACCGATAGGGATGGGTCTCAGGAAAAGAATGCGTCGCTGTTCGATCACTGCCATTTGAGAAACATGCAAGTGTTTCTGAATGCCATGAGATATCCAGCAATCGATTACAACATGTCGTTCGACAAGAATGATTTCTGCAGACTGTTAGGTGATGCTGCTGATTTTGGAAAGAAGTATCACGGTCTAGACGAATTGATGAGCAACCCTAACATATCTCCCGGTGAATACAAGTCGATGTATCCCATGTTCGTATTCGACGTCAGTAAACAGAGTGAACGACTCAAGAGTAGCGTCTGAGATATTCAGATCAAGATGCAATTTGATAGGAACGTGCCGAGAAAAAACAAAGCCTTCACCCTGGTCCTGTCGGACAGAGAATTACAATTCGAATCAGATGGAAATAAGATGTCGATCATTCAATGAGAGACGAGTGTGAAAAAAAATAAAAACAAAAATAAAAAAAAGTAAAGAGTAATTATTAAAAAAACAAAAAAACAAAAAAAAAATAAAGTAATGTGATCTAGAGAGATTGAACATCTTTCTAAATCTCATTACTTTTTTTTTGTTTTTAATAATCACACATTATTTTTTTTTAATTAATTATTTTCAATGCGTTCACTGTTTGTTCAAAGGAACTAGTTCGATCGGTAGACTCACCACGGAAGTGGCGGCTTCCGGATTATTGGTTTTCGTAACGAAATTAATCCTGTCTCCGGCATTCACTTTGAGAGGCATGCCAAACGTGCTAACATTTGCATGTTGATTCTCAGTCTTTTCGACACTGTATCTCTTATCACTCTCTACTCCATTCACCATGAGATTGACGACTGCTCTGTTATTCAAATCTGAGGAAGCCAGACTCATTCGAAGGATTTCACCTCCCAGCGGCATGGGATATCCCACCTGACCATGTTTCGATCCGCTACCTCCATTTCTGAAAGACCACTCAGCTTTTCCCTCATCTAAGGTGCCGGCCTCCTCGGCCCACATGGTGATCAATTGTCTAGCATATTTGACTTTCTCCACCACCGAAATCAGGGTGCAGGCATCCGTCATGTTCATGGGATCTGGTAGATTCGTGGGCGCGTGTCCACCCATGTCTAGTTTACCTTTCATGATGTCACCCTTTCTCCAGACTGAGTTGTCGTCCACGTACTTCCTGCTGACTGCGCTGGAATCGAATTCGGGATCGTGACTGAGTCCGAATAAATTCTTACCGTTCATGTCGATACCACCTTCCATGGTTCCGCCAGATTGTTTGTTCAGGTAGAGATCATCCACTTGCGATTCTAGGTATTCTTGTGATCATATCATGGCAGAATCTACGTAGCCCTTGTTGACCGCGGTTGAGTCCGCATCCGTGTCGTCGACCTTCAACAGATTCAATATCTTGTTGAATCCCGCATTCAGATCAGATTTCATTTCTCGTCTGTCACACTTTCTCTGTTCCAGATCTACATAGTGTTTGGTCGCCACATCCTTGGGATTCATGGGAGTGGCCACGTTCGTTATCTTGTTACAATTGGCAGTCAATTCCAAGTGCATCATTTTCTGAACGTATCTATTTCTCAGGTGTTCGCTGAATCTCGCGTGAGAGTCGTCCACGTATTTCTTGGCCGCGGCATCCATGGGATCTATAGGATTTGCGACGTTCACCAAACGTTTGGATTTCAGATCGAGATCGTCGGTCATGGTTTTATCCACGTAATTATCTAGCATTATTCATTCGAAATTGGCGTTCTCCCTGTCAACGTATTTTTTAGTCGCAACATCTGCGAGATCTATCGGCGCGGGAAGATTGTAGAGCTTCTTATCGTTCATGTTCAAAGGTTCCTCTCGAGATTCGTATCTCTGAACGTAACATTCGTCCAAGCTGGCAACGTCGTAACCATCGTCGACTTCGAACGTCTTCCTCTTCTTTCTTAGGTTGACTTTTTCGTTGTCACTTCTACCAAATTTATCGACTGGCATGTTGTTTTGAGATTTTTCTGTTTTTTTTTTAAAAAATATATTTCAAAACGCAGTTTATTAAAAATGAATTATTTTATTTTTATTTTTCGTTTTTATTCGATTAAAATTTTTTAAATAATTTTTTTATCTTTATATATACTATAAAAAAAAAATCTCTCTCTAATGTAAATCATTGAGAATGTCTTGAAACCGATCTCCTTCAGACCATCTCTTGAGAACGTAGAGACACAGGTGACCGCAAAACACTTGATCTGGCGATTGCACTCATTCCGTGTTGTAACGAACCATCGATTTGTTGAAATAGTTATTTATTTCTTTTGGCGGTGAGATTCCATAGCTGTCGAAATAATAATTCTTCTTCCCATTCTTGAACCATGCCACCCAGTGAGTGCCTTCACCTGATAAATCATCTAGGTTTAAAATTCCGCATTCCGATTGTCGAGGTCTTCTCTTCGGTAAGGCATCTCTGGAAAACACGCCTAGAAAATCTTTGATTTTCAAATCCTTCGCCGCATTTGACAGATCGATGTTGGATAGGGGATTCGTTAGGTAAGATGACACCTTCTACGGATATCTCTATTTTCTTATTCATAAATGCGTATATATATTTTTTTATTATAATTCACTAAAATGACGTTATTTTTTTTTTCTTTTTCTTTTTAAACCAACTCTCTCGATGTCTCTATCAATTTCTATAATCTCGAATCCATCTAATTCCTCTTGATTTTCTGGAATCCTATCATCCTTACTCTTATCTGGAATCCTATCATCCTTACTCATATCTGGAATCCTATCATCCTTACTCATATCTGGAATCTTATCATCCACAATCATATCGTCTCTAATTAGATCTGCAATCCAATGTCCAAGTGCCAAAGTGTTTATTTTATCATCTAACACGAATCTCTTATCGTCGTTGGCCGTCATCGAAATCTTGTTGACTATTTCGATATACAAGTCGTGATTTTCGCTTCGAAACGATTTCATAGTCTTATACACTGGACCACTTCCTAACAGACAATCTTTATACTCTTGGAAAGAGATGTTTTTCTTCACCACGCACGCTTTAACCCCTTTGCACTTCTTGATCTCTTCATCTTCTAGACGATAAGCATACAGTTTGGGTCTCAAGCCCACGGAATCAACGATTTGTTTACCGCCGCTCTCGTCCTTAAATTTACCCAACACCTTCTTGTTGTCGTTCGATTGAATGTTGGACGGGTGATCGACGGGATAATTGCTAGTGTCGAACCATGCGGCCACGTCTGGAGATATATCTCGGTAGACGTCTTTCGTCTCTATCTTGTAAACTAAACTGTCTGTGTCGGTGAACAGTAGTTTGGCTTTATCACCAAATTTTCGTTTGACGTAATCGTAGTGAAACTCGTACATCAATCGCTTGCTGATATCTAAGATGATCGGTCTGAGATAATACGGTTTCTCGAACTTCAGGTGCATCTTTTGCATGTGAACGGCCACTAAATTTTCATCGAATATGGTTCGGTGTTTGTAATTGGGTTTCGCCACTAATTTTTTAGCTCTTTTCTCAGACACGATGAATCGAATGTCGGTTCTCTTACTGATGTTTTCCGTCGATTTACCATACACGCAGTTGTTCATGAGTTTGAAGAAATCTTTTTCGAAATTGTTCTCGGCTCGAATTCTGAGATTCGTGTTGAGATCGATGTATTTTTTTCATCCAAGGCTCTTTGTCGAATCGAATGATGCGATGTATGTCGACTAATTTCATCCCGTAATCGACGTATTGTTTCAAATTCTCACTGTAGATTACGTAGTTACGTTTGTTAAATAAACTGGGAATGAGTTTTTCCTCGTCTCCTTCGTTCGGTTCCATTCATTCGGAAGCCAGCGGATAATCGTTGTGTAGATCGTGTAATTCTTCCGGATAGTTCAAATCGACTTCTAAAATGCAAGGATAGTCTCTCCATTTTTGCATCTCTTCCTGTTCCGTCACCCATTCAAAATTTCCAATCGGTAAAGGATGACTCATAGCCCAACCGTACAGATTATTAGCGTCCCAATACTGTATGTATTTATTCGATCGTTTCGAATCGAAACCTTTTTTCATGTAGGGATTGTTAGCTTCAGAATATCTGTGGGAGATCATCGAGACGCCACCTCTCGCAGCCCTTTCGAACATGAGCAACATGTTCACGTCAGATAATAATTCCAATTGGACTTCGGTGGTCTTCAACAGAGCGTCCCACGCCAGACCGGGTGCGGTGAAATACCAAACGGGATCCAGATCGTAATTTCGACCACAGACGTCTCGAAAATTTTCGAACATGTCTGCCAAGAGCAGAACGTCGGTCTTCAGATAGAGATTGTGATAATCTCTCATGGTTTTCATATCGAATGATTTCCACACGTTTTTGGCGTGTTCATAATTCTCGTCGGAAATGTCGGATTCATATAATTTTGAATGAAAATCTTCTTTCGAAGGTAGTGCGGTGTCTTCAAATCTCTTTAGATTGTTCATGTAATCGTAAGGATAGACTCCTTTGCTCAACATGACGTCAACTCATTCTCCAAAATGTTCGCTCGTGATTTTAAATTTATCCTTGCTCATGTTATCGACTAATTTTTCCAGAGCGGTCAACATGAATTTAAAACTGTTGATGAAACGTATGGCTCTATGAATGAATTTCGTTTTTTCTTCCAACATCTCTCCATCGATTACTCTTTTTTCTCCATGAGCTTCCATTTCGTGAAGGAAATGTATCTTTCTTCGCTGTTCACGATGCAATTTAATTCTTCGTGGGAAGTGCCGAGATTTTTCACGAAGAGATGACTGTCGTAACCCGAGAGATTGTGAAATATCACCGGATAGAAAACGGCGTCTCAATATTTTAAATTACACTTGCTGTGAGCCGGACCGTGATACAGACCCGTGTAATGATCATGGTCTCTGACCTTCTTAGTCTCCTCTGAATTCTCGTCGACCGCTTGTCTGCATATGTGACATTCGGTGGCTCTGTTATTTTCGTCCTGCTGCTCTCACGTGATGATCATTTTCGCCGGAGTTTTGAATTTGTCGTATAACATTTGAATTTTCAATTCTAATTCTTCCACGAACCTTTGGGCCACATCATCGTCTTCGCACTGTTTCGTGTAGGTGAAGGGACCCATGTCGTGTTGCGAGTCGAAAGCGCATTTCACGTAAATGCAATAGCCCGAAGGTATGTGTTTTTGATATCTTTCGACGTAACTTTGAAGAGCGTTGGGTTGACAGGAACTCATTTTCGCGGTGAAACATTCGAAATCGGCGTACACGACGAATGGTACTTTTAACCTTCTATTGTGATTTTCAAACTTCACGATGGTGTTGGGTTTGGGCATTTCGACGGTGACACCTTGATTTTCGTTGCAATATTCCTGATGTTTCGCTAACGATTTTTCACTGTGAAACGTGTTCATGCAGTTGCAACATAAACATATCTTATGTTTATGTTTATTATTTTGTCTCGACAGTAATCGGCTCGGATGTTTAACCCAACAATAATGACGATTGTCACCATTCAAGATCAATAATAAAATAATCATCTTTTCTCTTTCGAGATACGAAGTCTGTCTGAGAGGATAGATCATTCCTTTTTCATCATCGTATCCCAAGACGTTCACCGCTACGGTGGGATTTTGAGCCTCGAAACGTTCGATGTGTTTTAACTCTGTTGGAAAAGTCACTCTAGTCCAATCAAGATTTTTAGAAGTCTCCTCGTAACAAGAAACTCTATCGGAGTGCATTTTGACAGGGTATAAAGCGGAGGTGACTGCCCATTTAAAACACTGAACATCTTTATTTCTCACGTTGACTACGGAGTGTTTTTTAGCTAAGAAATACGTTAATTTCACGTAGGAAGACCCTTTCAATGAATCATTTTCAGTTATATGAATTTCGAGTTTCAACACCTCATCAAATGTCCAATTACTACCTTCATGTTGATAATTCGCGAGAGACGTCAACATCTTGTCTTTCATCTTTTCGAAAACGTCCGATAAATCTGAACCTCAAAATACGGGTTCGACGTTAGATCTGAAATATGCATTTTTCACGATGCTCTCGCCGGACTTCACGTCGATTTTATTCATCACGCAATGGAGTATCATCTTAATTTTTAGTCCCACGTTCATGTGTTTGTGAAACAAATCCAATACTTTTTTCTTCACCCGTTCCATGAACAATTTCGGATCGATTTTCTTGAACAAGGGAACCACGTCGAAAGTTTTAAAAATGCCTTTGATCGCACTCTCCCGTTCTACAGGCTTCAATTGGAATAGTTCCGCAACGAGTCGTGCTATATATTCTTCTCCTTTCCCTTCGTTGATTGCTTGTCGAATTTCGCTCAATATATCTCGTTTGTCTAGAATCTGAAGTGCATCACTTGTTTTCATTTTTCTTTTCTTTTCTTTTGAAACTTGAAGTTCTTCAACGGCTTTTCGTTTAGTCATCTTCTTATTTTTCACAATCGAAACATTTTTGGTTTTTTTCGACGTCGGCATTTCGATTCCTTTTACTATGTTTTTCTTCTTCTCATTTTTCACAACTGATGCATTTTTTTACGTCATTGCTATCGACATTTCGTTTGCCTTTCTATCGTTTCGCAAATATTTCTGTATGACTTCAATTTTTTTTTATTTAGTTCTATGATTTCTGAAATGTGGAATTTTTAATAGTTTACAAATCTCGTTTAACTGAGGTACGGTTTTCTCATTTAAATTTTCCATTTTTTTATCTGTTTGCTCCATTTGTAAGAATTTTTTTTTTTTCAAATTTTGTATTAAAATAATTTGTTAAAAAGTTTTGTTTTTTACTGTTTATATAAAAAAGATTTTTTTTAATTTCAATTTTTTATTTAATATAAAAAATATTTATTTTTTTTTTGATGAAATTAATCAATTTTTTATGTTCCTTAACGTGAAAAAAATTGAATTAATACGAGAAAAAAAGGATGTTAAAATTCAACTTTTTATTTATATATAAACAGAAAAAAAACTTATACAAAAAAACTTTTCACATTAAAGAAAATTAAAATTACAAACTTTTTTTTTATATATATATATTTATAAAGAGTAAAAAAAAACAAAACTTTTTAAACAAATTATTAAAATACAAAATTTAAAATATACATTATTTGCAAGAATTCATAAAACAAAAAACCAAATAATCGATAATGGCAACAACACCTAAAAAATGCGAACTGAAATTGAAACGAGTCGAAACGTGTAAGAGATTTGGTTTTAAAAGCTATAGATTACAACGACATGATTCCATCGAATTGAACGAGGTCGAGACCAGGGGCTTAGAGCACAAATACGACAAATATCGCATGCCTTTGAAACTGGATGAAGCCATGCTCGATTTGTTTTACGAGTACCAAAGCGATCTACAGAAAATCGTCATCGCCAAAGATATAGAATTTGACAAGGACGATTTGACGTTGCCCTATGGAAGTTACATATTTCCAAACATCTCACTCGAACTCGTGAATAAATCGGGTGGTGAGAGCGCATTGACCAAAGTAACAAAACTCAAAAAAGTACAGATAAACATTCAACACATTTTTGAAAAAGGAGAAGAAACGAGTGTCAACATGCTAATAATGGACTTGGAAATATAAACAATAGAGAGATTGATTTTTAGCGAAGAAGAAGGAAAAAAAAAAGTAATGAGATCATCTTTAGATCTCATTACTTTTTTTTTGTTTTCCTTCTTCACTATTACTCATATATTATAATAACGTTTCCTTTTTTCTTAAATTTCAGCGTCGATTCTTCTTTTCTTTTTTTCTTTTTTTTGTGATATGCTACGTTTTTATAACAACACATTTGTTTATCTGAATCATAATTATGAACGTATGTTGTGAATCTCTCGGTAACACTCGCATCATTACCCCGATCTTTATTTAACTCTTTTATCAGTTCTTTCCTAAGATATCCATCATTAGCATCTAATTGTTTTTCCACATCTTCTTCCCATTTCAACCATCTATCCTGTTCTTTTATCAGTTTTTTCCTAAGATAACCATCATTAGCGTCTAATTGTTTTTCCACATCTTTTTCCCACACTATCTTGCGATATTCATCCTTAGTGTCTAATCGTTTTTCCACATCTTTTTCGCACTCTATCTCATGATATTCATCCTTAGCGTCTAATTGTTTTTCCACCTTTTTATTCATTTTATATATTATTTTATACTTTCTATGATTTATATTTTATATAATTATATAATTTTTTTACATTATAATAACATATTCAAAATCGGTATATTCTTAAATGGCGAATTCTCACCAAACAACAAACCCTTGCCGAGTCACTCAACGTTCCGTCCACTCTTCAGATAGAGACCGTTTCCACTCAAAGAGTTGTCACCTCTAACGGGTTCTAGATACAATCCTTTACCGCTGTCGTCTACGTGGATGCGACACACGGCTCCTCCCTTCTTCAAAAACAGTCCGCTGCCACCCATTAATTTCTCAACTGCCGAACTCGCGAGTCCCGTGAGAGCTCCCATGGCGAGAGTCTTTCCGAGAAAGGGTAGTGCCTTTGCGGCGAAGGGTAATGCCTTTCCGGCGATTCCTGCCAATAGCGGTAGGAAACCACCTTTCATTCTCAAATTGTATCTCAATTGAGCGGGACTCAATCTCACCGTCAACCCTCTTCCATCACGAATCGCTTTCTCCATCCTTTTGATTTGACTTCTGGTCCAGGCAATCGAATCCTGACCACCTCTCGTCAGATCTTCGTGAGTGAATTTGAATCTCACCACCTCGCCTCGAGTTGTTAACGCTCTCTTAAGTTTCTTCCTCTGTCCTGCAGATATGTTCACGTTTTTAATCACGTATTCTGTCATAATTCTTTTTTTAAAATATATTTTCTTCAATTGTTTTCTTGTTTTAATGATAATTATATATATTAAATAATTCTTGTAAAATTAATATTGCGTTTATTTTATTTTTGTTATTTATATATATACACAATATTTTTTTTTTTTTGCTTTTATATTTCTCTTATGTGAAATCGTATCGTCATCCTCTCTCCGTGAAGATCTAACAGTTCACCATTTTGATCCGTCAACGTGGTTTTGAGACTATACAATGCATCTAGAATCACTGGTAGATAAACTAAATTTCGAGGTCGCTCCACGATCTTATAACCCGGCGACACGTTTGGAAAGAAGGAATAGATCGTCGGTTGAGCGCTACCATTCACGTAGCTTCCAGCAATCACATCCACGTTCACCAGAATGCTATTGACTGTGAGAATGTCGACCGTATTTTCAGATGCTGCGTGGTCTCGATACATCTTTCGATCGAATCCCAACATCTTGCCTATAGAATCATCCGTGTTGAAATCCACTCGAAATTATCTTCCAAATCCAACATCATCTGTAAGGTATTAGGATTGGGAGTGAGTCTGATCTTGTTGCTTCCCTTTCTATCCATCTTCATTCGCGTCTCAATGTAATTGTTCAAATCGTCTATGTCGTAACTTCCTTTGGGAATTCGAATCTCCAACCAATCCACTCCGTTGGAATACTTGAACGAGTTATTCTTTTCGGTGACGTTGGGAAAGGAATAATAAGTCTCCAGATTCACCAATGGCATCTCGTATCTTTTCTCTCTATTCAATTCGATGGAAGGTTCGAATTTCGTAGCGAATCGAGTCAAATCGCCACTCACCACAATTTGAATGGATTGTTTTGCAGCCGTATTCTCGGCTATCCGTTCTAACAATTCTTCTTGTTCAAACATTATATTTTAATTTTATTTTTATTTTTTCAAAACTAATTATTTGAAGATTTATTATTTTCTAATTTTTTTATTTTCACGCTCTATCTTATTATCATCAGAAACATAAAACTTGTCGAATCTGCACCGATATTTTCCGCGATTAAATCCGCTAGTCAAATCGATCCCGACGAAATTGTAAAGTCCTCCATCCCAAACCCTCTTGCAGAATCTCCTGAATTTTGCCACGCTCATGTCGTTTGCGACGTGATCGCCGTAGATGTGATTGAGATTCTTGAGATCTTGGCGAAAGAGACATAGAAAATTAGCGTTCTCCCTTATCGTCTGTCTGGGCAATCAAAAATAATTCTGTGACAGGTAGAAACAGTCCACGTTGCTGTGTCGACCCCTAACGTAATACGGTTCGCATCGGTTCTGTCTCTCCAAAAGCAGATCGTCGAAAATCATGAGATTCTTATCTTTCGATTTCAATTCTCTAGGATCCGGAACGTCGCTAGCGTTCTCATAAAATCGCCACTCGACGTTCGAAGATGCATTTCTCTTCATGAATTCCTTCGCCGCACCGTCCAAAATGGTCGAAAGAGGAGCCTTCACTTTTGTCGAATTCCTCCCTACTGTCAAAGATTCTGGCTATGACGTCCTTGGGCAATCTACGATCCATGCACTCTTGAAGCAATCTGTATTCGGGTTGAAACAAGCTCTTGCCAAACACAAACAATCTGTCGTAATCCAACCAGTCGGGTCGGTACAACAGATTCATCAACAGATTGGTCTTTCCACAATTCGATTTTCCCACTATCAAGCCTCTTATGCTTTTGGGAAAGAACTCGTTATTCGACCTCTTGGTCGCGGCGTCGTTCCAAGACATATCTTTAATGTTCATCTTTGTTTATTTTTTTATTTGTTATTTTAGATTCTTTCAAACACAATTTTTATGTTTTTTTCAAACTCAGTTTTAATATTGTTATTTATTTATTTTACACCGTCGCGAGTTCTCTTCAATCCGGATCCACTCGTCATTTTGGCTAATTCTTGTATAGGTACCACAACATCCTTAAAATCTTTCCAACTTTTCGGCGTTCGCTCTAACGCAGCTTGCTTCGCCGGCAGACTGATCAACTTGTCGATCAACGCATCGGCTGCCCTCTTGCCAGCCACAGAAGCTATCCTACCACTGGCTTCGGAAGCGGCTTTCTTACCAGCATCCAAAGCCGTCTTCTTACCGACCTCAAATGCAGTCGATGCGAGTTTTCTACCCGCATCGCTCATGAACGCTCACATTATAGAATCGACGATGCCAAAACTGCCTTGAACGTAAGTTCTGACGTATCCCCTGTTCTTTATCACCAACATATTTTTATTTTATAATATATTTTGTTTTTTCACTGGTAAGTCGTTTGTTGTTTAAATACTTTTATTATTCTAGTGTAAAAATTTACTGTTTTTATTTTATATATATTTTGTTTGTTTGTTTGTTTCTCTCAACTTATTATATACATCAATCCTTCAATTCGTTCATCAGCCTTTTATAATGGTTTTTATTCAAAACCTTCTGTCTTAACAATTCGTCACATATGCTAACTATCTCATTATGTAATCCTGTGTTACCAGCCCGTCTACTCGCCATCAACAATCTCAATCTCTGAGACAGAGCGTCAGAATCGCTTGGAAGAAAACTGGTTTTCACCCCTTTACCAGTCACCGATTCGACGAACTTCTTATTCGAATCCCATATGGGTTTCACCACTTTCGTCCACTTGTAACCTCTGTTGGCTTTGGGTCTCGTCTCTCTGGCATCATTATTTCTCAACATGGCGTGGGTCTGAACCAGAATGTCGCCGTACTTGTCAAAATCCTGCTCCATGTAATATCTAGGCTTGTCGAAAAGGAGCAATTTGCGCCATCCATCAGTTACTTTATACTTATTCGAACCGACAATTAAATCTTCATCATCCATTTCCACTTCTGTGTCGCCTACAAAAGTTCTACCCTCAGAATCCTTATAAATTCCATACAACAGATCTCTCTTACCACCATCCTCAGATGACGTGACGCTATCAGTGGTGATAGTCAAAGCTGTATCGTCGCTCATGTCGGTTTGAATCCCTGTGGGAACGTAATCCGGTGTAGATTGAAGGAATACCGATTTCCAAAACTACCGGGCAACGAACCCATTCTCAAAGAACTCTCTTTTATGGGTCTCAATTCTTCGACTATCTCCTTCTTGCTTCGCTCTTGAACATCCGTCACGGGTTTAAATATTTTTGTGGTTTTGCATCTGAGTTCCATCTCTCTGAGACGTCTGCTTCTGTCATCCGATTGAATGCTCTTCTTGGCACGTTCATATTCGCCTAAAATTTGATCTCGACGTTTAGCATCCATCTGTAAAAACATTTTTCGTTTTTAATTGTTAATGTTCCTTCGAGTATGCTAATGTGAGTTATTTATTATTTTCAAAATTAAATGTATAATTATTTTTTTATGTTTTAAGTAAATAAAAATCTTCTGTCTTCAATATAATAACTAAAAAAATTCATATCTCAACTCAGTGTTGAACTGGGAAAACTTGAAAAGTTTGAAAGTTTAAGCACATGACAAAGCGGTTTCTGATTTATCGCATTTGAGAATAATTACGTTTGTTAAAAGGATTTTCATTCATATCTCAAAATCATTTCACTCAATGTCGAATTGAGAGAGAACTTTGAAAAAAGTTTAAAAATTTTAGCACATAAAGAAACCGGTTTCTAATTTAATGTTAAAAGGATTTCATTCACATCTCCGAACATTATCATGAATATATTAAAAATTTACCACTCAAACCTAATTGAGTGGAAAAAATGCGTTTTATTATCTATTATTAAAACGATCCATTAAAAACGAAAACCTTCATTCACACCACAACAAAAACATGAGTGTCAATTACGAACTATTTTTTTTATTTGATGAAACATTCCATAAAGTGTTTTATTAAAATTTACTTCACAAAATTAACAGTGACAAAACGTGAACAAACGATTTTTTACCTTCGATTTTTTCTAATTTTTCTTAACTCAATTTTTTTTCGTTACATTGAAACAAAATATGAATGTCTATTTTTACAGATCATATTTTAAAGTCGATTCTTTTGAACGTAAACCTTTCATTCACGCCAGAAACAAAAAACTGACACTCATCTTTATAGTCGACTCTTTTGAACGAAAACCTTTCATTCACACCAGAAACAAAAACTGACACTCATCTTTATAGTCGACTCTTTTGAACGAAAACCTTTCATTCACGCCAGAAACAAAACATCTTTATAGTCGACTCTTTTGAACAAAAACCTTCATTCACGCCAGAAACAAACAACTGACACTCATATTTATAGTCGACTCTTTTGAACGAAAACCTTTCATTCACGCCAGAAACAAAACTGACACTCATGTTTATAGTCGACTCTTTTGAACGAAAACCTTCATTCACGCCAGAAACAAAAACTGACACTCATATTTATAGTCGACTCTTTTGAACGAAAACCTTCATGCACACCAGAACAAAAACATGAGTGTCAGTTTTTACTCTCATCGTGGCAGTGGGTTTGCCGGTTCAGTACCACCTCTTTTCCATGTACCGTACATAAGTCGATTTCTGATGTAGAATTCGCAAATGGGTTTCCGTGTACGCCTCCATAGGGATTCAGTGTTAAAATCGTGTACAGACACGGATGGTCCAGAATCGGCAAACCACTTTTCGACGCTGGTACAGAAACGGCAACACGTTTTTTGCTCGCGATTTTAACACTGAATCCTATGGGGGAAACCCATTTGCCGATTCTGTACAAGACGCTACACCATTTTTTTCCTTGAAATTTCATACATTTTGTCACTCTTGAGCGATATGTATATAGAATCCAGTGATGTAGAATAGGCAAAGCCGATTTTGTTCCACCATAAAAAACGACAAATCGTGTACCTGTACACGATTTTAACACTAAATCCTATGGAGGTGTACATCGATGTACGTGTACATGTACGAAATCGTGTACAAGTGGTCGTGAATCGGCATTTATTACCTACTGACAGGGGGGTCGAGTTCGAGCGTATTTTGGAAATGGGTGAACAAACGTAACAAAGGGAATAACCCACAGAGCATTAAAGTAGATGGCAGAGTTACAGAAGAGCGAGATCAAATCGCATTAGAACTAGTCAAGCACTGGGAAAAGGTAAACGATAAGCGATGGGGCATGGGGAACCCACCAGAGTGTCAGAAACCAGGTCGAGGAAAATCTATCGAACTTCGTGTGCAGCGAAATCAAAACTGAGGAGGTGCGAATGGTGATCTCGAAATTAAGGAATGGAAAAGCGGGAGGGGTGGACGAAATTCCTAACGAGTTTATCAAAAAAGGGGGAGAGGAACTCTTGGAAAGCCTAACTGCCCTATTCAATTTAGCCATAGAAAAACAAGAGGTCCCAAAGGAGTGGAGGGAAAGCAAAGTGACATTTATTCACAAAAAGGGGGAAAAAGACGTCTTGGATAACTATCGAGGGATCTCTGTCAGCAGCAACATTGGAAAAGTTTTTTGTAAAGTCCTGTATGGGAGATTAGAGGAGGTGATCGAAGAGAAGGGTTTTTGGGAGAAATCCAGAATGGCTTCAGGAAGGGAAGGAGAGTCACTGACCATCTTTTCACGCTATCCCAAATGATAGAATCCGCGAAAGCAAAGAAGAAAAAGACGTTCATGGCCTTTTTGGATGTTAAAAAAGCATATGATAGAGTATGGAAGGAGGGTATGTGGCGCAAGCTGGAGGCTCTGGGCTTGGGGGCGAGTTTGTTGGGATTATGAAAGCATTATATAAAGATGTACAGAGTGAACTTAGCCTGGGGAAACATTACAACAAAACGTGTGCCTATGGAGATAGGACTAAAACAGGGGTGTATCCTTTCGCCAATTCTTTTTGCATTGTACATCAAAGGTTTAGGAGATGAACTCCTGCATAGCGACGAGGGGGGGGTTGCAGTTGGTGACTTGAAGATCCTAGGGCTATTTTTGGCAGACGATATGGTGCTAGTGTCAGAAAGCGAAGAGGGGCTAGCGAAGATACTGGGAATTGTTGGGAAATATGGGAGCAAATGGAGACTGTAACTTAATGAAAGCAAGACCAATGTTATACCCGTGGGCCGCAAAGTGGACCCCACTCGAAGGTGCAGAGTGGGGGAGTTCTGCATTCCGGAAGGTAGCAGTAGACTTCTTAGTGTAGGAGAGACTAGCGATTACGAGTATTTGGGGGTAAATATAAACATCACAGGAAGAGGCATCTACCGAAACCACACAAATAAATTGATTCTGAAGGGGAAGCGGATCCTTAACCAAATGAAACTTATAGGTAGAAACAGTTTCAATAAGGTTTTCGTGGGGAAAACTATTTGGGAAATGGTGGGTCTGCCAAGAATAACATACGGTACGGAAGTTGTACCCCTAAACAACACAACCGTAAAGAGCTTGGAAATCCTGCAGAACGATGCAGGCCGATGGATAACAGGCTCGAGTAATGCCGCAGCGCTAGAAGCGATCAGGGGTGAGCTTGGGTGGATGAGGATCAAGGACAGGGTAGACCTATTGAAACTCGGTTATCTTAATTATTTGGTAAATCTCCCCGATAGCCGATGGTGTAAAGTAATGTTCCTGAGAACTTTCAACTCAAATATCAAGACGGGGTGGATGGTCCAAGTGAGGGAGCTAGTAGAAAACAACTCATTGGAGATCTCGGTCCTTGACGTTGGGGCAAACCAGGGCAAAAAGATCGTCAGAGAAAGGGTCATGGAGGATTGTAACCGTAATTGGCGAAAGGGGGTCAAATCAAAGAGATCTTTGGGTGACCTGCGTGATAAAGAGAAGCCTGGTTTTGAAGATGACCTTGATGGCACCTTTGGGGGGAGGGGGTCACTGTTGTTCAAGCTGAGGTCGCGGTCCCTGGAGCTGAGGGGAAAAATTGAGAAAAACAGTGAAAAAGAGTGCCAGATGTGTAACTTGGGCGTGGTTGATGCTGAATTGTTGAATGCGGGTGCTTTTAATTCAGACTAACGTTGGTGATACGATAGATGCGTTAGAATGTATCGGCGACCTTTTTCAATTTTGTGGTCGGTTAACTGTGATGTAGGCGTCAAGTGCACCTGTGATTCATAATGAAGAAGAGGAGCACACGTTATTTGGCTGACACGAGGAATATTGGGGACCTCGATATAATTGCTGGTCCATTAACTGTGATATAGGCGTTAGGTGCGCCTGTGATTTCTCGAGTAATTGTTGTATGGGCGCTTGTGTTTATTCCACTAAGCGACTCAGCCTATATTATGACGGCGTGTAATATGTTTTATTTGTGACATCGTATCAGTATTTGGCATGCGTAATAAGGCACATTTGTGGAGGCATGCTGAATTGTTGAATGCGAGTGCTTTTAATTCAGACTAACGTTGGTGATACGATAGATGCGTTAGAGTGTATCGGCGACCTTTTTTCAATTTTGTGGTCGGTTAACTGTGATGTAGGCGTCAAGTGCACCTGTGATTCACAGTGAAGAAGAGAAGCACACGTTATTTGGCTGACATGATGTATATCGGGGACCTCGATATAATTGCTGGTCCATTAACCGTGATATAGGCGTTAGGTGCGCCTGTGATTTCTCGAGTAATTGTTGTATGGGCGCTTGTGTTTATTCCACTAAGCGACTCAGCCTATATTATGAAGGCATGTAATATGTTTCATTTGTGATATCGTATCAGTATCTGGCATGCGTAATAATCAATGGCACTGGTGGAAGACCAGGGGTGGGTGGCGTAGCTACCCGTTTCCTCCATCCACCCCTAGCCCTCGCTCTAAGGCACATTTGTGGATGCATGCTAAATTGTTGAAAGCATGTGCGTTTTGAATAAGACGACGCCAGGGCTGTAATTGTTTCCAATAAATGGATGCTGCCCTATAAGGTCGGAATAATGTTTTGCATATAAGATAATATCGATTTCCAGCAGAGTATATGACCATTCTAGCCTGGATTGTTATTGTTTCCAAAAAACTGATGCTGCCCTATTATTGGGCCGATACAATGTTTCGTATATAAAATCGTACCAGTTTTCAACATGGACTAGGGCCTTTTAAACGGCCTATCAGTATGAGCTAGCTGCATCATTGGAGGAATGCGCATTTTAATTATTAGGCTCATAGGATTGTTTAAGTAAGTAACTGTCATCAAACAGGGGGATATTGTCCCCTGACGGAAAGCGACTGAACTATACTTTTATGCTTTCTGAGCTTGTGGAGCTTGGAGCTCGCGATAAAAGAGCTGATTTCGGTATGGTACACTGAAATTCGTATGTGCTTCGGAATAACATTTGTTTAACCTGAAGCCTATTGGTACTTGCCCGGAATTTAATCCGCTATGTATGACTATAGTTTCAACCTTTACGGTTTTTTCAAATAAACAAATACCGCAAGACTTCAATTTGTGTAAGTCTGGGATTGCCGATTCTTTGTCGGTAATGTATTGTGGTATATAGGAAATACAGGCATAATATCGGTCGCTATTTGTGAGGACCAATTTACACTAATTCATTCAGTGTACTGCCTCTCGAATAAGGCTGAACTTTATTTGAACACTTTATTGCTTGTGCCTTTTCGGGTTTGTTGTATTAGCTCCAATTGGGGAACTATCATATTTTGTGCAGTCTGTTTGTCAGACTGTCTGAAGTTCAGTGACTTATGTGTCGCGCAGGAGGTTGCAAGCTGGCAGGAGATACACAGTGAACTGTGGAAAACACTGGCTTGTGGTATGAACCTTCGACTGAGAGCTATATTGCGCTTCGCAGTCTGTTCGTCAGACTATCTGAAGTTCAGTGACTTATGTGTTGCCCCAGGAGGTTGCAAACTGGCAGGAGATACACAGTAAACTGTGTATAACACGGGCTTGTGGTATGAACCTTCAACTGAGCGCTATCGACAGAGCTTCCAAGCAGGCAGGAGGTATGCAGAAAATCCACATACAACACAGCCTTGTGGTGGTGAAGCTTTTCGGTTTCCAAACTGGCAGGCAGTATCACAATTAGTGTACTGCACGGGTTTGTGGTGGTGAAACCTGTGATAGTCGATGCACGGATAATTAAAATACAATGTAAAAATGACAAATCGCGAAATATGCAAAACGCGTAATCGAAAATAGCGAGTAAAATAAGAAAAGTGCAAATGTGCAATCGCGATACCTGGTGTATGATACAAATAAATATTTATGGCGTCGTGTTCACTCGTGTGAGAGAATAATAATCGTGCAACAAAGTTTTAATTCTATCAGTAATTCAGCAGTGTTGTTCAATATTCAAAATGGCGTCCAAGCTGTACTGTTTACAGTATGAATGTAGGTGGGGGAGGGCAGGCACCACGAGCAAGTCGGAAGCAACCGTGGGAGTCCCAATATGGTTACAATGTGCTGCGCATAGAACATGTGGCTGAGTTATGTGTATTTCGCCAGGACTAGTTCTCGTGTTTATTCCAGCACACGACTCATTTCAGAAACTGGAGTCTGATAAGTGCTGTTTGTCTGGTAATTCAGTTTATTTAGGTCAAATCGTGATTCGACATGCTAGCTATGTATGATTCAAAGCTTCATCCATTAATCTGGGTGAGTCATTGTTGACATTAGAGTGTATCCGTCTGACGACAGTTAGGTATTTCAGACTAACGTTGGTGATACGATAAATGAGTTAGAATGTATCGGCGACCTTTATACAACTGATGGTCGGTTAACTGTGATATAGACGTCAAATGCACCTGTGATTTTTAGTGAAGAAAGAAAACAACCGTTATTCGGCTGATACGATGTATATATATATCTTGGACCTTGACACAATTAGTGGTCCATTATCCGTGGTATAGGCATTAGATGCGCCTGTGATTTCTCGGGTAATTATTGTATGGGCGCTTGTGTTTATTCCACTAAGCGACTCAGCCTAAATTATGACGGCGTGTAATATGTTTTATTTCTGACCACGTATCAGTATTTGGCATGCGAAATAATCGACGGCACTGGTGGAAGACCAAGGGTGAATGTCTTAGCTACCCGTTTCCTCCATCCACACCTAGCCCTCGCTCTAAGGCACATTCGTGGATGCATGCTAAATTGTTGAAAGCATGTGCGTTTTGAATAAGACGACGCCAGGGCTGTAATTGTTTTCAGTAGATGGATGCTGCCCTTTTAGGTCGGAATAATGTTTTGCATATAAGATCGTATCAGTTTTCAGCATAGTATATGACCATTCTAGCCTGGATTGTTATTGTTTCCAATAAATTGATGCTGCCCTATTATTGGGCCGATACAATGTTTTGTATATAAAATCGTACCAGTTTTCAACATGGACTAGGGCCTTTTAAACGGCCTATCAGTATGAGCTAGCTGCATCATTGGAGAAATTCGCATTTTAATTATTAGGCTCATACCATTGTATGAGTAAGTAACTGTCATCAAACAGGGGGATATTGTCCCCTGACGGAAAGCGACTGAACTATACTTTTATGCTTTCTGAGCTTGTGGAGCTTGGAGCTCGCGATAAAAGAGCTGATTTCAGTACGGTACATTGAAATTCGTATGTGCTTCGGTATGAATGAATGAAGTTTATTCAACAATATACCATATTCACATGTTAGATTTGTACAGAAAAATTTTCATTACAAGGTATAGTGGTACATTGTTAGGAGACAACATAGCCACATTGGCTGTCTTCCTGTCGTCCCCGGGAAATATGTAAATAAAACTACACTGTCATGGAGTAGACTGGATTATGTCTACAATTACCACTGCCTATGGCTCAACAGTAGAATAACTGATGAAAGAAAGAAATACCTCGAATCTGTATTTGGCCCTCCAACCATCCTGATTGAAAGATTACACAACAAGTGCAGACATTTTATGTTATGGTTATTCTGTGAGTTATATTAAATTAGGTTAAATTAAATAAGATTAAATTATGTTGAAATAACTCAAATTAAATTGAATTAGATTAAGTTAAATTAAGTTAAGTTAAATTAAATTTAAATTAAATCCCCGCCCAACGCAGATAGAAGATGACACCGGCAAAATAAATTATCGAATATCGAATAACAAAACAGTTTCATTTCTCGCCTCAAAAGCACAGCCCACGACCCCCTTCCCCTCCCCCACCAGAACAAGTTCCACGAGCTCACTCCAATTGAGGGGCCATAAGCTACGCTTCCAAGATAAAAACCCAAGAAGTATGATAAAATTTGAATACCGAATTTTGTGAGTGACGCTAGCCAGTTTTGCCTGCCACTTCGAGCAAGGAGCCAATTAAATCATTTTCTGCTGACGGAACAAAGCCCAAGACCCCCACTGAAACTGGCTCCACGAGTTAGTTCCAGTGAGGGCTAAGCGTTTCTATTGAATGGCGAGGTAATATTCAAAGCTAATCAGTTTTGGTGAAGGATCAAAACACATTAAACGTGGTTAATTCGAGGTCGGTTGGACGAGATAGCAGGTGAAATCCCAGTTGTGGTCAGACAGATGGAGACTTGCGGCAAGCGGTTTCCTTTTCCTTGGCGACCCAAAACAAACGGCGCCTTGAGCAGAAGCACTTCAAATCGAGAAAAGAGCGATGGGGAGGTGGAAGTATCTGTTTCGAAGTGGAGCTGGCCTCGGCCCTTCCCGCATCCATCACTCCGATGCACATCTCTCTCTTTCTCTCTCTCTCTCTCCCTCACCCCCCCTCTCTCTCTCTCTCTCTCTCTCTCTCTCTCTCTTTCTCTCTCTTTCTCTGTGTCTAGGGTCCCACGGGGAAGTACTGAAGCGTGCATGTGTCATTGAGCGTTAGGTCTACAGTCTGGGCACATATGATACGAACAGATAACATGTGACGAGTAGCTTTCTATACATTTATTAACAAACTGTTTCTTGAAGACGTGCCTGGGGAGGGCCCGTAAGTTGGTATCAATTTCATTCCAAATTTTTGGGAAACTATGTTTTGGCAGGTTAGCAGAGAATTGAGGTTCTAGCTTTGTGCGACAGTATCATGCCAACTTGTCTTGTTCGTCTTCCAGCTGAAGAATGTATATTGAAAAATGTTTTGAAAGAATCGGGTAAATTATCATTCTTCCAATCATGCATAAATAAGGAAACGTTCAATTTATGGAGATCGTTAAATTTCAAGATGTTATTGGCCTTGAATAGGGGATCAGTGTGGCTATTGAACTTCTTACAATTAATTACTCGCATAGCGCGTTTCTGCAGAGAATTTATTTTACTGTTAGATGCCCCGTGGCCCCAGATTTGGATTGCATATAGCAAGTGACTATGAACTAAGGTATAGTACAATAATTTCAATGATTTCTTGGGAAGCACGTTTTTTACTTTGTTCAGACAATAAACTGCGCTTGACATCTTGGAACATATTGTGGAAGTGTGGTACATAAAGTTGAGATTTTCGTCAAGGTATACTCCTAAGTACTTAACCACTTTATCTTGTTGGGAGTTACCAACGGGTGAGAGCTTGGTATCGTTAAGAAGGATGTTTAGCAAATCAGATTTGTGCGGACTGTTTGGTGGGTGCAGCATGATGTATTTACACTTATTGGCGTTTACCTGGAGTTTGTTACAACAGCACCAGTCGATTATTTTATTCAGATCAGTATTCACATTAGTCTCCAGTGTATTCAGGTCATGTCCAGCTGTAAACGGGGTTGTGTCATCAGCAAAGGACAGTAAGTTGAGCACAGTGGAGTATCTCATATCATTGACTTAAAGTAAGAAGAGAATAGGTCCCAACACAGACCCCTGGGGGACCCCGCAAGTTACATGTCGGTTTGGAGATCGGTTCGAATTATACTCCACAAATTGTTCTCTATCTGATAAATAACTTTGCAACCAAATTTTACTTATCCCTCTTATTCCGTAAAATTCCAGTTTACTAAGTAATATTTCATGGCTGATCGAATTAAATGCCTTGGACAAATCTATGAAGACGGCAAGAGTAGAGTCTTTTGTTGGCTTATCGTTACATTCAGCAATATGCTGCAAAAGTCGCCAAGCAGGAAAACCTTGCTGTGCTCCGCGTTGATTTTAGTGAGAATATCATTTACAGAAGAGACAAACACATCGATATCTGCCAAAGGTGCGGAGTTTGGCCAATATATGCATCCAACAATATATGAATTTTTGCGTCCTGGGTTGATCTCCACGAAAATAGTTTCAATGACATGGGGAATGAAGATCGCTAGGTCGGGTCTCAATCTGAAAGAAACATTCTCGGAAACAAAATGTCCTACACCCCCTTTGCCGTCATCCGGACTTGGGCGAGACTTATAGACAAATAGATGGTAGCCATTGATTTTATAATTGATGTGTTTATGTAGTTTGAAAATTTCAGTGAGACCAATCACGTCAAACATGTTCTCACCTTGTTGAATGTCGCAGAGGAAGTTGGTGAATGAGTCCCAGTTGGCATTAAGGCTTCTACAGTTTTGGCTTAGAAGGGTTACGTTTTTTGCTCGCCTGCGGAAAGCTTGTTTAAAGTTGGAGGGGGAAAAATAATTGCGGGAATGACCATGAATAGTGAAAGGGGACTCTGAATCATCGTCCTGTATTGAGTGATTATACTTGAATGCGAAATTATAATGGTCATCACTCTGTATCTCGTCCAAAGCTATGTTTTCATTCGCCATGATTAAGCATCATGTAAAGTAAAAATATGTGAGCCATAGACAGTAGTAGGTAATAATTGCGGATTCAAGGACACGTTGTACATGTACCGTACACGTACACGTACACGGACGTTTACCATCGTAATATTCGGCGTTAAATCACACGCTTGTTCACAAAAATGTCGGGTGTCCCAGAATCCGCTGTTATTTTGAGACTCCTAGATCGCACTTTTAACGTTCAAATACCCGTTGGCGAACGTGTCGAATGTACAAGTTTTTCAAAAAAGTGAAAAATGCATGAAATTGTACATTTTTCACTTTTTTTTTTACTTAAAAATTTTTGTCGACGTTCCCATCGCGGATCAGACCATCGATCCATCGTTGGTGAACTCGAGCAAAAAACGTTTTGCGGCTTCTAGGACAGCATCAAAAAGGTGGTTTGCGGATTCTGGGACAGTGTCCCAGAATCCGCAAACGGCTTTTGAGGCTTTGAAGGTGGTCACGTGACCTGCTAATTAACCAATCAGATTGCTTGATTCTCATAAACTTAATCATACAAAGTTATCTCCCTCGTCGTGGGGGGGGGGGGGTCACGCCCATCAGAAAAATCGAAGTTTCGAGAAGGTGGTCACGTGACCTATCAAATTGAAGGTTGAGGAAATAAAAAAAGTGATTGATATATATAGGAGAGAAAAAAATATATATAAATAAATAGCTATTATCTGAGTGAATGATTTCAGATGTGAATGAAATCCTTTTAACAGACGTAATTATTCTCAAACGCGTTAAATCAGAAACCGGTTTCTTATGCGCTAAAACTTTTCAAACTTTTCAAGTTTTCCCAGTTCGACACTGAGTGAATAACCGGTGATGCGATTTTTAACGCGTTCGGAGGCAAAACGTATTTATATGGGTTTTATCATGTAAAATGTTTTTTCTCAACTGTTTTTTAGTTATTATATTAAAGACAGAAGATTTTATTTACTTAAAACATAATAAATAATTATACATTTAATTTTGAAAATAATAAAATGACTCACATTAGCATACTCAAAGGAATGTTAATAATTTAAAAACGAAAAATGTTTTTACAAATGGATGCCAAACGTCGAGGTCAGCTTTTAAGGGAATTTGAACGTGCCAAGAAGAGCATTCAATCGGCTGACAGAAGCAGACGTCTTGGAGAGATTGAACTCAGACGCGAAGCCACAAAAATATTTAAACCCGTGACAGAGGTTCAAGAGCGAAGCAAGAAGGAGATCGTTGACGAATTGAGACCCATAAAAGAGGGTTCTTTGAGAATGGGTTCGTTGCCCGGTAGTTTTACGAAACAGTTTTCCTTTCAATCTACACCGGATTAAGTTCCCATGAGAATCGAAACCGATCTGAGTGAAAGTGATGATAAAGCTTCGACTATCACCACTGATAGTGTTGCGTCGTCCGAGCATGATGGTAAGAGAGGTCTGTTGTTTGGAATTCGCGAGGATTCGGACGGTAGAATTTTTGTGGGTGACACCAAAGTGCGAAAAGATGTTGATGATTTAATCGTCGGTTCGAATAAGTATAAAATAACTGATGGACTGCGCTCATTGCTCCTTTCCGAGAAGCCTGGAGATTACACGGAACAGGATTACGACAATTATGGCGACATTCTGGTTCAGACCAACGCCATGAAGAGAAATAATGATGCCAGAAAAACGAGACCCAAAGCCAGCAGAGGTTACAAGTGGACAAAGGTGGTGAAACTCATATGGGATATGAATAAGAAGTATGACGAGTCGAGAACCGGGAAAGGAGTGAGAACCACTTTTCTTCCGAGCGATTCTGATGCTCTGTCTCAGAGATTGAGTTTGTTGATGGCAAGCAGACGTGCTGGTAACACAGGGTTAGATAATCAGATAGTTACTATATCTGACGAATTGTTAAGACAGAAGGTTTTGAATAAAAACCATTATAAAAGGCTGATGAACGAATTGAAGGATTGATGTATATAATAAGTAGAGAGAAACAAATAAACAAACAAAAATATATAAAATAAAAAAAACAGTAAATTTTACACTAGAATAATAAAAGTATTTACAAAACAAACGATTTACCAGTGAAAAACAAAATATATATTATAAAATAAAAAAAATATGTTGGTGATAAAGAACAGGGGATACGTCAGAATTTACGTTCAAGGCGGTTCTGGCATCGTCGATTCTATAATGCGAGCGTTCACGAGCCATGCGGGTAGAAAACTCGCATCGACTGCGTTTGAGGTCGGTAAGAAGACGGCTTTGGATGTTGGTAAGAAAGCTGCTTCAGAAGCCAGTGATAGGATAGCTTCTGTGGCTGGCAAGAGGGCAGCCGACGCGTTGATCGACAAGTTGATCAGTCCGCCGGCGAAGCGAGCTGCGTTAGAGCGAATGCCGAAAAGTTGGAAAGATTTTAAGGATGCTGTGGTACCCATACAAGATTTAGCCAAAATAACGAGTGGATCTGGGTTGAATAGAACTCGCGACGGTGTAATATAAATAAATAATAAAGTTAAAAACTGTGTTTGAAAAAACATAAAAAATTGTGTTTGAAAAAAATCTAAAATAACAAACAAAAAATAAAACAAAGATGAACATTAAAGATATGTCTTGGAACGACGCCGTGACCAAGAGGTCGAATAACGAGTTCTTTCCCAAAAGCATAAGAGGCTTGATAGTGGGAAAATCGAATTGTGGAAAGACCAATCTGTTGATGAATCTGTTGTCCCGACCCGATTGGTTGGATTATGACAGATTGTTTGTGTTTGGCAAGAGCTTGTTTCAACCCGAATACAGATTGCTTCGAGAGTGCATGGATCGTAGATTGCCCAAGGACGTCATAGCCAGAATCTTTGACAGTAGGGAGGAATTCGACAAAAGTCAAGCTCCTCTTTCGACCATTTTGGATGGTGCGGTGATGGAATTGATGAAGAGAAATGCATCTTCGAACGTCAAGTGTCGATTTTATGAGAACGCTAGCGACGTTCCGGATCCTAGAGAATTTAAATTGGAAGATAAGAATCTCATGATTGTCGATGATCTGCTTTTGGAGAGACAGAACCGATGCGAATCGTATTACGTTAGGGGTCGACACAGCATTGTGGACTGTTTCTACCTGTCGCAGAATTATTTTCGATTGCCCAGACAGACGATAAGGGAGAACGCTAATTTTCTATGTCTCTTTCGCCAAGATCTCAAGAATCTCAATCACATCTATGGCGATCATGCCACAAACGACATGAGCGTGGCGGAATTCAGGAGATTTTTCAAGAGGGTTTGGGATGGAGGACTTTACAATTTCGTCGTGATCGATTTGACTAACGAATTTAATCGTGGAAAATATCGGTGCGGATTCGACAAGTTTTATGTTTCTGATGATAATAAGATAGAGCGTGAAAATAAAAAAAAATAGAAAATAATAAATCTTCAAATAATTAGTTTTGAAAAAATAAAAATAAAATTAAAATATAATGTTCGAACAAGGAGAATTGTTAGAACGGATAGCTGAGAATACTGCTGCAAAACAATCTATTCAAATCGTGGTGAGTGGCGATTCGACTCGATTCACGACGAAATTCGAATCTTCCATCGAATTGAATAGAGAGAAAAGATACGAGATGGCGTTGGTGAATCTGGAGACTTATTATTCCTTTCTCAACGTCACCGAAAAGAATAACTCGTTCAAGTATTCCGATGGAGTGGATTGGTTGGAGATTCGAATTCCCAAAGGAAGTTACGACATAGACGATTTGAACAATTACATTCAGACGTGAATGAAGACGGATGGAAAGGGAAGCAACAAGATCAGACTCGCTCCCAATCCTAATACCTTACAGACGATGTTGGATTTGGAAGATAATTTTCGAGTGGATTTCAATACGGATGATTCTATAGGCAAGATGTTGGGATTCGATCGAAAGATGTATCGAGATCACGCGGCATCTGAAAATACGGTTGACATTCTCGCAGTCAATAGCATTCTGGTGAATGTGGATGTGATTGCTGGAAGCTACGTGAATGGTAGCACTCAACCGACGATCTATTCCTTCTTTCCAAACGTGTCGCTGGGTTATAATATCGTGGAGCGACCTCGAAATTTAGTTTATCTACCAGTGATTTTAGACATGTTGTATAGTCTCAAAACCACGTTGATGGATCAAAATGGTGAACTGTTAGATCTTCGCGGAGAGAGGGTGACGATACGATTTCACATAAGAGAAATATAAAAGCAAAAAAAAAAATATTGTGTATATATATAAATAACAAAAATAAAATAAATGCAATATTAATTTTACAAAAATTATTTAATATATATAATTATCATTAAAACAAAAAAAACAATTGAAGAAAATATATTTAAAAAAAAAGAATTATGACACAATACATGGTTAAAAATGTGAACATATCCGTAGGACAGAAGCAGAAACTTAAGAGAGCGTTAACAACTCGAGGCGAGGCGGTGAGATTCAAATTCACTCACGAAGATCTGACGAGTGGAGGTCAGGATTCGATCGCCTGGACCAGAAGTCAAATCAAAAGGATGGAGAAAGTGATTAGTGATGGAAGAGGGTTGACGGTGAATTGAGTCCCGCTCAATTGAGATACAATTTGAGAATGAAGGGTGGTTTCCTACCGCTATTGGCAGGAATCACCGCAAAAGCATTACCCTTCGCCGCAAAGGCACTACCCTTTCTCGGAAAGACTCTCGGCGTGGGAGCTCTCACGGGACTCGCGAGTTCGGCAGTTGAGAAATTAATGGGTGGCAGTGGACTGTTTTTTAAGAAGGGAGGAGCCGTGTGTCGCATCCACATAGACGACAGCGGTAAAGGAGTGTATCTAGAACCCGTTAGAGGTGACAACTCTTTGAGTGGAAGCGGTCTCTATCTGAAGAGTGGACGGAACGTTGAGCGACTCGGCAAGGGTTTGTTGTTTGGTGAGAATTCGCCATTTAAGAATATACCGATTTTGAATATGTTATTATAATGTAAAAATTATATAAATTATAAAATATAAATCATAGAAAGTATAAAAAATAATATAAAATGGATACAAAGGTGGAAAATCAATTAGACGATAATGATGAATATCGTGAGATAGAGTGTGAAAAAGATGTGGAAAAATGATTAGATGCTAATGATGGATATCTTAGGAAAGAACTGACAAAAGAGTTAAATAAAGATCGGGATATGCGGTTGAAATTTAAAAGAATGAGACGTTTTCCACTGTTACCACTATCTTCTGAAGAGAATGGTAATGATGCGAGTGTTACCGAGAGATGCACAACATTCATTCATAATTATGATTCGGATAAACAAATGTGTTGTTATAAACATGTAGCATATGACAAAAAAAAAGAAAAAAAAAGAAGAATCGACGCTGAAATTTAAGAAAAACGGAAACGTTATTATAATATATGGGTAATAGTGAAGAAGGAAAACAAAAAAAAAACAAAAAAAAAGTAATGAGATCTAAAGACGATCTCATTACTTTTTTTTCCTTCTTCTTCGCTAAAAATCAATCTCTCTATTGTTTATCTTTCCAAGTCCGTTATTAGCATGTTGACACTCGTGTTTTCTCCTTTGTCGCAAATGTGTTGAATGTTTATCTTTACTTTTTTGAGTTTTTTTACTTCGGTCAACGCGCTCTCACCACCCGATTTGTTCACGAGTTCAAGTGAGATGTTTGGAAATATGTAACTTCCATAGGGAAACGACAAATCGTCCATGTCGAATTCTCTGTCTTTGGCGATGACGATATTCTGCAGATCGCTTTCGTACTCATAAAACAAATCGAGCGTGGCTTCGTCCAATTTCAAAGGCATGCTATATTTGTCATATTTGTGCTCTAAGCCCTTCGTCTCGACCTCGTTCAATTCAATGGGATCGTGTCATTGTAATCTATAGATTTTAGAACCGAATTTCTTATACATTTCGACTCGTTTCAATTTCAGTTTACATCTTTTAGGTGTTGTTGTCATGATCGATTATTTGTTTTTTTATTTTATGAATTCTTGCAAATAATGTATATTTTAAATTTTGTATTTTAATAATTTGTTTAAAAAGTTTTGTTTTTTTTTTACTCTTTATATATATATAAAAAAAAAGTATTTTTAATTTTAATTTTCTTTAATGTGAAAAAAAATTTTTTTTGTAAAAGTTTTTTTCTCTTTATATATAAATAAAAAGTTAAATTTAACATCCTTTTTTTCTCGTATTAATTCAATTTTTTTTTCACGTTAAGAACATAAAAAAATTGATTAATTTTTTTTTTGGAAGGAATTAAAACATATATATAAACAATTTTAAAACTTTTTAACAAATTATCATTTAAATACAAAATTCGAAAAAAAATATTCTTACAAACCCAATTTTGAGGTAAAAAAACAATGATTAAATCCGAATATCCGAATTATAGTTTAGAACGTGCAAGACTTCAAACGTTTAAAAATTGGCCTTCGCATCTTGCTCAAAAACCCGAAGATTTAGCTGCTGCGGGTTTCATTTATGTGGGTAAAAGTGACAGAGTTAAATGTTTTTGTTGTAACAACCATTTAATGAATTGGGAACCTAATGACAAACCGCTGGCAGAACACATAAAAGATACCGAAGGTCGTTGCGATTATTTGAAGAAGATCCAGACATTAGGATTGATTAAAATTGAAAACGAAGAATGGGAAAGAAATAAAAACGAGAGTTTATTAAGGGGTATTTTACAATCCGGATACACAAAGGAACAATTGTATAATACATTGAATTATGCAAACAAGACGTTATCTCAATTCTTGACTTTAGAAGATTTGATTCGATTCATGAAAGAAGCAAACAGGTTATTATCTATTGAGAAGGAGTCGAGTGATGTGAACACGTGTGAACAACTCTGCAAATGTTTTGTTTCTACCATGTGCACATTTGCGTTATTGTAAGGAATATTATTCTAGAGACGAGAAAACGTGTTCGTTTTGCGAACAAGAAATAAAAGCGATCGTAAATTGTTTTGAATAAACAAGAGGCCCCAGGGTGCCTGAGGGCACTCACCTGACATGGTAGCCTAAATATCAACCCAGATAATTGATTTCCACAAGTTGCATCTGCTCCTCCTAAGAAAAGCTGAAACCAAATATCCAAATATTCTGACCAGTGGATCTGAAAAAAGATTTTTAAAGAATATTCCTCATATTGAACTAAGTCATAATTCGGGCTCCCACAGGGAGCCCATATATGAACCCAGGGACTTGGCTTTAACAAACCTTAAACTCACACCCCTAAGGATTCTGCACACCAAATATCAAAACATTCCGACTGCTGGATCTGAAGAAGAAGATTTTTAAAGAAAATTCCTCATTTTGAACCAAGTTACAATTCGAGCTCCCACAATCAGCCCAAATATGGACCTAGGGACATGGCTTGAACAAACTTGAATCTTACCCCCCTAAGGATGCTGCATAAAAAATATAAAATTCATCTGCTGGAGCTGAAGATTTTTAAAGAAAATTCCTCATTTTGAACTAAGTTGTTATTCAGGCTCCCATAGTGGGCCCAAATATGAACCAAGGGACTTGGCTTGAACAAACTTGAATCTCAGCCCCCTAAGGTTGCTCCATGCCAAATATAAAAACATTCCAACTGCTGAATCTGAAGAAGAAGATTTTAAAGAAAAATTCCTCATATTGACTAAGTTATAATTTGGGCTCCCACAGGGAGTCCAAATATGGACCCATGGACTTAGCTTTAACACACTTGAATCCCCCCTCCCCCCAAGGATGCTACTCACCACATATCAAACCATTCCGACTGCTGGATCTGAATAAGAAGATTTTTTAAGAAAATTCCTCATTTCGAACAAAGTTACAATTCAAGCTCCCACAGTGAGTCCAAATATGGACCTAGGGACATGGCTTGAACAAACTTGAATCTTACCCCCCAAGGATGCTGCATACCAAATATCACAAGATTCTGCCTGCTGGATCTTGAGAAGAAGATTTTCAAAGAAATTTGCCTGAAATGCACTAAGTTCAAATTTGGGCCCCTATACTGAGCCCAAATATGAACCCAGGGGGCCGATTTGAACAAACTTGAATCAGATCCACGCCACAATGTTGCATACCAAATACCACAAGATTCTGCCTGCTGGATCTGGAGAAGATTTTTGAAGAAATTTGCCTGAAATGCACTAAGTTCGAATTCGAGCTTCTATAGAGAGCCCAAATATGAATCTAGGGAGCCGATTTGAAAAAAATAGAATCAGATCCACCCCACAATGTTGCATACCAAATATCAAAAGATTCTGCCTGCTGGATCTGGAGAAGAAGATTTTTTTTTAAAATTTGCCTGAAAAGCACTAAGTTCAAATTTGGGCTCCTATACTGAGCCCAAATATAAACCCAGGGAGCCGATTTGAACAAACTTGAATCAGATCCACCCCACAATGTTGCATACCCAATATCAAAAGATTCTGCCTGCTGGATCTTGAGAAGAAGATTTTCAAAGAAATTTGCCTGAAATGCACTAAGTTCAAATTTGGGCTCCTATACTGAGCCCAAATATAAACCCAAGGGGCCGACTTGAACAAACTTGAATCAGATCCACCCGACAATGTTGCATACCAAATATCAAAAGATTCTGCCTGCTGGATCTGGAGAAGATTTTCAAAGAAATTTGCCTGAAATGCAGTAAGTTCAAATTTGGGCTCCTATACTGAGCCCAAATATAAACCCAGGGGGCCAATTTGAACAAACTTGAATCAGATCCACCCCACAATGTTGCATACCAAATATCAAAAGATTCAGCTTGCTGGATCTGGAGAAGAAGATTTTTTAAGAAATTTGCCTGAAATGCACTAAGTTCGAAATCGGGCTCCTATACTGAGCCCAAATATGAACCCAGGGGGCCGATTTGAACAAACTTGAATCAGATCCACACTACAATGTTGCATACCAAATATCAAAAGATTCTGCCTGCTGGATCTGGAGAAGAAGATTTTTTAATGTTTTTCCCATTGCCTACGGTGTTAAAAAGTGCTGACTCAGCACTTTTTCAAAGTCCCGAAACTGTACCCTATGATAAAACCGATGGCATTTTTTTTTTACCAATTCTTTCTGTTGGTCCTAAGGAAGCTTCACACCAAATAAAAATTCTCGGTGCCGTGCAGTTTTGGAGATATGGCCATTTTAATTTTTTTCTATTTTTAGCTCCTGCGGTTCCCATGGGGCTACGGGGAAACAAATCAGCATAAATTAGGTACTTATGACCCAATAAGCCCTCACATAAAATTTGGTTCAAATCAGCCTCTCGGTTTGGAAAATAGAAATTTTGGGCAGGGCCAAAAATTTTGCCCCTCCCATAACGACACCAAGTATAGCCCCACAAACTTCTCTTGAGCAAATCTGAGTCTACACCTCAAAAGGAAGCGGCACTCCAAATATCAAGTCTATGCTACTGCTGGTTCATGAGAAGAAGATTTTTTAAGATTTCAGCACACTTTTTGGGTGTGGCCCTACCCACGGGTGAGGCAACTTGATTTGAACAAAATCAAATTGCGATGTCATAACAAACTATTATCTCAAATATCAATTAAATTGGTTCAGCAGTTTGGGAGGAGAAGACACAAACACCATGTTCACGGACGACGGACGACAGACGGTGAGTGATCACTATAGCTCTCCTGACTGAAAGTCAGGTGAGCTAAAAACATTAAAGAAAAAATTAAAATTAAAAAAAAATCTTTTTTATATATATAAAGAGTAAAAAACAAAACTTTTTAACAAATTATTTTAATACAAAATTCGAAAAAAAATATTCTTACAAATGGAGCAAACAAATAAAAAAATGGAAAATTTAAATGAGAAAACCGTACCTCAGTTAAGCGAGATTTGTAAACTATTAAAAATTCCACATTTCAGAAATCATAGAACTAAATAAAAAAAAACTGAAGTCATACAGGAACATTTGCGAAATGATAGAAACGCAAACGAAATGTCGATAGCAACGACGTAAAAAAATGCATCGGTTGTGAAAAATGAGAAGAAGAAAAAGATAGTAAAAGGAATCGAAATGCCGACGTCGAAAAAAACCAAAAACGTTTCGATTGTGAAAAATAAGAAGACGACTAAACGAAAAGCCATTGAAGAACATCAAGTTTCAAAAGAAAAGAAAAGAAAAACGAAAACGAGTGATGCACTTCAGATACTAGACAAACGAGATATATTGAGCGAAATTCGACAAGCAATCAATGAAGGGAAAGGAGAAGAATATGTAGCACGACTCGTCACGGAACTATTCCAATCGAAGCCTGTAGAACAGGAGAGTGCAATCAAAGGCGTTTTTAAAACTTTTGATGTGGTACCCTCGTTCAAGAAAATCGATCCGAAATTGTTTATGGAATGGTTGAAGAAAAAAGTATTGGATTTGTTTCACGAACACATGAACGTGGGACAAAAAATTAAGATGATACTCCATTGCGTGATGAATAAAATCGATGTGAAGTCTGGCAACAGCATCGTGAAAAATGCATATTTCAGATCTAACGTCGAACCCATATTTCAAGGTTCAGATTTATCGGACGTTTTCGAAAAAAGATGAAAGACAAGATGTTGACGTCTCTCGCGAATTATCAACATGAAGGTAGTAACTGGACGTTCGATGAGGTGTTGAAACTCGAAATTCATATAACTAAAAACGATTCGTTGAAAGGATCTTCCTACGTGGAATTACTGTATTTCTTAGCTAAAAAACACTCCGTGGTCAACGTGAGAAATAAAGATGATCAGTGTTTTAAATGGGCAGTCACTTCTGCTTTATACCCAGTCAAAATCCAACCTGAGAGAGTTTCTTGTTACAAGGAGACTTCTAAAAATCTCGATTGGACCAGAGTGACTTTTCCAATGCAGTTAAAACACATTGAACGTTTCGAAGCTCAAAATCCCACCGTAGCGGTGAACGTCTTGGGATACGACGATGAAAAATGATCTATCCTCTCAGACAGACTTCGTATCTCGAAAGAGCAAAGACAATTATTTTATTATTGATTTTGAATGGTGACAATCGTCATTATTGTTGGGTTAAACATCCGAGCCGATTACTATCGAGACAAAATAATAAACATAAAAGAAAGATATGTTTATGTTGCAACTGCATGAACACATTTCACAGCGAAAAATCGTTAACGAAACATCAGGAATATTGCAATGAAAATCAAGGTGTCGCCGTCGAAATGCCCAAACCCAACACCATCGTGAAGTTTGAAAATCGCAATAGAAGGTTAAAAGTACCATTCGTCGTGTATACTGATTTCGAATGTTTCATCGTGAAAATGAGTTCCTGCCAACCTAACACTCTTTAAAGTTACGTCAAAAGATATCAAAAACACATGCCTTTGGGTTATTGCATTTACGTGAAATGTGCTTTCAATTCACAACATGACATGGGTCCCTTCACCTACATGAAACAGTGCGAAGACGATGACGTGGCTCAAAGGTTCGTGGAAGAGTTAGAATCGAAAATTCAAATGTTATATGACAAATTCAAAACTCCGGCAAAAATGATCATCACGCGAGAGCAGCAGGACGAAAATAACAGAGCCACCAAATGTCACATATGCAGACAATCGTTCCACGAGAATTCAGAGGAAAATAAGAAGGTTAGAGACCACGATCATTACACGGGTCTGTATCGTGGTCCGGCTCACAGCAAGTGTAATTTAAAATATCGAGACGCTGTTTTCTATCCGGTGATATTTCACAATCTCTCGGGTTACGACAGTCATCTGTTCGTGAAAAATCTCGGCACCTCCCATGAAGAATTAAATTGCATCGCGAACAGTGAAGAAAGATACATTTCCTTCATGAAATGGAAGCTCATGGAGAAGAAAAGAGTAATCAACGGAGAGACGTTGAAAGAAAAAACGAAATCCATTCGTAGAGGCATACGTTTCATCAACAGTTTTAAATTCATGTTGACCGCTCTGGAAAAATTAGTCGATAACATGAGCAAGGATAAATTTAAAATCACGAGCAAACATTTCGGAGAACGAGTAGACGTCATGTTGAGGAAAGGAGTCTATCCTTACGATTACATGAACGATCTAAAGAGATTCGCCAACACCGCACTACCTTCGAAAGGAGATTTTTATTCCAAATTATACGAATCCAACATTTCCGACGAGAATTATGAACACGTCAAAAACGTGTGGAAATCATTCGATATGAAAACCATGAGAGATTATCACTATCTCTATCTGAAGACCGATGTTCTGCTCTTGGCAGACGTGTTTGAAAATTTTCGAGACGTCTGTCGTCAAAATTACGATCTGGATCCCGCTTGGTATTTCACCACACCCGGTCTTGCGTGGGAGGCTCTGTTGAAGACCACCGAAGTCCAATTGGAATTATTATCCGACATGAACATGTTGCTCATGTTCGAAAGGGCTACGAGAGGTGGCGTCTCAATGATCTCCCATAGATATTCTGAAGCTAACAATCTCTACATGGAAGAAGGTTTCAATTCGAAACGGGAGAATAAATTCATATAGTATTGGGACGCTAATAATCTGTACAGTTGGGCTAAGAGTCATCCTTTACCGATTGGAAATTTCGAATGGGTGACGGAACAGGAAGAGATGCAAAAATGGAGAGACTATCCTTGCATTTTAGAAGTCGATTTGAACTATCCGGAAGAATTACACGATCTACACAATGATTATCCGCTGGCTCCCGAACGAATGGAACTGAACGAAGGAGACAAGGAAAAACTCATTCCCAATTTATTTAACAAATGTAACTATGTCGTCTACAGTGAAAATTTGAAACAATACGTCAATTACGGGATGAAATTAGTCAACATACATCGCATCATTCAATTCGACGAAGAGCCTTGGATGAAAAAATACATCGATCTCAACACGAATCTCAGAATTCGAGCCGAGAACGATTTCGAAAAAGATTTCTTCAAACTCATGAACAACTGCGTGTACGGTAAATTGATGGAAAACATCAGGAAGAGAACCGACGTTCGACTCATCACGTCTGAGAAAAGAGCTAAAAAATTAGTGGCGAAACCCAATTACAAACACCGAACCATATTCGACGAAAATCTAGTGGCCGTTCACATGCAAAAGAAGCACCTGAAGTTTGACAAACCATATTATCTCAGACCGATCATCTTAGATATCAGCAAGCGATTGATGTATGAGTTTCACTATGATTACGTCAAACGAAAATTTGGTGATAAAGCCAAACTACTGTTCACCGACACGGACAGTTTATTTTACGAGATAGAGATGAAAGATGTCTACCGAGAAATATCTCCAGACATGGCCGCGTGGTTCGACACGAGCAATTATCCCGTCGATCACCCGTCCAACATTCAATCGAACGACAACAAGAAGGTGTTAGGTAAATTTAAGGACGAGAGCGGCAGTAAACAAATCCTCGAATTCGTGGGCTTGAGACCCAAACTGTATGCTTATCGTCTAGAAGATGAAGAGATCAAGAAGTGCAAAGGGGTTAAAGAAGTGGTGAAGAAAAACATCTCTTTCCAAGAGTATAAAGATTGTCTGTTAGGAAGTGGTCCGGTGTATAAGACTATGAAATCGATTCGAAGCGAAAATCACGACTTGTATACCGAAAAAGTCAACAAGATTTCGCTGACGGCTGATGATGATAAGAGATTCATGTTAGACGATAAAATAAGCACTTTGGCATGCGGACATTGGACTTTGGATCTAATTTTAGACGATAGGATTTCAGATATGATTGTGGATGATAGGATTCCAGAAAATCAAGAGGAATTAGACGGATTCAAGATTATGGAAATCGATAGAGACATCGAGAGAGTTAGTTTAAAAAGAAAAAGAAAAAAAAAAATAAATAAAAATAACGTCATTTTAGTGAATTATAATAAATAAATAAATAAAAAAAAATATACGCATTTATGAATAAGAAAATAGAGATATCCGTAGAAGGTGTCGTCTTACCTAACGACCCCTATCCAACATCGAGCTGTCGAATGCGGTGAAGGATTTGAAAATCAAAGATTTTCTAGGCATGTTTTCTAGAGATGCCTTGCCAAAGAGAAGACCTCGACAATCGAAATGCGGAATTTTAAATCTAGACGATTTATCGGGTGAAGGCACTCACTGGGTGGCGTGGTTCAAGAATGGGAAGAAGAATTATTATTTCAACAGCTACGGAATCTCACTGCTGAAAGAAATAAAGAACTATTTCAACAAATCGATGGTTCGTTACAACACGGAACGAGTGCAATCACCAGATCAAGTGTTTTGCGGTCACCTGTGTCTTTACGTTCTCAAAAGATGGTCTGAAGGAGATCGGTTTCAAGACATTCTCAATGATTTACATTAGAGAGAGATTTTTTTTTATAACATATAAAGGTAAAAAAAATTATTAAAAAAATTTTAATCGAATAAAAACGAAAAATAAAAATAAAATAATTCATTTTTAATAAACTGCGTTTGAAGTATATTTTTTTAAAAACAAAAAATCTCAAAACAACATGCCAGTCGATAAATTTGGCAGAAGTGACGATGAAAAAGTCAACCTAAGAAAGAAGAGGAAGATGCTCGAAGTCGACAATGGTTACGACATTGCCAACTTGGGGGAATGCCGATTTTGAACGAATCATGCTAGATAATTACGTGGATAAACCATGACCGACGATCTCGATCTGAAATCTAAACGTTTGGTGAACGTCGCAAATCCCATAGATCCCATGGATGCCGCGACCAAGAAATATGCGGACCACTCTCACACGAGATTCAGTGAACACCTGAGAAATAGATACATTCAGAAAACGATGCACTCAGAATTGAATGCCAATTCTAACAAGATAACGAACGTGGCCACTCCCACGAATCTCAAGGACGTGGCAACAAAACACTACGTAGATCTGGAACAGAGAAAGTCTGACAGATGAGAAATGAAATCAGATCTGAATGCGGGATTCAACAAGATATTGAATCTGTCGAAGGTTGACGACACGGATGCGGACTCAACCACAGTCAACAAGGGCTATGTAGATTCTGCCGTGATACGATCACAAGAATACGTAGAATCGCAAGTGGACGATCTCTACCTGAACAAACAATATAGGCGGAACCATGGGGGTGGTATCGACATGAATGGTGAGAATTTATTCGGTCTCAATCACAATCCCGAATTCGATTCCAGCACAGTCAGCAGGAAGTACGTGGATGACAACTCAGTCTGGAGAAAGGGTGACATCATAGAAGGTAAACTAGACGTGGGTGGACACGCGCTCACAAATCTACCAGATCCTGTGAACATGACGGATGCCTGCACCCTGATTTCGGTGGTGGAGAAAGTAAAATATGCTAGACAATTGAGCACCGTGTGGGCCGAGGAGAGCGGCACATTAGAGGAGGGAAAAGCTGAGTGGTCTTTCGGAAATGAAGGTAGTGGATTGCAACATGGTCAGGTGGGATATCCCATGCCGTTGGGAGGTGAAATCATTCGAATGAGTCTGGCTTCCATGGATTTGAATAACAGAGTGGTCATCAATCTCATGGTGAGTAGAGAGCCATAAGAGATACAGCGTCGAAAAGACTGAGAATCAACACGCGAATGTTAGCACGTTCGGCACGCCTCTCAAAGTGAACGCCGGAGACAGGATTAATTTCGTTACGAAAACCAATAATCCCGAAGCCGCCACTTCCATGGTGAGTATGCTGATCGAACTAGATCCTTTGAACAAACAGTGAACGCGTGGAAATAATTAAAAAAATAATGTGTGATTATTGAAAACAAAAAAAAGAAGTAATGAGATTTGGAAAGATGTTCAATCTCTCTAGATCTCATTACTTTTATTTTTTTTGTTGTTTTTTTTGTTTTTTTAATAATTACTCATTACTTTTTTTATTTTGATTTTAATTTTTTTCACACACGTCTCTCATCGAATGATCGACATCTTATTTCCATCCAATTCGAATTGTAATTCCCTGTCCGACAGGACCAGGGTGAAGGCTTCGGTTTTTCTCGGCACGTTCCTATCAAATTGCATCTTGATCTGAATGTCTAAGACGCTACTCTTGAGTCGTTCACTCTGTTTACTGATGTCGAATACGAACATGGGATACATCGACTTGTATTCGCCGGGAGATATGTTAGGGTTGCTCATCAATTCGTCAAGACCGTGATACTTCTTTCTAAAATCAGGGTCACCGTACAGTCTGCAGAAAACGTTCTTGTCGAACGACACATTGTAATTGATTGCTGGATATCTCGTGGCATTCAGAAACACTTGCATGTTTCTCAAATGGCAGTGATCGAACAGCGACGCATTCTTTTCCTGAGATCCATCCCTATCAGTCTGAAACGCAACCATGATGAAATGCGGTCTCTCGGCAGCGGATTTCACTGTCAATCTCCAATCGAAGTGATTCATGGAGAGAGGAATGCTAGCCGTGTCGCACTGTCTCATTCTAAATCCCACGGGTAATTTACTCTTGGATTCTATGATCTTGTAGAGACGCGCTTTTTTCACAATCAAAGGCTCCACGTGCGGAACGAACCACGATATCTTATGTAGAGTTATCTTACCCGCATCGGTCGCAGTGAGTCTCACTATTGCATCATCGTTTCCTTTTCGAATCAACGTCAGATTGTGTTTGAATCCGTACATGATCTTGTTGTAATCGTCCGCAAATCTGAAGATGTGTTTCAAAGGTATCCTGAACGAAAATGTTCCTTTAGGTCTGGATGTCTTGACGACGTAGTTGAATATCACGGCGGCGCCGGCGCTAGCAGGGCCGACGGTGTCTTTCACCCACAACTGATTAAGTCCTCTGGATTTCGAAAAATCATCAGGATACATCAAGAGTCCGAACATCGTGGTGGCCTGTCCGGATGAAACACAGATTCTATCTCTTGTCCGGATAGCATGTATTTTATATTACTGAATAGATGCATGATGCCATTATTGACTAGAGTAACCGTGTCGTCGTCGGCGTAGTCGCTCCTTTCTTCCTTGGTGAGATGTGCCTGCACCACTATGTAACTCTCGCTAGGATGTATGAATAGATCTTGAGTTTTGACGTTGATTCTTATCTCTCCCGCATTGTTCAAACTCGTTCCAGTTACCGGTTCGATTTCGTGAACCTCATATTCTTGAATACTTTCATCTTTCACTATGCTTTGTGCTATATCTAGTATATTTGTCATTTTTAAAGGGTTTTTGTTTTCTTGATTATTAAGTAGCTTGCTTTTTTTTTTTATCTAAAAATAGTTTTAATTATTTTTATTATTATTTTTCTCTCCTATATATATATATGTGTGTAAACAAGAAAATGTTAAAGAGAGTAAATAAAAAGAAATTTGTTTTCTTTATCAAAACTTTGTCTTCTGTAATTGTTGTTCGTAAAACTTTCCGATGATCTCTTCTCCATCCACAGCTTCGATTTCGTAAGTCACCGGATCGGTGTGAAATATTTTGATTATCACGAAGATTTCCGAGGTCATTCGAGTAGTATAACCCTTTTTGAAGTGCTTCTTATAAGCGTAGATTCTCACTCGATCACCGACCGCAAATTTCGGCATTCTAGACTTCTTCCTAATCTTAGATCTTTCAGCATATAGATTCGCGTAGACCTGTTTTTCATTGCGAGCATCGCTAGCTTCCGCGGGAGTCATCTTGATCGATCTGTGTCGCGTGTTGTTGTAATCTTTAACCAGACCGTTCAGAGCGTATATGTATTTCTTGGTCAAATTCACCATGAAGTATCTATGCATCTTTTCCTTCATCGTTCGATTCCAACGTTCCACCACGCTGGCTTTCTCTTCATTTTCGATCGAGTAGAGGTCGACCAATCGATGAACGTGCTTATTGTAGAATTCCTTTCCCTTATCCACCCACAATTTACTCAGTTTTCGAGAAGACGAGTCGAACACGCTCTTCAGAGCCTCAGCGACGCAAGGTCCCGATTTATTGTTCAAAACTCTGATCCAACCGTATTTGGAAAACACGTCGATGACCGTCAATAGATATTTGACACCCTCGTTCCACCTCGAAAATGATCTCATGTCGACCAAGTTGGCAGACCAAATATCATCCAAACCCTTCACGAACACACTTCTCTTTCGAAATTTACGCACGATGGGTTTGTGTAACACCTCGGCCAATTCGCTCGTCAATAATCGTTTCTTCTTCTTTTCAGATGCGCTTTTTTTTTTGAATGCCCCATCCGAATCGACGTTTCGCACCGATCAGATTGCCGACCAGCGAACGTTCTATCTACTCTCTCCTAGTTGGATTCGATATGCCTCTCAATTTCCCCAACATGTTTTTATCGCAGACATCATTGCGATAGCATCTGGATGTCCGGCATAGCACAGATCGTGATCATACGCGGCCGCGTCCACCCTATTCACAGGTTTGCTCCAAGATTTAGGAGTCAGATCGGCGTTGAGTCTCTTGTTCAATTTCGTTGCAGGTCCCGTGAAACTGTGACCAGGCAGATGCATTTCGAAAGGTAGATTATTGATCATTTTATTCACGATGCCTTTACCTTTGCTCACGTTCTTTTTTTTGACAAATCGAGTCTTGATAGAACCACACACGTTGCAAATTCCGCGAAGCATCTGTCTATCGTTTTTAGTTCGTACTTCTTGAGAATTACTCGTCTCGGTAACTCTCTTACACTTTACGCAATACATTTTTAAGAGTTATTTAAATTAATTTCGTTTTTTTTATTTTATATATATAAATTTAATATTTTTTTTTTTAAAATTCTGTTCTTATTATATATATATATTTTTTTTCAATCGTTGCTCTTGAGTTCTATCATCTTACTGAATTCCTCCCTGGCCTCTTTCCTCCCTTTTTCCACGAGAGAATCCTTCATCTCTTCCTTGATGATCTGACGAGTCTTGATTCTCACAGCTTCTTTCATGGCTTCATATTTCGTTTTCTCACCCAATATCGTGAAGTATTCTCCATCCGATATCCTACCATCTTTCAACGCCATCGAGATCATTTCGGATATCGTGACGATCTTGGAGTCGGCCAAGACAAAAATCTTGTCGTGTTTCCTCGCCTTCAGATATAATTTCCTACTCAAAAAGTTTCCGAGCGTGCTAAACAATCCAGCGGCGAGAGCCACTCCTTCTACGGTCAACACGATCGGAATACCAACTGTGGTTGACAACAATCTGATGCCGGCCGTGTGTAAACCCATGGAAATCGTGCTGAGTGTCGTGTCGATCACGTTGACGAATTTCATGAAACGCGAATACTTCTTCTTGAGAGAACGGCGAGAATCTCTCTCTCGAGTTAGATACGCTTGGATTCTATTGATTTGATCGATGTGATACCTCTCTCCTCTTTCTTTTTCTTCTAGCGACGGTGCCGTCGGCAAAACGCCGGTCGGCTTCTCATCCTCGTCGTCATCTAACGTCGGATACAATTTATTTCTGGTTCTCATTTTTGTGTTTTTTTTCTTTCTAATATTAGATAAAAAATTTATGTGTGTATTTATTTTTATTTTCTATTCTCCCTTATTTTTATATCAACAAGAAAACTTAGACATATGCTTCATTGAACAATAATTTCATGATGCATCCCTTGTCTTCTAAAGTCAGACTTCTACGCTCCAATTTCAGTTCTTCCAAAACTGTGGGCTTGTCTCGATCCTTACAGAAGAGTAATCTCTTCCAAAACGCAATCACTTCGTCGATTTGAACGCGTTCAAATGCCGGTTTGAAATACTTGACGACCATATCTTCCCTTTCCATCGTCAGACACGAATGATTCTCATGATCGAAGTCTAGGTGATCCCAACATCCGACGCATCGTTCTAACAAGACGCGACCTAGTTGTTCGTCCACACAGAATGCGTAGGCTCTCATCAGCATTTTTAAAAGAAACCTCGCTCTAATAGTCTGGGATGCGCTCATGATTTACGTATTTTTTATTATCTATTCGATTTTGATATATTTTATTTTTAAATAACTATTTTTTTTTTTTTTTTCTCTCCTATATATATCAATCACTTTTTTAATTCCTCGACCTTCAATTTGATAGGTCACGTGACCACCTTCTCGAAACTTCGATTTTTCTGATGGGCGTGACCCCCCACCCCCACGACGAGGGGAGATAACTTTGTATGATTAAGTTTATGAGAATCAAGCAATCTGATTGGTTAATTAGCAGGTCACGTGACCACCTTCAGAGCCTCAAAAGCCATTTGCGGATTCTGGGACACTGTCCCAGAATCCGCAAACCACCTTTTTGATGCTGTCCTAGAAGTCGCAAAACGTTTTTTGCTTGCGTTCACCAACGATGGATCGATGGTCTGATCCGCGATGGGAACGTCGACAAAAATTTTTAAGTAAAAAAAAAGTTTAAAATGTACAGTTTCATGCATTTTTCACTTTTTTGAAAAACTTGTACATTCGACACGTTCGCCAACGGGTATTTGAACGTTAAAAGTGCGATCTAGGAGTCTCAAAATAACAGCGGATTCTGGGACACCCGACATTTTTGTGAACAAGCGTGTGATTTAACGTCGAATCCTACGATGGTGTACGTGTACGTGTACGGTACATGTACAACGTGTCCTTGAATCCACAATTATTACCAACTCACCTCTGAATGTGTGAAAAGTGATTTTTTAAGGAAGCTTACGCAATAATAAGTATATAGAAGGAAGATTAAGTATTGTTTGTTTTATTGTAGACTATTTTCAAGACAAAATAGATCATTTTTCCATCGACACGCCATTTTGTGCAAGGAAAACAACGATTTCGCTGAGGTGCACGACAAGGTGAATATCATCATACTTGTTCGATGGAGGTGTAATTAAGTGTAACTAATTCATGTGCGTAACATTTAGATGTTTCTGTTCACCACAAAACCATTTATGATTTGAAAATAGTCTACAATAAAACAAACAATACTTTATGTTCGTTAGATATATTTATTATTGCTTACGCTTCTTTAAATTGTCACTTTTCACACATTCAGCTGTACATTTAGTACTTTAAAACACAGCTTTATACACTTACAGTCCTTTTTACCGGCAAAAAGTTGTGTTCAATGTATTTTTTAAACGGGGGTTCATAACTTATTTACAGTTAGCGTTTCGCCAAACACATGCCGAGGTGATAATGAATATTAAAACCAACCACACATCAGTGGATACTAGTTATAGATTCCTGTATGTCCTACCCCAATGATACTCACAGGCGCCTATTAAGACTGGGGTGCCTTGTTCTCACTCTACCAATCCCTATGTGTGAGCTCCCAGTGGTAGGCCGGGGGGGGGGCTGAGGGCCCCCAAATGCAAACCATAATTAACTGTTTTCAACCCCCGTGTTTCCCCAGGAGACACTAGAATCGTGCTCAGAGATTCAGAATTTGAAGAAAAAAATATCCTGGGAAGCGCTCATAATCGTGGGAGGGAATACTCACAATTCCATAGTTCAAGCGTTATATCGATCTTGCCCCCCCCCCCCCCCCCCCCCCACCATTTCGAAAATATGAAATGGATTTTTTTTTTATCTAGACTAGTAAGGGCGTAGCCAGGATTTTATAATGGATGGGGCATTTTTTTTTGGGGGGGGGGGCAATCATGATATTTGGAAGGTAGTTGTGGGGTTTGCCCCCCCCCCCTCCCCCCAAAAAATGCAAATTCGCACATACTGTATTTTACTCCTACCTTTCATCAGGGGGCACCAGGATCGATCTCCCCCAGTGTCTAGCAACTTAACCTTCTTCCCAGTGGTGGGGCTCCCAAAGCAAAGGTTGAGTTGCTGGAAAATATCGTATAATCTTTTTTCAGCTCGGGATATCTTCCAATCGCTTTATTTCAAAGTAATGAAAAAAAAACAACTGCAAAACGAATGCTTTCAGTTGCCTGCTGATAATTTTGCATCGGACAGCTTTGGGTTTTGTACAAAATCATGTTTTTTGTTGTTTGTTATTTTGATATTACTCGACACGATGATAAACTCTGTTCAATAAATTATGTTCGCAAAGATCTTTGTTGTTTTTATAAGTTGCTTGGTAAGCCAGCATGGCGACCAAAATCGAAGACTAGGCTAGTGTCCAGTCCCTGTACATGTTAATTCCCTTCTCTATATTCCCTGCCCAGTAAGCACATACGATTACATTGAAACTGGCATCTGAACACAATCCCTACTGCTTTTCTCTGACACACACTGGCGGTTTAGGCTATCATGAACTTGCACGTCAAGATTGGGCATCAAGTAATTGGAAGCATTCCAAATCTATTGCGGGCGATTGGAATTAATAACTAATGAATTGTTTACGATAATTTGTCTCTGGGGAGGTCTAGCCCTAGTTCCAAATATCAGGGGCAAGATCGACATAACGCTGGCATATTTCAACGGCTTGAACTATGGAATTGGGCGTATTCCCTCACACGGTTGTGGGCCTTTTCCCGGATATTTTTTTTTGCTTCAAATTCTGAAGCTCTCATGTCGATTCTGAGGAAACTTGGGAGTTAAAAACAGTAAGTTACGGTTTGCATATAAACTCTGTTCAATAAATTATGTTCGCAAAGATCTTTGTTGTTTTTTATAAGTTGCTTGGTAAGCCAGCATGGCGACCAAAATCGAAGACTAGGCTAGTGTCCAGTCCCTGTACATGTTAATTCCCTTCTCTATATTCCCTGCCCAGTAAGCACATACGATTACATTGAAACTGGCATCTGAACACAATCCCTACTGCTTTTCTCTGACACACACTGGCGCTTTAGGCTATCATGAACTTGCACTTCAAGGTTGGGCATCAAGTAATTGGAAGCATTCCAAATCTATTGCGGGCGATTGGAATTTAATAACTAATGAACTGTTTACGATAATTTGTCTCTGGGAGGTCTGGCCCTAGTTCCAAATATCAGGGACAAGATCGACATAACGCTGGCATATTTCAACGGCTTGAACTATGGAATTCGGCGTATTCCCTCACACGGTTGTGGGCCTTTTCCCGGATATTTTTTTTCCTTCAAATTCTGAAGCTCTCATGTCCATTCTGAGGAAACGTGGGTGTTAAAAACAGTAAGTTACGGTTTGCATATTAGGGGCCCCGCAGATCCCCCCCCCCCACCAACCCACCCTAGGCCCACCACTGTGAGCTCGCACATAGGGATTGGTGGAGTGAGCACAAGGGGCCCTAGTCTTAACAGGCTCATGCGGGTATCACTGACGTGGGACTTACAGGAATCTAGAACCAGCATCCACTTATGTATGTATGGTTTTAATATTTATTATCACCTCGGCATGTGTTTGGCGAAACGCTAACTGAAAATAAAATATGAATCCCCGTTTAAAAAAAAAAGCATGAACACAACTTTTTGCCGGTAAAAAGGACGGTAAGTGTATAAAAACTGTTTTACTAAATGTACCTCTGAAAGTGTGAAATGACAATTTTATGAAGCGTGCGCAATATAAAACGAAGATTAAATATTGTTTGTTTTATTGTCGACTATTTTCAAATTATAAATGGTTTCTCTCCAAAAACTCTTTCTCTGAAATCCACTCGTGATGAACAGAAACATCTAAAAATAGCTGCACCTCCATCGAGCAAGTATAATATTCACCCCGTCGTGCACCTAAGCGAAATCGTTGTTTTCCTTGCACAAAAGAGCGAGTCGATGGAAAAATGATCTATTTTGTCTTGAAAATAGTCTACAATAAAACAAACAACACTTAATCTTCCTTCTATATACTTATTATTGCGTAAGCTTCCTTAAAAAATCACTTTTCTCACATTCAGAGGTACATTTAGTACTTTAAAGCGTAGTTTTTAAACACTTACCATCCTTTTTACCGGATACCGTCCTTTTTACCGGCAAAAAGTATTACCCAAATAAGGTTATTTTTCACAGCAATTTCAATGACTGTGGTGTAAGGTCATACACAAACCTCACCAATATTACACTCGACACCTTTTACAAAGCATTAAATGAAGCTTTCCCATTGAAAGTAACATCTGTGCCTTCCAAATATATTAGACGTTCGCCCTGGACGAAGGCCGGACAACTACAGTGTTCCACACAAGCAAAAAACAAAAGCTGTACAGGAAAAAACTGAAATCTCCGACAACTCAAAATATCGCGGACTACAAGCAATTCTGTCATATCATCAAACGAGCTAGCAAATCAGACTATTATCATAATATCTTGCTAGAGAATTTATTTATTTATTTGCTTGTTTATTTATTGGGGTCTAACGACACTTTCGACAGCCACGGTCACCTCGTGTCGGAGCTAGAGAATAAATACAACATTAAAAACATGGCAAATATTACATACAGCAATTAATACATCTGATCGAAGAACTGAGCCCCCAAATACCCTTTTCGATAACAATACCACCATAAACGACCCCCAGAACAATTGCCGACCCCAGAAACTGGAATACTACTGTATTAGTGCTATTGGCCATCAGGTGGTTCAAAGTTATTTAAATGAATGAAGCCAATTCGTTTCGTTCTTGAATACTATTTCGGACACGTTACCCATAAATACAGGTGTACCATAAGGATCTATTCTTGGTCCTGTCCATTTTATTGTACATTAACGATATTTGTGAATCTACTGAACTCAGTTTGCTTTTCTTTGCCGATGACACAACTGCATTTAGGCCAGGTAACAATCTTGACATCCTTACAGACAGTATTAATTCCGAACTAGCCAAAATAAACCATTGGTGTTCTGTCAACAAATTAGCCCTCAACCCTGCTAAAACTAAATACCCGCTACTTCATCCACAAAACGATTCATATAAGGTGAACGACATTAAACTATTTAAAAACAATATAAATATTGAGCCAGTTGGTAACGAGCAAGACCAAACAACTCTACAAACTGTCTTGGTGTACACATGGATGAAAATATGAAATGTAAGTAGGTAGAAAATGCCAATTCCGTATCTCTTGTATACGATTTTGTACATGTACACGTACATGTATGAACACGGCCATAGGATTCAGTGTTAAAATCGTGTACAAGTGCAAAAAATGTCGTTTTTTATGGTGATACAGAATCGGCCATTGTTTTAGATCGCACTTTTAATGTTCAAATACCCGTTGGCGAACGCGTACATTCGACACGTCGCTCAAGAGTGAAAAAATGTATGAAATTTTACGAAAGCATAATTAAAAATTAGTTCTCTACGTTCCCATCGCGGATTAGACCATCGATCCATCGTTGGTGAACGCGAGCAAAAAACTTTTGCCGATTCTGGATCAGCATCAAAAAGCGGTTTGCCGATTCTGTATCACCTAAGTAGGTATAAGTAGGTATACGTTCACCAACGAATGTTCGAATGGTTAAAGTGCGATCCGATCATGGAAAACCATTTGCCGATTCTAGATCAGAAAATCGACCTCTGTACGGTACATGGAAAAAAGATGATACCGAACCGGCAAACCAGTGCCACATTCCCGATCATGTTTGGGACGGTATAGGGTGTGAGTTGATCAGTGAAAAACGATTTGCCGATTCATCTCTTGAGTTTTGTGAATGAATGGTTTTCGTTGAAAAGAGTCAATTATAAAAGTGAATCTGTAAAAATAGACATTCATGTTTTGTTTCGGTGTGAATGAAAGGAAATCGTTCAACGGATGACAGATGAATTTCAAGAGATAAAACTAACACTCATGTTTTTGTTCTGGTGTGAATGAAGGTTTTCGTTCAAAAGAGTCGACTATAAAATTGAATCTGTAAAAATAGACATTCATGTTTTGTTTCGGTGTGAATGAAAGGTTTTTCGTTTACATTGAAAAAAAAATTGAGTTTTAGAAATTAGAAAATCGATGGAAAAAATCGTTTGTTTATGTTTTGTCACTGCGAATTTTGTGAAATAAATTTTAATAAAACACTTTATGGATTTGTTTCATTCAAATAAAAATAGTTCGTAGAATTGTTTCATTCAAATAAAAATTCTATTATAAAACCTTTTTTCACTTATATGAATTTTTAAGAGATAAAACTGACACTCATGTTTTTGTTCTGGTGTGAATGAAGGTTTTCGTTTAATGGGTCGTTTTAATAATAGACAATAAAAGCGCATTTCCACTCAATTAGGTTTAAGTGGTAAATAATTTTTAATATATTCGTGATAATGTTCGGAGATATGAATGAACCCTTTTAACGGATGTAATTATTCTCAAACGTGTTAAATCAGAAACCGGTTTCTTATGCACTAAAACTTTCAAACTTTTCAAAGTTCTCCAGTTCGTCACTGAGTGAATAATCTGTGATGCGATTTTTAACGCGTTCAGAGGCAAAACACATTTATAGAGGTTTTATCATGTAAAATGTTTTTCCTCAACTGGTTTTTAGTTACTATATTAAAGACAGAAGATTTTTATTTACTTAAAACATAAAAATAATTATACATTTAATTTTGAAAATAATAAATATCACATTAGCATACTCAAAGGAAATATTAATAATTTAAAAACGAAAAAAAATGTTTTTACAGATGGATGCCAAACGTCGAGGTCAGCTTTTAAACGAATATGAACGTGCCAGGAAGAGCATTCAATCGGCTGACAGAAGCAGACGTCTTGGGGAGATGGAACTCAGACGCGAAGCCACAAAAATATTTAACCCGTGACGGAGGTTCAAGAGCGAAGCAAGAAGGAGATAGTTGAAGAATTGAGACCCATAAAAGAGAGTTCTTTGAGAATGGGTTCGTTGCCCGGTAGTTTTACAAAACAGTATTCCTTTCAATCTACACCTGATTACGTTTCCACCGATGTGAGCGAGAGCGTCGATACAGCTTCGACTATCACCACTGATATCATCGCGTCATCCAAGGATGGTGGTAAGAGAGATCTGTTGTATGGTATTTATAAGGATTCGGACGGTAGAACTTTTGTGGGCGACACAGAAGTGGAAATGGATGATGATAATTTAATCGTTGGTTCGAATAAGTATAAAATAACTGATGGACTGCGCAAATTGCTCCTTTTCGACAAGCCTGGAGATTACACGGAACAGGATTTCGACAATTATGGCGACATTCTGGTTCAGACCCACGCCATGAAGAGAAATAACGGTGCCAGAGAGACGAGATCCAAAGCCAACAGAGGTTACAAGTGGACGAAAGTGGTGAAACCCATATGGGATATGAATAAGAAGTTCGTCGAATTGGTGACTGGTAAAGGGGTGAAAACCACTTTTCTTCCGAGCGATTCTGACGCTCTGTCTCAGAGATTGAGTTTGTTGATGGCAAGTAGACGTGCTGGTAACACAGGATTAGATAATGAAATGATTACTATATGTGACGAATTGTTAAGACAGAAGGTTTTGAATAAAAACCATTATAAATGGCTGATGAATGAATTGAAGGATTGATGTATATAATAAGTAGAGAGAAACAAACAAACAAAAAATATAAAATAAAAATAGTAAATTTTACACTAGAATAATAAAAGTATTTAAACAACAAACGATTTACCAGTGAAAACAAAATATATATTATAAAATAAAAATATGTTGGTGATAAAGAACAGGGGATATGTTAGAACTTACGTTCAAGGCAGTTCTGGCATTGTCAATTCTATAATGCAAGCATTCACGAGTGATGCAGGTAGAAAACTGGCATCGACCGTGTTTGAGGTTGGTAAGAAGATGGCTTTGGATGCTGGTAAGAAAGCCGCTTCCGAAGCCAGTGGTAGGATAGCTTCTGTGGCTGGCAAGAGGGCAGCCGATGCATTGATTGACAAGTTGATCAGTCCACTGGCAAAGAGAGCTATGTTAGAGCGAACACCGAAAAGTTGGAAAGATTTTAAGGTTGCTGTGGTACCCATACAAGATTTAGCCAAAATGACGAGTGGATCTGGATTGAAGAGAACTCGCGATGGTGTAATATAAATAAATAATAATATTAAAACTGAGTTTGATAAAACATAAAATTGTGTTTGAAAAAATCTAAAATAACAACAACAAAAAATAAACAAAGATGAACATTAAAGATATGTCTTGGAATGACGCCGCGGCTAAGAGGTCGAATAATGAGTTCTTTCCCAAAGGCATAAGAGGCTTGATAGTGGGAAAATCGAATTGTGGAAAGACCAATCTGTTGATGAATCTGTTGTCCCGACCTGACTGGTTGGATTACGACAGATTGTTTGTGTTTGGCAAGAGCTTGTTTCAACCCGAATACAGATTGCTTCGAGAATGCATGGATCGTAGATTGCCTAAGGACGTCATAGCCAGAATCTTTGACAGTAGGGAGGAATTCGACAAAAGTGAAGCTTCTCTTTCGACCATTTTGGACAGTGCAGCGATGGAATTGATGAAGAGAAATGCATCTTCGAACATCGAGTGTCGATTTTATGAGAACGCTAGCGACGTTCCGGATCCTAGAGAATTGAAATCGGAAGATAAGAATCTCATGATTTTTGACAATCTGCTTTTGGAGAGACAGAACTGATGCGAATCGTATTACGTTAGGGGTCGTCACAGCAACGTGGACTGTTTCTACCTGTCACAGAATTATTTTCGATTGCCCAGACAGACGATAAGGGAGAACGTTAATTTTCTATGTCTCTTTCGCCAAGATCTCAAGAATCTCAATCTTATCTACAGCGATCACGTTGCAAACGACATGAGCGCGGCAGAATTCAGGAGATTCTGTGAGAGTGTTTGGAATGGAGGACTTTACAATTTCATCGTGATCGATTTGACTAGCGAATTTAATCGTGGAAAATATCAGTTCGGATTCGACAAGTTTTATGTTTCTGATGATAATAAGATAGAGCGTGAAAATAAAAAAAATAGAAAATAATAAATCTTCAAATAATAAGTTTTGAAAAAAAATAAAATTAAATATAATGTTTGAACAATGAGAATTGTTAGAACGGATAGCCAAGAATATGGCTGCAAAACAATCCATTCAAATTGTGGTGAGTGGCGATTCGACTCGATTCGCAATGAAATTCGAACCTTCCACCGAATTGAATAGAGAGAAAAGATATGAGATGGCGTTGGTGAATCTGGAGACTTATTATTCCTTTCCCAACGTCACCGAAAAGAATAATTCGTTTAAGTATTCCGATGGAGTGGATTGGTTGGAGATTCGAATTCCCAAAGGAAGTTACGACATAGACGATTTGAACAATTACATTCAAACGCGAATGAAGACAGATGGAAAGGGAAGCAACAAGATCAGACTCGCTCCCAACCCTAATACCTTACAGCCGATGTTGGATTTGGAAGATAATTTTCGAGTGGATTTCAACATGGACGATTCTATAGGCAAGATGCTGGGATTCGATCGAAAGATGTATCGAGGCCATGCGGCATCTGAAAATACGGTCGACATTCTCACAGTCAATAGCATTCTGGTGAACGTGGATGTGATTGCTGGAAGCTACGTGAATGGTAGCGCTCAACAGACGATCTATTCCTTCTTTCCAAACTTGTCGCCGGGTTATAAGATCGTGGAACGACCTCGAAATTTAGTTTATCTACCAGTGATTTTAGACACATTGTATAGTCTCAAAACCACATTGACAGATCAAAATGGTGAACTGTTAGATCTTTGCGGAGAAAGGGTGACGATACGATTTCACATAAGAGAAGTATAAAAGCAACAAAAAAAAATTGTGTGTATATATATAAATAAGAAAATAAAATAACGCAATATTAATTTACAAAATTATTTAATATATATATAATTATCATTAGAACAAAAAAACAATTGAAGAAAATATATTTTAAAAAAAGAATTATGACACAATACGTGGTTAAAAACGTGAACATATCCGTAGGACAGAGGAAGAAACTTAAGAGAGCGTTAACAACTCGAGGCGAGGCGGTGAGATTCAAATCCACTCACGAAGATCTGACGAGTGGTGGTCAGGATTGGATTGCCTGGACCAGAAGTTAAATCAAAAGGATGGAGAAAGCGATTCGTGATGGAAGAGGGTTGACGGTGAGATTGAGTCCCGCTCAATTGAGATACAATTTGAGAATGAAAGGCAGTTTCCTACCACTATTGGCAGGAATCGCCGCAAAAGCATTACCCTTTGCCGCAAAAGCATTACCCTTTCTCGGAAAGACACTCAGCATGGGAGCTCTCTCAGGACTCGCGAGTTCGGCAGTTGAGAAATTAATGGGTGGCAGCGGACTGTTTTTGAAGAAGGGAGGAGCCGTGTGTTGCGTCCACGTAGACGACAGCGGTGAAGGATTGTATCTAGAATCCGTTAGAGGTGGTAACTCTTTGAGTGGAAATGGTCTCTATCTGAAGAGTGGACAGAATGTTGAGCGACTCGGTAAGGGTTTGTTGTTTGGTGAGAATTCGCCGTTTAAGAATATACCAATTTTGAGTATGTTATTATATTATAATGTAAAAAATTATATAATTATATAAAATATAAATCATAGAAAGTATAAAATAATATATAAAATGGATAAAAAGGTGGAAAAAACAATTAGACGATAATGATGAATATTGCGAGATAAAGTGTGAAAAAGATGTGGAAAAACGATTAGACGCTAATGATGGATATCTTAGGAAAGAACAGATAAAAGAGTTAAATAAAGATCGGAATAGATGGTTGAAATTTAAAAGAATGAGACGTTTTCCACCGTCACCACTACCTTCTGAAGAGAATGGTAATGATGCGAGTGTTACCGAGAGATGCACAACATTCATTCATAATTATGATTCGGATAAACAAATGTGTTCTTATAAAAAAAAACGTAACATATCACAAAAAAAAAGAAAAGAAGAATCGACGCTGAAATATGAGAAAAAAGGAAACGTTATTATAATATATGGGCGATAGTGAAGAAGGAAAACAAAAACAAAAACAAAAAAAAAAAAAGTAATGAGATCTAGAGATGATCAACTTCTCTAGATCTCATTACTTTTTTTTCCTCCTTCGCTAAAAATCAATTTCTCTATTGTTTATATTTCCAAGTCCATTATTAGCATGTTGACGCTCGTGTATTCTCCTTTTTCGAAAATGTGTTGAATGTTTATCTTTACTTTTTTGAGTTTTTTTACATCGGTGAATGCGCTCTCACCACCCGATTTGTCCACGAGTTCGAGTGAGATTTTTGGATATATGTAACTTCCATAGGACAACGACAAATCGTCCTTGTCGAATTCTCTATCTTTGGTGATGACGATTTTCTGTAGATCGCTTTGGTAGTCGTAAAACAAATCGAGCATGGCTTCGTCCAATTTCAAAGGCATGTTATATTTGCCGTATTTGCGCTCTAAGCCCTTCGTCTCGATCTCGTTCAATTCGATGGAATCGTGTCGATGTAATCTATAGATTTGAAAACCAAATTTCTTACACGTTTCAACTCGTTTCAATTTCAATTCGCATCTTTTAGGTGTTGTTGTCATGATTGATTATTTGTTTTTTTGTTTTATGAATTATTGCAAATAATATATATTTTAAAATTTTGTATTTAAATAATAATTTGTTAAAAAAGTTTTTTTTTTTTACTTTTTTTATATATATAAAAAAAAGTTTTTTTAATTTTAATTTTCTTTAATGTGAAAATTTTTTTTTGTAAAAGTGTTTTTTCTCTTCATATATAACTAAAAAGTTTAAATTTAACGTCCTTTTTTCTCATATTTATTCAGTTTTTTTCACGTTAAGGAACATAAAAAAAATTGATTAATTTCATCAAAAAAAAAAATTTTTTTTTTGAAGGAATTAAAACATATATATATAAAAACAATTTTAAAACTTTTAACAAATTATTATTAAATACAAAATTTGAAAACAAAAAATATTCTTACAACAGGAGCAAACAAATAAAAAAATTGAAAATTTAGATAAGAAAACCGTACCTCAGTTAAACGAGATTTGTAAAATATTAAAAATTCCACATTTCAGAAATTATAGAACTAAATCAAAAAAAATTTGAAGTCATACAGGAATATTGTTTGCGAAACGATGGAAAGGCAAACGAAATGTTGATAGCAACGACATCAAAAAATGCATCGGTTGTGAAAAATGAGAAGAAGAAAAAGATAGTAAAAGGAATCGAAATGCCGATGTCGAAAAAAAACAAAAACGTTTCGATTGTGAAAAATAAGAAGACGACTAAACGAAAAGCCGTTGAAGAACTTCAAGTTTCAAAAGAAAAAAAAACAAAAACTAAAACGAAAACGAGTGATGTACTTCAGATTCTAGACAAACGAGATATATCGAGCGAAATTCGACAAGCAATCGACAAAGGGAAAGGAGAAGAATATATAGCACGATTCGCCGCGGAAATATTCCAACTGAAGCCTTTAGAACGGGAGAGTATGATCAAAGGCGTTTTTAAAACTTTTGATGTGGTTCCCTCATTCAAGAAAATTGATCCGAAATTATTCATGAAACGGGTGAAGAAAAAAGTATTGGATTTGTTTCATGAACACATGAACATGGGACGAAAAATTAAGATGATACTCCATTGCATGATGAATAAAATCGACGTGAAGTCTGGCAAGAGCATCGGGAAAAATGCATATTTCAGATCTAACGTCGAACCCATATTTCGAGGTTCAGATTTATCAGACGTTTTCGAAAAGATGAAAGACAAGATGTTGATTTCTCTCATGAATTATCAACATAAAGGTAGTAATTGGACGTTCGATGAGGTGTTTAAACTCGAAATTCATATAACTGAAAACGATTTGTTGAAAGGATCTTCCTATGTGGAATTACCGTATTTCTTAGCTAAAAAAAATGCTCTGATCAGCGTGAGAAATAAAGATGATCAGTGTTTTAAATGGGCAGTCACCTCCGCTTTATACCCTGTCAAAATGAACTCCGACAGAGTTTCTCATTACGAGGAGACTTCTAAAAAATCTCGATTGGACCGGAGTGACTTTTCCAATGCAGTTAAAACACATTGAACATTTCGAGGCTCAAAATCCCACCGTAGCGGTGAACGTCTTGGGATACGACGATGAAAAACGAATGATCTATCCTCTCAGACAGACTTCGTATCTCGAAAGAGAAAAGATGATTATTTTATTATTGATTTTGAATGGTGACAATCGTCATTATTGTTGGGTTAAAAATCCTAGCCGATTACTGTCGAGACAAAATAATAAACATGAACATAAGATATGTTTATGTTGCAACTGCATGAACATGTTTCACAACAAAAAATCGTTAGTGAAACATTAGGAATATTGCAACGAAAATCAAGGTGTTGCCATTGAAATGCCCAAACCCAACACCATCATGAAGTTTGAAAATCGCAATAGAAGGTTAAAAGTACCATTCGTCGTGTACGCCGATTTCCAATGCTTCACTGTGAAAATGAGTTCCTGCCAACCCAACGCTCTTCGAAGTTATGTCGAAAGATATCAAAAACACACGCCTTCAGGTTATTGCATTTACGTGAAATGCGCTTTCGACTCGCAACATGACATGGGTCCCTTCACCTACACGAAACAGTGTGAAGACGACGTGGCTCAAAGGTTTGTGGAAGAGTTAGAATTGAAAATTCAAATGTTATACGATAAATTCAAAACACCGGCGAAAATGTTCATCACACAAGAGCAGCAGGACGAAAATAACAGAGCCACCAAATGTCACATATGCAGACAATCGTTCGATGAGAATTCACAGGAAAATAAGAAGGTCAGAGACCACGATCATTACATGGGTCTGTATCGTGGTCCGGCTCACAGCAAGTGTAATTTAAAATATCGAGATGCCGTTTTCTATTCCGTGATGTTTCACAATCTCTCGGGTTACGACAGTCATCTGTTCATGAAAAATCTCGGCACCTCCCACGAAGAATTAAATTGCATCACGAACAGCAAAGAAAGATACATTTCCTTCACGAAATGGAAGCTCATGGAGAAGAAAAGAGTAATCGATGGAGAGACGTTGAAAGAAAAAACGAAATTCATTCATAGAGGCATACGTTTCATCGACAGTTTTCAATTCATGTCAACAGCTCTGGAAAAATTAGTCGATAACATGAGCAAGGATAAATTTAAAATCATGAGCAAACATTTCGGAGAACGAGTAGACGTCATGTTGAGGAAAGGAGTCTATCCTTACGATTACATGAACGATCTAAAGAGATTCGATGACACCGCACTACCTTCAAAAGAAGATTTTTATTCGAAATTATACGAATCCGACATTTCTGATGAGAATTATGAACACGCCAAAAACGTGTGGAAATCATTCGATATGAAAACCATGAAAGATTATCACGATCTCTATCTGAAGACTGACGTTCTGCTCTTGGCAGACGTGTTCGAAAATTTTCGAGACGTTTGTCATCGAAATTCGAGCTGGATCCAGCTGGATCCGGCTTGGTATTTCACCGCACCCGGTCTGGCGTGGGACGCTCTGTTGAAGACCACCGAAGTCCAATTGGAATTATTGGAATTATTATCCGACATGGACATGTTGCTCATATTCGAAAGGGCTACGAGAGGTGGCGTCTCGGTGATCTCCCACAGATATTCTGAAGCTAACAATCTCTACATGAAAGAAGGTTTCGATTCAAAACGGTCAAATAAATACAGACAGTATTGGGATGCTAATAATCTGTACGGTTGGGCTATGAGTCATCCTTTACCGATTGGAAATTTCGAATGGGTAACGGAACCAGAAGAGATGCAAAAATGGAGAGACTATCCTTGCATTTTAGAAGTAGATTTGAACTATCTGGAAGAATTACACGATCTACACAATGATTATCTGCTGGCTCCTGAACGAATGGAACCGAACGAAGGAGACGAGGAAAAACTCATTCCCAATTTATCTAACAAACGTAACTACTTCGTCTACAGTGAGAATTTGAAACAATACGTCGATTACGGGATGAAATTATTCAACATACATCGCATCATTCGATTCAATGAAAAGCCTTGGATGAAAAAATACATTGATCTCAACACGAATCTCAGAATTCGAGCCGAGAACGATTTCAAAAAAGATTTCTTCAAACTCATGAACAACTGCGTGTACGGTAAATGGATGGAAAACATCAGGAAGAGAACCGATGTTTGACTCATCATGTCTGAGAAAAGAGCAAAAAAATTAGTGGCGAAACCCAACCCAATTACAAACACCGAACCATATTCAACGAAAATCTAGTGGCCATTCACATGCAAAAGACACACCTGAAGTTCGACAAACCGTATTATCTCAGACCGATCATCTTAGATATCAGCAAGCGATTGATGTACAAGTTTCACTATGATTACGTCAAACGAAAATTTGGTGATAAAGCCAAACTACTGTTCACCGACACGGACAGTTTAGTTTACCAGATAGAGACGAAAGATGTCTACCAAGATATATCTCCGGATGTGGCCACGTGGTTCGACACAAGCAATTATCCCGTCGATCACCCATCCAACATTCAATCGAATGGCAACAAGAAGGTGTTGGGTAAATTTAAGGATGAGAGCGGCGGTAAACAAATCCTCAAATTCGTACGCTTGAGACCCAAACTATATGCTTATCATCTAGAAGATGAAGAGATCAAGAAGTGCAAAGGGGTTAAAGCATGCGTGGTGAAGAAAAACATCTCTTTCCAAGAGTATAAAGATTGTCTGTTAGGAAGTGATCCGGTATATAAGACTATGAAATCGATTCGAAGCGAAAATCACGACTTGTATACCGAAATAGTCAACAAGATTTTGCTGATGGCCAATGACGATAAGAGATTCGTGTTAGACAATAAAATAAGCACTTTAGCACTCGGACATTGGACTTTGGATCTAATTTTCGACGATAGGATTTCAGATATGATTGTGGATGATAGGAGTCCAGAAAATCAAGAGGGATTAGATGGATTCAAGATTATGAAAGTTGAGGAATTAGATGGATTCAAGATTATGGAAGTCGATAGAGTTAGTTTAAAAAGAAAAAGAAAAAAATTAAAAAAAACATCAAAATAAATTTTAAAAAAAAATATACGCATTTATGAATAAGAAAATAGAGATATCCGTAGAAGGTGTCATCTTACCTAACGAACCCCAATCCAACATTGATCTGTCAAATGCGGTGAAGGATTTGAAAATCAAAGATTTTCTAGGCGTGTTTTCCAGAGATGCCTTGCCAAAGAGAAGACCTCGACAATCGGAATGCGGAATTTTAAATCTAGACAATTTATTGGGTGAAGGCACTCACTGGGTGGCGTGGTTCAAGAACGGAGAGAAGAAGAATTATTATTTCGACAGCTACGGAATCTCGCCGCCGAAAGAAATAAAGAATTATTTCAACAAATCGATGGTTCGTTACAGCACGGAATGAGTGCAATCACCAGATCAAGTGTTTTGTGGTCACCTGTGTCTTTACGTTCTCAAGAGATGGTCTGAAGGAGATCGGTTTCAAGACATTCTCAATGATTTACATTAGAGAGAGATTTTTTCTTTTATAGTATATAAAGGTAAAAAAATTATTAAAAAAATTTTTAATTGAATAAAAACGAAAAATAAAATAAGTAAAATAATTCGTTTTTAATAAACTGCATTTGAAATATATTTTTAAAACAAAAATCTCAAAACAACATGCCAGTCGATAAATTTGGTAGAAGTGAAGACGAAAGTCAACCTAAAAAGAAGAGGAAGACGCTCGAAGTCGGCGATGGTTACGACGTTGCCAACTTGGATGAACATTACGTTCGGAGATACGAACCTCGAGAGGAACCTTTGAACATGAACGATAAGAAGCTCTACAATCTTCCCGAGCCGATAGATCTCGCAGATGCTGCGACTAAAAAATACGTTGACAGGGGGAACACGGATTTCGAACGATTCATGCTAGATAATTACGTGGATAAAACCATGACCGACGATCTCGATCTGAAATCTAAACGTTTGGTGAATGTCGCGAATCCCATAGATTCCACCAATGCTGCGACCAAGAAATACGCGAACAACTCTCACGCGAGATTCAGCGAACATCTGAGAAATAGATACGTTCAGAAAACGATGCACTCGGAATTGAACGCCACTTCTAACAAGATAACGAACGTGGCCACTCCCACGAATCCCAAGGACGTGGTGACCAAACACTACATAGATCTGGAACAGAGAAAGTCTGACAAACGAGAAATGAAATCGGATCTGAATGCGGGATTCAACAAGATATTGAATCTGTCAAAGGTCGACGACACGGATGCGGACTCAACCACGGTCAACAAGGGCTACGTAGATTCTGCCGTGATATGATCACAAGAATACGTAGAATCACAAGTGGACGATCTCTACCTGAACAAACAATCTGGCGGAACCATGGAGGGTGGTATCAACATGAATGGTGAGAATTTATTCAGTCTCAATCACGATCCCGAATGCGATTCCAGCGCAGTCAGCAGGAAGTACATAGATGACAACTCGGTCTGGAGAAAGGGCAACATCATGGAAGGTAAACTAGACATAGGTGGACACGCGCTCACGAATCTACTGGATCCTGTGAACATGACGGATGCCTGCACCCTGATTTCAGTGGTGGAGGAAGTCAAATATACTAGACAATTGATCACCATGTGGGCTGAGGAGGCCGGCACGTTAGAGGAGGGAAAAACCGAGTGGTCTTTCGGAAACGGAGGTAGCGGATTGAAACATGGTCAGGTGGGATATCCCATGCCGTTAGGAGGTGAAATCATTCGAATGTGTCTGGCTTCCTCGGATTTGAATAAGAGAGTGGTCGTCAATCTCGTGGTGAATGGAGTAGAGAGCGATAAGAAATACAGCGTCGAAAAGACTGAGAATCAACACACGAATGTTAGCACGTTCGGCACACCTCTCAAAGTGAACACCGGAGACAGGATTAATTTCATTATGGAAACCAATAATCCCGAAGGCGTCACTTCCGTGGTGAATCTACTGATCGAACTAGATCCTTTGAACAAACAGTGAACGCGTGGAAATAATTAATTAAAAAAAATAATGTGTGATTATTAAAAACAAAAATAAAGTAATGAGATTTAGAAAGATGTTCAATCTTTCTAGATCTCATTACTTTATTTATATATTTTTTTTGTTTTTAATAATTACTCATTACTTTTTTTTATTTTGTTTTTTATTTTTTTTCACACACGTCTCTCATCGAATGATCGACATCTTATTTCCATCCAATTTGAATTGTAATTCTCTGTCCAACAGGACTAGAGTGAAGGCTTTGGTTTTTCTCAGCACGTTCCTATCGAATTGCATCTTGATCTGAATGTGTTAGACGGTACTCTTGAGTCGTTCACTCTGTTTACTGACGTCGAATACGAACATGGGATACATAGACTTGTATTCGCCGGGAGATATATTAGGGTTGCTCATCAATTCGTCTAGACCATGATACTTCTTTCTAAAATCAGCGGCATCACCGTACAGTCTGCAGAAATCATTCTTGTCGAATGATGCATTGTAATTGATTGCTGGATATCTCGTGGCGTTCAGAAACACTTGCATGTTTCTCAAATGGCTGTGATCGAACAGCGACACATTCTTTTCCTGAGACCCATCCCTATCAGGAAACGCGGTCTCTCAGAAGTGGAGTTCACCATCAATCTCCAATCGAAGTGATTCGTGGAGAGTGGAATGCTAGCCATGTCGCACTGTCTCATTCTAATTTCCACAGGTAATTTACTCTTGGATTCTATGATCTTGTAGAGACGTGCTTTTTCCACGATCGAAGGCTCCACGTGCAGAACGAACCACGATATCTTGTGTAGAGTTAACTTACCCACATCGGTCGCAGGGAGTCTCACTATTGCATCATCGTTTCCTTTTCGAATCACCGTCAGATTGTGTTTGAATCCGTACATGATCTTGTTGTAATCGTCTGCGAATCCGAAGATGTGTTTCAAAGGTATCCTGAATGAAAACGTTCCTTTAGGTCTGGATGTCTTGATGACGTAGTCGAATATCGCGGCCGCGGCGCCGACGTTAGCAGGGCCGACGGTGTCTTTCACCCACAACTGATTAAGTCCTCTGGATTTCAAATGAAAGAGTCATTGACTCTGTAGCTCAACTTGGATATGACAGGAATTAGTACTTGCTGTGACCAAGACAACTGAATAATGAATATGACAGGAATTAGTATTTGTTTTGGCCCAGTCAACAATAATAAAAGAATTACAAGGTGACTGTAATGGACTACAGATTAAGACCAATCATTGTAGATTATTATTTTTGTGTGGAAATTTTCAGTCCCAAACAAAATATTTTCAGACTAAAATTTTTTCTTCTTCTTCTTAAAATTGACCAAAATGCATCAAAACACAAAAAACTAATTTCCGGATTTTGGTCCAAAATTTTCTAAGTCCCACCGGACCCCAAATTTTCAGTGTAAAAAATTTTTTTTTTTTTTTGTCTTAAAATTGACCAAAACGCATAAAAAACCAAAAAACTAATTTCCGGATTTTGGTCCAAAATTTTCTAAGTCCCATCCGGACCCCTAATTTGCATAATTTATTCACGAGGAAAACTCTGTATTATATGTAATGTATCCCATGGTACTAAACATTCATACAAAAATTTATTCAAATCAGATCTTTCATTTGGAAGTTCTGTGCAAAAATCTGATTGCACTTAATTTTGAACAAAATGGCTGCTAGCGGCCATCTTGAATTTCAGACTGGACCCAAAAACACTCCTTCTTGTACCACAGTGATAACAAAGGTACCCAAGAAGTTTCGTGAAGATTGGTTCATAAATACGGCCTCTAGCCCGAGCCGTATTGGGATTTGCACTCACAGTGCTGAAAGTAACACTAAATAAATCAAAGTTAGCCTAATTTGCATAATTTACGCACAAGAAAAAAACCTGTAATATATGTAATGTATGCCATGGTACTAAACATTCATACAAAAAATTATTCAAATCAGAGCTTTCATATGGAAGTTCTGTACAAAAAACAGATTTCGGCATCGTCGGTAACAAAATGGCTGCTGGCAGCCATCTGGAATTTGGGACTGCACCCAAAAACACTCGTTCTCGTCCCACGGTCATAACAAAGGTACCCAAGAAGTTTCGTAAAGATTGGTTCATAAATACGGCCTCTAGCCCGAGCCATAGCAGCTTGGCACTTACAGCTCTGAAAGTAACACTAAATAAATCAAAGTTAGTCTAATTTGCATAATTTACGCACGAGAAAAAAACCCGTATTATATGTGATGTATCCCATCGTACTATACATTTATACAAAACTTTATTCAAATCAGAACTTTCATACAGAAGTTCTGTACAAAAAACTGATTTTTGCATCATCGGTACAAAATGGCCACTGGCAGCCATCTTGAATTTCGGACCACACCCAAAAACACTCGTTCCCGTCCCAGGGTCATAACAAAGGTACCCAAGAAGTTTCGTAAAGATTGGTTCATAAATACGGCCTCTAGCCCGAGCCATAGCAGCTTGGCACTTACAGCTCTGAAAGTAACACTAAATAAATCAAAGTCAGTCTAATTTGCATAATTTACGCACGAGAAAAAAACCCGTATTATATGTGATGTATCCCATGGTACTAAACATTTATACAAAACTTTATTCAAATCAGAACTTTCATACAGAAGTTCTGTACAAAAAACTGATTTTTGCATCATCGGTACAAAATGGCCGCTGGCAGCCATCTTGAATTTCGGACCACACCTAAAAACACTCGATCCCGTCCCAGGGTCATAACAAAGGTACACAAGAAGTTTCGTAAAGATCGGTTCATAAATACGACCTCTAGCCCGAGCCATAGCCAATTGTTGACGTACGGACAGACGGACAGACGGACGACGGGCCATGACAATAGCTCAAATTTGACTTCGTCAAAGTTGAGCTAAAAATCATCCGGATACGTCAAGAGTCCGAACATCATGGTGGCCTGACCGGGATGAAACACAGATTCTATCTCTTGTCCGGATAGCATGTATTTTATATTACTGAATAGATGCATGATGCCATTATTGGCTAGAGTAACCGTGTCGTCATCGGCGTAGTCGCTCCCACCTTCCTTGGTGAGACGTCCCTGCACCACTATGTAACTCTCGCTAGGATAGACAAATAGATCTTGAGTTTCGACGTTGATTCTTATCTCTCCTGCATTGTTGAAACTCGTTCCGGTTACCGGTTCGTATTCGTGAACCTCATATTCTTGAATACTTTCATTTTTCACTATGCTTTGTGCTATATCTAGTATATTTGCCATTTTTTAAAGGGTTTTTGTTTTTTGTTAATTAATTAGCTTGCTTTTTTTTTATCTAAAAATAGTTTTAATTATTTTTTATTATTATTTTTCTCTCCTATATATATATGTGTAAACAAGAAAATGTTAAAGAGAGTAAATAAAAAAAAAATTGTTTTCTTTATCAAAACTTTGTCTTCTGTAATTGTTGTTCATAAAACTTTCCAATGATCTCTTCTCCATCCAAAGCTTCGATTTCGTAAGTCACCGGATCGGTGTGAAATATTTTGATTATCACGAAGATTTCCGAGGTCCATCGAGGAGTATAACCCTTTTCGAAGTGCTTCTTATCAGCGTAGATTCTCACTCGACCACCGACCGCAAATTTCGGCGTTCTAGACTTCTTCCTGATCTTAGATCTCTCAGGATATAGATTCGCGTAGACCCGTTTTTCGTTTCGAGGATCGCTAGCTTCCACAGGAGTCATCTTGATTGATCTGTGTCACATGTTGTTGTAATCTTTGACCAGACCGTTCAGAGCGTATATGTATTTCTTGGTCGAATTCGCCGTGAAGTATCTATGCATCTTTTCCTTCATCGTTCGATTCCAACGTTCCACCACGCTGGCTTTCTCTTCGTTTTCGATCGAGTAGAGGTCAACCAATCGATGAACGTGCTTGTTGTAGAATTCCTTTCCCTTATCCACCCACAATTTATTTGGTTTTTGAGAAGACGAGTCAAACACGCTCTTCAGAGCCTCGGCGACGCAAGGTCCCGATTTATTCTTCAAAGCTCTGATCCAACCATATTTGGAAAACACGTCGATGACAGTCAATAGATATTTGACACCCTCGTTCCACCTCGAAAACGATCTCATGTCGACCAAGTCGGCAGACCAAATATCATCCAAACTCTTCACAAACACCCTTCTCTTTCGAAATTTACGCATGATGGGTTTGTGTAACTCCTCGGCCAATTCGCTCGTCAATAATCGTTTCTTCTTTTCAGATGCGCTTTTTTTTTGAACGCCCCATCCGAATCGACGTTTCGCACCGATCAGATTACGGACCAGCGAACGTTCTATCTTCTCTCTCCTGGTCGGATTCGATATACCTCTCAATTTCGCCAACATATTTTTATCGCAGACATCGTTGCGAGTCTTGGTGTCAGGCTGTCCGGCGTAGCATAGATAGTGATCATACGCGGCCACGTCCACCCTATTCACAGGTTTGCTCCAAGATTTAGGAGTCAGATCGGCATTGAGTCTTTTGTTCAATTTCGTTCCAGGTCCCGTGAAACTGTGACCAGGCAGATGCATTTCGAAAGGTAGATTATTGATAATTTTATTCACGATGCCTTTACCTTTGCTCGCGTTCTTTTTTTTGACGAATCGAGTCTTGATAGAACCACACACGTCGCAAATTATGCGAAGCATCTGTCTATCATTTTTAGTTCATACTTCTTGAGAATTACTCATCTCGGTAACTCTCTTACACTTTACGCAATACATTTTTTGAGAGTTATTTAAATTAATTTCGTTTTTATTTTATAGATAAATTTAATATTTCTTTTTTAAAAATTCTGTTCTTATTATATATATTTTTTTTTCAATCGCTGCTCTTGAGTTCTATCATCTTACTGAATTCCTCCCTAGCCTCATTCCTTCCCTTTTCCATGAGAGAATCCTTCATCTGTTGAGTCTTGATTCTCACAGCTTCTTTCATGGCTTCATATTTCGTTTTCTCACCCAATATCGTGAAGTATTCTCCGTCCGATATCCTACCATCTTTCAATGCCATCGAGATCATTTCGGATGTCGTGTCGATCTTGGAGTCGACCAAGATGCGAATCTTGTCATGTTTCCTCGCCTTCAGATATAATTTCCTACTCAAAAAGTTTCCGAGCGTGCTAAACAATCCAGCGGCGAGAGCCACTCCTTCTACGGTTAACACAATCGGAATACTGACCGCAGTCGACAACAATCCGATGCCAGCCGTGTGTAAACCCATGGAAGTCGTGATGAGTGTCGTGTCGATCGCGTTGATGAATTTCACGAAATGCGAATACTTCTTCTTGAGAGAACGACGAGAATCTCTCTCTTGAGTTAGATACGCTTGGATTCTACTGATTTGATCGATGCGATACCTCTCTCCTCTTTCTTTTTCTTCTAGCGATGGTGCCATTGGCAAAACACCGTTCGGCTTCTCATCCTCGTCGTTATCTAACGTCAGATACAATTTATTTGTGGTTCTCATTTTTGTGTTTTTTTCTTTCTAATATTAGATAAAAAATTTATGTGTGTATTTATTTTTATTTTCTATTCTCCCTTATTTTATATCAACGAGAAAAATTAGACGTATGCTTCATTGAACAATAATTTCATGATGCATCCCTTGTCTCCTAAAGTCAGACTTCTACGTGCCAATTTCAGTTCTTCCGAAACTGTGGTCTTGTCTCGATCCTTACAAAAGAGTAATCTCTTCCAAAACATGATCACTTCATCGATTTGAACGCGTTCGAACACCGGTTCAAAATACTTGACGACCATATCTTCCCTTTCCATCGTCAGACACGAATGATTCTCATGATCAAAGTCTGGGTGATCCCGACATCGGATGCATCATTCTAACAAGAGGCAACCTAGTTGTTCGTTCACACAGAATGCGTAGGCTCTCATCAGCATTTTTAAAAGAAACCTTGCTCTAATAGTCTGGGAAGCATTCATGATTTACGTATTTTTTATTATCTATTCGATTTGATATATTTATTTTTAAATAACTATTTATTTATATTTTTTTTTCTCTCCTATATATATCAATCACTTTTTTTATTTCCTCTCCTCAAAACCGATTCTATCATGATTTCATCTCACAAAACTCAAGAGATGAATCGGCAAATCGTTTTTTCACCGATCAAATCGCACCCTATACCGTCCCAAACACGATCGGGAACGTGGCAGTGGTTTGCTGGTTTGGTATCACCTTTTTTCCATGTACCATACAGAGGTCAATTTTCTGATCTAGAATCGGCAAATGGGTTTCCCCAATCGGATCACACTTTAACCGTTCAAACATTCGTTGGTGAACGTATACCTACTTATACCTACTTAGGTGATACAGAATTGGCAAACCACTTTTTGATGCTGATACAGAATCGGCAAAACGTTTTTTGCTCGCGTTCACCAACGATGGATCGATGGTCTAATCCGCGATGGGAATGTAGAGAACACATGTTTAATTATATTTTCTTAAAATTTCATACATTTTTTCACTCTTGAGCGACGTGTCGAATGTATGCATTCGCCAACGGTTATTTGAACGTTAAAAGTGCAATCTAAAACAATGGCCGATTCTGTATCACCATAAAAAAACGACATTTTTTGCACTTGTACACGATTTTAACACTGAATCCTATGGCGGTGTACATACATGTACGTGTACATGTACAAAATCGTGTACAAGTGATACGGAATAGGCATTTTCTACCTACTAATGTAAACACCATATTTCTGTGGTGTGCTCAAGAATAGCAAGTGCATTTTTTGTACTAAATAGGGCAAAGAAAACTTCTTCCCACGAAGGTAATGAAAATTTTATAAGTCTCATTGATCCATTGTCATCTAATATATGGTATCCAGGTCTGGGGTCATTCGACCTACACCAGTAGAATTCTAAAGCTACAAAAAGAGCCGTCAGGATCATAACAAAGAACTCATATCTCTCGCACACATATCCCCTCTTCAGGGATGACGGAGGTAGTATGTCTAGTATGTTTCAGGTATAGGTTGGGGGATCTCATCGGGGATATCATGTGATGTCATAGTCACGTGACTCAGTGGCGCCATGTTGTGTTGTCATGGTAACCCGCGTGAGCGGCAATCTTGTGAAGTCATCCCCATAGTGATATGTGGTGTTAGTGCGCATGCGCAGTGCGTGTTGTTAGGGTGACACGTGTTTCTGTCGTCCATTTTGTTTACTGGAGGCCGCTATCTTGGTTTCTATGGTAGCACGTGGTTGCTATGTGATCTAAAACCTTCTTATATGACAGGTATGTTCGGAGGGTATGTTCCTTTGTACAGGAGTAATTTCCCGATACGTAGAATTACCCAAATTAAACCTGACAATCCCTCTAAATCACCAAAATCCACTTTATTTACTACGGATTTCCCCCAGAATCCTTTTTAGGACCGCCATACCGTAGATTTTAATAGTAGCACGTAGTGTTATGGTACTGAGGGGGACCCTGGGGGTACGTTCGATTGAATTAGAGTAGTTTTTCTGGTTCGGATCCCCCCCCCCAGAATCCCTTTTTTAGAATATACCATTTAGTTTTTTCCCAAGAGATGCGTTCCTTTTCATAAGTCATTACCCAGAATCCTCTGCTTCTACCTGGAACTATATTTTTATAAATTCCTACGCTCTATTTTTTTTTAACATCCTTAACAGACCCCCAACTAATTGTTAGGGTCTATATTTAGCAATTTCTTTAAACGACACCCCAACTACATTACATGACTTTAAATAATAAATTTAATGAGGATCAAGATGTTTCTACACTGATCAATCATATCGAAGTTAATCGACCAATCAGATTAGTATATTCCCATTGTGTTTCTTTCCCATATACTTCTATACTAATTTTCTAACTTTCCCAACTTTAATCTATAATCCTATAGGAAACAAACACAAAAGCCCACCGAGACTGAAAATATCAGTGAAAAAATGTCGCGACGTCGTGACGTTTTCAAAAACGTCCGTCACGTAGAGTTAAATTCCCGAGAATAGTAACGTCACGTCATTCTGTTTCGATTCTTCGAACTGAACACATCGCGAGAGAGTTTTCTATAGCAATTTTGCCTTCACAAATATTTTATGAAGATGGAGTCTGATGCTGCTACTGCCGGGGCTGATGTTTATAACTGTGAAGAGTGTGGGAAGACCTTTACTGCAAGAACGAATCGGGATCGCCATGTGCGTACCCAGCACGGGGGAGAGAAGAAGACCTACGACTGCATCAATTGTAACAAGACCTTTACTAGGAAAGAGAAGCTGGACCAGCATCTGAAGAAATGTTTGGATACCTATACATGCATGGAATGCGGCCAGGAGTTTAACCAACTACTCTATTTTAACCGTCTCCAGAGCGTCGCCCACCGACCAGTTCCTGTACCAGCTAAAAGGAAGACTGATGGACCGAAGAGAGGACCAACCAAACAGCCACGGACCACGACGACCACCCGGTATGCTGTTGACCCGATTGATTTTGACAAGAATATGATGTCCGAAGAAGAGACCGATGAGATGTTGAATGTATACGAAGATAACTGGAGTTCTATTAGAACTCGCCATATGATGAATAGAAACGTCCAGGACCTGTATAACTACCGGATCAACAGTGTGAACCTGAAGATGATGAATGATGAATTGATGACTCCTGTATTTTTGCCACAACAGCTAAGATTTAAAATTAATCTTAGTTTTGGTTTTATCCTGAGTCACAATGAAACGAATGAACTGAAGTATTACCACCCATCACAAAACAACGCTCGGGTACTTGATGTTCCACAGATCGTATGCTTCCAAGAAAACTTTGAAGAATTTCTAGACGATGTCAAAGAAGCAGATAACCTGGAATGGGCAAAGTTAAAACGACCAAACACCAAATGGCTAGTGGAGAGAGTGTCCCCTTTGATGTGAATAAGCTGAAAGACCGCCCAGTTGGAACGGTAGAAGATCTTCCAGATTACATTCCCCAGAACAAAGCAGTAAATGCTTTGGTGAAAGATAAACAACGCCAGTTTACCTCCGAAGACAACCTGTGCATCTTCCGATGTTTAGCTTTATGGAGTGGTTCCACAACAGACAACCTCAACTATACAACAGATTCCATGTACAACAAATATACGAAGAAGCCAAAGAATGAATTCGTGGAGTAACCTTAGCCGAATTACCCGACCTGGAGAAATGTTTTGAAGTTAATATCCAAGTATATGAGCTTGTCAAGAATGATGAAGACCAAATTGTTTCCAAACTAGTCCAGAGATCTCATAGAAATTTTGAGAATACCATGTATGTGAACGTCTACAAGAACCATTTTAGCTACATCATCGATATAGACCAATACTGTAAATCATTTGAATGCGGCAAATTATGGAAAAATGAATTTCTACTCAACAGGCACGAGAAGACATGTACAGATGAAGTGAAGCACCAGTATGTCGGCGGTGTATACCATCCACCCCAGTCCGAATTTGATCTGTTAGAAGATGAAGGTATAGAAGTGACTGAAGAGAAGTTTTATCCATACCGTGCAACCTTTGATTTTGAAAGTTACTTTATAACAAATCCAGTCTACCTGCTGACAGTGATAAACTGATGCGGGAAGCAGAACACCGACCATTGAGTGTGAGCGTATGTAGTAATGTTCCAGAATACCAAGAACCGAAGTGTTTTATTACTAACGGAAATTGTCAAGAACTTGTTGAAGAAACAATGACTTACCTCACAGATGTTTCATCTCATTGCCATCAACTGATGCAGGACTATCATGCGTGGACTTTATTTCAACTCAGACAGAAAATTGATGAAACACTGGAAGCGGAAACCCGAGCAACTGGAGAAGATACACTCAAGATGCACCCTCTACAGTTCGTACTAGTACCCTCTTTGGGGAAATTTTTGTTTATTAAAAAAAACATGTCCAACTTAGCAATTCAGACGTTTTCATTTCTCATTTTTTTAAATATTCACAACAGAGAATTTCTTAGTAATGATGATGATGATGATTTATTTCTTTGATTATACAATAGGGGTAGCCTAAAAAACACCGGGAATCAACTTTTTTTTAAATGAAACTAAAAAGTTTTGAATGGAACTAAAAGGTTTGTTACAAAAACAAAATGTGTATCATCCTGTTCCAATAGGGGTAACCTAAAAGATACCATGAATCAACATTTTTTAAATAAATGGAATGAAACTAAAAAGTTTGAAATGAAAGATGTGTATCATCTGGTTCCAATGGGGGTAACCTAAAAGATATCATGAATCAAACTGGCGTTGTTTATCTTTCACCAAAGCATTTAGTGCTTTGTTCTAGAGAATGTAATCTGAAAGATCTTCTTCCATTCCAATTGGATGGTCTTTCAGCTTATTCACATAAAAGGTGACATTAGTAACTCTCTCCACTAGCCATTTAGTGTTTGGTAGTTTTAACTTGGCCCATTCCAGGATATCTTCTTCCGTGACATCATCTTGAAATTCTTCAAAGTCTTCTTGGCAGCATACGAGCTGTGGAACATCAAGTACCCGAGCGTTGTTTTGTGATGGGTGGTAATATTTCAGTTCATTCGTTTCAATGTGCCTCAGGATAAAACCAAAACTAAGATTAATTTTAAATCTTAACTGTTGTGGCAAAAATACAGTAGTCATCAATTCATCATTCATCATCTTCAGGTTGACATCGTTGATCCGGTAGTTACACTGGTCCTGGACTCTTCTATTCATCATATGGCGAGTTCTAATAGAATTCCAGTTATGTTCGTATACATTCAACATCTCATCGTTCTCTTCTTCGGACATCATATTCTTGTCAAAGAAAATCTTTAAAGAAGTAGCACGGTTCATGTCATTAACATAAAGCAAACCTAAAAGAGGCCCAAAAATGGAGCCCTGAGGAACGCCACATGTGATTTCTTTCGGGTCAGACTTATGTTCGTTATAAGAGACAAATTGTTTCCTACTCGAAAAATAGCTTTTGAACCAATTATTACTTATTTCCCTTATACCATACCTTTCTAACCTACTTAAGATGATGTGACGCCCACTTTTGTAGTAATTACCACTTTTGTGGTAGCTCACCACTTTTGTAGTAGAAAACGCCCACTTTTGTGGTAGCTCACCACTTTTGTAGTAACGTCGCCCACTTTTGTAGTAAAATGAGGTCTCCACTTTTGTAGTAACCGTCGCCCACTTTTGTCATAAAAAAACAAAGTCACCACTTTTGTAGTAACGTTTTTACCACTTTTGTAGTAAAATATTTCCCAGTTTTCAAAGGCTAAAATTATTCGCGCTATATGATCAGAGTTAAATCATAGAATTTGGCTTTTCTCACTGAAGGAACTTTGTATAATTCGACCCAAACTTATATTGACCAGTTACTTTGGGAAATCCATGCAAAACAATTGGCACTTTAATCCTTTACCTAATAGGGCTCTTATTGAGATTATCAAATTTCGTATTTTTTCCAGTATAAGTTCCACCTATTTTCAATGAAACTACACATTGTATAAACATTTGGATATCATTAGAACCCAAAAAGCCGATTCTGATAATATCCAAATTTCAATAGGTCTGCGAGAAATTTTGGAGATATTTAAGGCTATTTTAGGCTTAATGTGGTCAATGTTCGGGCCGTTTTCGTCTTTATGTTGGGTAAGTGGTCAGCGTTTGACGCCTTCAGTCCGGTGGCAGTTGACCGCACATATCCATTCTATAAAACGCATTTTCAATCGGTATATTCCTCCCAGACAGTCTGCAAGTATGCATGAATACTTGAATATTGCATTATACTACAAATATTGCTTGTGCGGATATTTTAAGGGCAACTCTGTTTTATGCGTCTTGTTATGGCTTCTGTAAATGGGGGTGGGGGGGGGATCTTGAGGCTTGCGATTTTAGAATACGGTTTTATCTACTCTTTAAGCTCATCTAAAAATTATTAAAATCTTCGAATTTATCATTTTCCCGTTCCTTACACAAAGGTCGACAAAGGAATACACATTGTTAGTACGCATCGCTGGCTGTCTGAACTCGTTTCCTCATGTGGGTCACAATGCATTAAGGCGCACTGCACGTCGATTGTGTACGTCTTGATGTTGGAGAGCTGATAGCTGCTCGTCCGTGCTCACCACGACGTTGTCTGTGAAGGTGGGGATGGGAAGAGAGACTTGGGGGACTCCGGTTTCCCCCGCTTGTAGAGCTTTTATCGACACTGAACGATTCTGCTGTTGAAGTGTCTTTAAACTCAGACGGGTTTCTCTTTTATAAAACAAAGTTTTTTTTCTGAAATCACTACTTGATGGCCCTACATACAAATCCCAAGTTTCGGCCTAATCGCCCCAGTAGTTTACGAGATCGTTACTGCGCATGCGCGAAGACGGACCCCCACCCAAGGTCCGATGGATGGAAAACCTTTCCAGGACCGAACTACATACGCATGCTAAGTTTCGTCCCGATCGGCCCAGCCGTTTTCGAGTCTATAACGAAAACACACACACACAGCGGCATATTAAAAGGAAAAAAACGTTTCAGTAGGAAATGTCTGTGCCAGTCACATTACCAAAAACAATTGAAATATTTAACAGCTAAGCTCAGTGCTCAAACAAGACAATTTTATACCCTACCAAAGATCCACAAGGACCGTTCTTCATGGACGGATGACTTAACTCCACCAGGGAGGCCAATTGTAACAGATTGTAATTCGGAATCTTATGCGATCTCGGTATTAATTGATTATCATCTGAAATCTATAGCAAATAGACATCCGAGCTATCTAAAAAATACACAGGATTTCCTGTCAAAAATTTCGAAATTGAAAATATCGAAAAATGCAATTCTGGCTACTTTGGATATCGACAGTATGTATACGAACATTGATATTGACAAAGGTGTTAAATCAGTTAAAAATGCATTTGAAAAATATCCGGATGCAAAACGTCCGGATGAACAAATTTTGGATCTTTTAGAGCCGAGCTTAAAAGGTAATGACTTTCAATTCAATGGAGAATATTTTCTACAAATAATGGGTTGTCCTATGGGTAAAAGATTCAGTCCTAATTTTGCAAGCATATATGTAGCGGAATGGGAGGAAAATGCCTTAAGCAAATGTGCAAAGCATCCTCTCGTATACCTCAGGTATTTAGATGACATTTTTATTATTTGGGAACATTCAAAAGAAGATTTTGATGAATTTTTAGAAATTTTGAACAGTCACGATCCAAATATTAAATTGAAAGCTAGATTATAAAGTATATTTTAAACCAACTGATTCACATCAATTGTTGCACACAAAATCATTTCATCCTCAACATACATACACACACCCTCACCCTGACCCACACACACCCTCACACGCACACACACACACAGAGACACACAAGCTCAAATATATAGTAGACTAGCTGGGGTGCCCGACTTTGTCCGGGCTACAGAGATGGTCACTGTGCATGCACAAAGATTGGCTAACACGCCATAGCCGACGGTGGCAAATCACTACCCGGTGGAACGTACATACAAATTCTAGGTTTCGTCCCAATCGGATTTGTAGTTTCCGAGATCGTCACTGCGCATGCACAAAGATAGGCTGTCACCTCATAGCCGACAGAGGCCAGTTAATTCCGACATACAAATCCCAGGTTTCGCTCAAATCGGGCCAATAGTTACCATACGCGTTACCATAATAGTTACCATACGCGAGGATAACCCCCCCCCCCTCCCCTCTCTAGAGCCGATGGTGGCAAATCACTACCAGATAGACCATACATACAAATCCCAAGTTTTGTCGTGATCGGCCCAGTAGTTTCCGAGATAGTTACTGCGCATGCGCGAAGACAGGTCCCCCACCACATACCCGACGGTGGCAAATAATTAACCGATGACCCTACATACAAACACCAAGTTTTGTGCCGATCGGCCCAGTAGTTTTCGCGATCAATACTGTGCATGCGCGAAGATGGCCCCCCACCACAACCCGGGAAGGTTTTAATCTATTCGGACATGTGGGTGGGGCCATCTTAGCGCATGCGCTGTGACAATCACGAAAACTACTGTGCTGACTGGCTTAAAACCTGAGATTTGTATGTAAGTTCCATCCGGCGGTGTCCTGGGCCACTCACATTGCTCATGCTCGGCTCAGCTGTCCATGTAAATCATTCCTGTACGGAGCAGGGCCTCGAGCTAGTCTATTAAACATTTGAGTTTATTTGTCTGTGTCTGTGTGTGTGTCTGTCTGTGGGTTTGCTATAGACTCGAAAACGTCTGGACATATCAGGACGAAACGTGGCATGCACATGTAGTTTGGTCCTGGGAAGTTTTCCACCCACTGGCCCGTCTTCACATCTTTGTCTGGCTGCCTGTGTGTTCGCTATAGACTCGAAATCGAATGGGTTGATTGGGACGGAACTTGGCAGGCGTATATATTCCGGTCCCGGGAAGCTTTTCCACCCATCGGACCCAGGGTGGGGGCCCGCCTTCGCGCATGTGCAGTGACAATCTCTGAACTACTTTTGCGATCGGGACAAAACCTGGGATTTGTATGTATGGTCCATCGGGTAATCATTTGCCATTATAGGGTATGGGATGGGAGCTAATCTCTGCGCATGCGCAGTGACAAAAACTGATTCGCCATCGTCGGGTGTGTGTACGGTCAATCGGGTAATGATTTGCAGGGTTGGGAGCCAATCTTTGCGCATGCGCAGTGACAATTTCCGGCCTCCATCTAGTCTATCTACATATTTGAGTAATCTTGCTTGTCTCTTTGTCTGTCTGTAGGTATAGACTCGAAAACGTCCGAGTTGATCTGGGAAGAAATTTGGCATGGGTGTGTGGTTCAGGCCCGAGAAGGTTCTACGCTACTCGGACGTGGGGTGGGGTCCGTCTTCGCTCATGCGCAGTGACGATCTCTGAAACTACTGGGCCGATCGGGACCGATCGGGACGAAACCTTGGATTTGTATGTAGGGTCCATCGTGTAATCATTTGCCATTGTCGGGTATGGGGTGGTGCCCGGCTTCGTGCATGCGCAGTGACGATCTCGGAAACCACTGGACCGATCGGGACGAAAACTGGCATTTGTAGAAGTCATTATCTCCCAATGGAGTAATTATGTCCTAATTAGGGGACAATGCTTCTAATTAGGACCTAGGAGATAATAAGCCCCAACTAGGAGAAAATAAGTTCTTATTAGGGGATAATAGCCCTAATTAGGAGACAGTAACTCCTAATTAGGACATAGTATCTCCTAATTTGGAAATAATGGGATATGTTAGTCCCTAATCTTCTCCTCAAACACAGTTTGTTGGTGTCCTGTCGTCGCTGTCCTCTGCTTGTTACCTTAACACCAGCCGCCAGGCATTCTATATGAAACTTGCCGCTTACATTTGTACCTCTGAAATAAATTATCCCTCCCCTAAAAATAGCTAAAATAAAATCATATTGGAAGCGCTCTGTTTCCATTCTATCTTTCGCTGTACAAACATTGGTTAGGCGAATTCTCATGACTCCGGGCTGACTTCCAACACCAGAGCCGACTTCTCCTGACCTCGGGACAGACATCTCACGCCAGTATCAACTTCTCCTCACCTCGCAAGGCCGACTTTTGCGGGCGACTTCTTTGAAATCGATTTCTCCGGTTCCCCGGACCAACTTCTTCAGGCCGACATCTTTTATTAGGATGGGGGTTTTAAGAAACAGCTTTTTAGGACTGACCGTAGTAATGGTTTGAATTCCCTATTGACATCACGAAGTCGCTTTGCTACCTACACCCCAGTTTAGTACAGGGGGTATGTACTAGACACACAATTCAAGTACATAAGAGTACGTTCCGGTAGTGTAGTAATGCTATAAAAAGCCCGACCTCGCCTTATTTTTCTTACTTTGATGAAATGATGTCCGCAATATTGGTTTCCCTGGTAACCACATTTCACATTGTGGCCTAAAGGTCGGTACTAGTACAGACGAATGTTTTCTGGCTCCGTCCCCCGTCCCATTAACTTCGACCACAATCAATTACCCCAAAGAGCTCAAAATTGGTTATTTTTCCGTACTTCGTCAAAGAAGAACCTACCTCCCCTTTCTCTCATTTGATAACTTTTAGGCTGAACATGGTTGCTAACCAAGAGAGTACCGTATATAGTATTGCTTAATCAATGGTAGTATAATAAACCCATAAGAGACACAAATACAAATAATCCCCTTTCACCCCCTCCCTCCGGCTCCTTTTTGATGAAGAGCCACTATTTTCAAGTTTCCTGTATAACAATGTTTAATTTGGCGGTACTATAACCAAGTGATAACGTGCCAATGCAAATAATATCACTGCCCCTCCCTTTCAAATGAGTCAAAAAGACGGTTTGTCTTTTTTCCAGCATTTGAATTGCTGCAAAATTTCTAATTTTGGGTATTTATCCAGTCACTGTTCTCAGTAACCCCAATTCCAACGCCCTATGTTACCGCCCCATTGCTAAACATCAGGCAAGCCCCTGGCGGCCCAAAATGAGTCTGTGGAAGCTATTAGGATGTGCGCACAATGCTCTCTTTTTCATACTACTCTTTGACTCATTTCGCTATTTTGGTGTCCCAGCGCCCCATTTCAACTATTTGTATCTATGTCCCAATTTTAGCACCTCCTTTTAGCGAGGGATTTATAAGCATCAGGCTTTTTGGTGTCCGCAATTGAGTCCATGAGACCGATGAAAATTAGCGCAATGTTCTATTTTCCATACGTCTCAAAATGAGGGGGGGGGGGGGGGGGCATGGAAAATGAAAGCATCGCGCCCATTTTCATAGCTTTCACAAACGCATTTTGGGTGTCAAAGTTAAGGAAACGGGACCTAAAAACATTACCTCGTACTATAATACAAACCTTTGGGCTACAAAGGGAAATAGGGTACTGTAGTGAACCCATACGACGGGCAACGAAGTCAAAGTAGGTAAAATAGAATCATAGGTATACGAGTAATTGTTTTTTTCCGGGGGAGCGGCCAGTGGGATGGGGTCTTTGCTTTTAATGCCCTATGTATAGAATTGTCTGTACCAATCCTGATTCGCCGAAGACCTCCGGTATATACCTGTGTCTGCCACAGTAGATAAAATTTCTCGAGATATTTGACCTATTGGCGCCATCCTATAAGCTAACAGTGAAGGAGATGGGCAACTCCGGCCACATTTCTCAACTCCAGGGGAGAGGGGACAAACTTGCCCAAAGCAATACAAGGGGTTGGCAACGAGGGTGTAGGCCTTAGGCTTTTGTCGTTGGTGTTCTTTATATAGAACTGCCCAGTCGCCGTAGGCCACCTATGTATACTCATACCCAACCCAACAAAATAGCCCCCCGGACCACTTATATTTTTCCAGACTTATGCACCTACACCTATTTCTGTAGATTTCTATACAGAGTCTCCCAGACAGCCCAAGCCATTACCACAGTCGTCAGTGCCAGATATTAAAAGGTACTCCTCGACCATTTCTATGAATTTAATTCACACATCAATACCCATATCCCTAGAGAAATTCTATGTATATAGAAGCGATTACCAATACTGGCGCGCTATAGGCCTCCCGCGTGTATTCATACTAGAGTCTAAAATTGGGACCCTCTTATGACGTCATAACGTCGGCGCAGTCAGAACGTTTCCAAATTCCCTTCACATTCTAGAACGTTTTTGTGAACATGTCTTGTGGGACAAACGTGTTCTATTGACACCCGTGTTACTACTCGCGTCTATCATGAAAGGATGGCCGAGTGAATACAGAAGATCTACCCCAGCCCCAGCCCCACCCCTTTCACCCATTCCAGAAGACGTAGGTCTGAAAAAGTTGGTTCTGAGAAATCGGTCCCAGAGAAGTCGCACCGGAAAAATTGGCCCGCACTTGTCGGCCCGAGAGGTCAGGAGAAGTCGGGCCTGGAGTTAGAAGTCTGCCCGAGGTCAGAACTCGACTCTGAGAATGTCAGACTGAGGTAAGGAGGAGTCAGTCTGGAGTCATAAGTCACACCGCCAAAATTTATACTTCGAAAGAAATAAATGGAAACAGGGTGTTTCTAATAGAATTTTATTTTTACTACTTTTCACGGGGATGGATTGAGGGGGGCGGGAGGGGGGGGAATCATTTATCTTAGAGGTACAAGATGTAAACAGAAAATTTATAACGAATGCCTGGCGGCTGGTGTTTCTGTAACAAATTGAGGACCGCGCCGAAATGACACCAACAAATTGTGTTTGAAGGGAAGATTCGGGAATTATATACCAAATTATCTCCTAATTAGGATTTACTGTGTCTTAATTAGGAGTTAGTATCTCCTAATTATGACTATTATCTCCTAATTAGTAGTTATTATCTGCTAATTAGGAGATACTGAGATCTAATTAGGACATAGTATCTCCTAATTAGTAGTTAATAAGTCCTAATTAGGAGTTATTATCTCTTAATTAGGAGGTATCGTCTCCTAATTAGGACATATCTCCTAATTAGGACTTATCTCCCAATTAGGACATATTATCTCCTAATTAGGACTAATTATTTCCTAAACAGGCGTTATTATTTCATAATTATGACTTAGTATCTCTCAATCACGAGTTATTATCTCGGTATTTCTAAATTAGGACATATAGTATCATTCTTTTTTTTTAGATGTGGCACTGATACGCTTCCATTTTTATTCAGTTTGGTTAAAACAAAGAATACTGAAGACGCCGGTGTTCTGTTTCTTATTTTGCAATATCTTCTGAAGAAAGAAACATGATCATATGCGCAGGAACATTAATGGTTACAAGTTTATGAAAGAACTGTTTGCCTTTTCCAGTTGCTAAATAATACAATTGAAACTTTCACTTTTCCCTCACAGAATTTGAGTTCCCATCCCCTACTGGTAAACGCTCGTTGAGCCTTTTAGTGTTCCAGGATGGAAAATAATAAAAAAAACACATTTCTGCCAAATTAATAAATGTTTCATTTTGTGCTTTTAAAACATACTCTATGACTCTAACTGGAATGAGCTCGGCGAGCACGTTACAATGAGAGCCTATAAGCTATGTTTCGACAGAAAAATGCAAAACAGGCAGATAACAAGAAATTGAATTGCTCTTTCAAAATGAAGTTTGTATGTCTATTTTTGTCTCATAATGAATAAAAACACATTTTTGTGTGCATTGAATCATTTTTCGTACGAAAAATGATTTATTTTAGAATTAAAATGATGGGGATCCATGTTAGCCAGGTATTGAAGTACCTTATCTGTTGTTCTGCCAGGTATTCGTGCCACATGCTAACCAAGAAGAGACAATGATAATGGTTCTAATTTATATTCTGTAACTGGTGCTTTAAGTGATGCGAGTATTGGGCTTCCAGTGTAGGGCCCAAGACGTGAGACAAACAAAAAAAAACTGTTTTCAGCCCCTTAGATTGGCTCGGAAAAAAGTAACACTGGGCCGCGTATACATGTAAGTAATGGAAAATGTGGGGAAGAGGAGGGGAGTCCAAGGCTTTGCTTATATCTAAATTACTCTGGAACCAAGTACCGGGAGCCTCTGGAAGCCAGAAACAAGGAAACGCTCAAATGGAAGTGCCCACCGCCACTTTTCCGACAGTCATTTCTTCGTCAATCATATATGTACCATTTTCATTTTATCTCGGACTACTATAAATAATTATTAATTACTTCATTCATTAATTATTATTCCCTCCATATTTGACGTCTGGGGACAAATGGCCTATTTGGTCTAGGAAGACCTAAAAAATAATCAACCAATTGTTATATTCATATTGTGAACATAACAATTGATTGATTGGTTAGTAGTTGTAACAAATAACCAAATTACCTCCAAGGAATCTCAAACTTTCCAGCAAACGTACAAATCACGGAAAATTCTCATGAATTAACTCATCGCACCACACCACAGAGATAAAAAGTATTCAAACATTCCATATATTTGATCATTCACCTATGTTTTGGTCCACGGAAACTGTTTCCTATATCAGATGTCAGTGTTGGGTCTCCTGCAACCCCTTATAACAGCCGAAGTGTTCTCTAAGAATTTGTGACAACCGCTCTCATCTTTGACTTTGGGGACCTACCCCCCCCCCCCCCCCCACCACCACCACCACCACCCCTGCTCATCGCTATGTAAGTCTCTCCTCGACAGGATTTTCCTACATGTGCCAACGACGTTTAATTTGAAAGCGTGCGTGCATGATTATGTACGTAATACTCACCTGTATTGAATATTCGTCTTCAGATAAAACATCGCAATAAAAGCTTCTCTTCACAAGGGAAAAATAATCTTCTCTTTACAAGAAAAATTGCGCAAAGATGCAGTTTCAGTTATAAAAAAAAAAGAGCCCACTAAAAAGCAAAATTGCAAAAATGTCATTATTATGGTTTTGCTACAGGTGCGTCTTTTTTATGATAGAAATCGACAACTTCGCGTATCTTTACCATTTCGACATGATAGAAGTCGACAACTTTGATTTTCTCCCAAAGGACCAGCACTTCAACATCAAAGAATAGCACAGGTCTGTTAGAAATGTTATGTTATCAAAATTACAAAAAATTAACCTATGAAACTTTGGGCAGAGAGTTCCGTTTCGTCGATCTGAAAATCTCACACCCTTCTCATCTGAATGAAAAAGGGTGAATCTGAAATGAAACTGGCAAAACATAGTATCGTCAAAACCTTTTGTAACGCTTGGAAAATGCCAAGGTTGATTAATTTTGGTTAAACACGTAAACAGCCAGAGTCATAGAGTGCTGGATAGTGTCACGGGGAGGAAGCCGGGGAGAACTATCGGACAGAGACAAGTCACAGTCAAACTGTTTAAGTTACTAATCCCACTGAAGTAGGGTTAGCATTGGTTAAATGTACGGACATACTCAATGAGCGGCATGCCTTATCACACAACGACATACTTGAATATAAAATACACAATATGTAATCACAAATAGAAACCCCACAAACACTTTTAAAACGACCTGACACCCAACCCACATATGCCCATAGTACTGGCTGAAAGACGAACGGACAGACCGAATATATTCCTGTCATAGTAATCTCAACAAAGAGAGCTCAACCTAAAATAAAAAGATGAAGATGAAAATCTGATCATTTCGTGTGGACATCTGAAATGAAATGGTTCGTTCAAAATTTTCAAAGTCTAACAGTTTTTGAAAATATTACTACAAAAGTGGTAAAAACGTTCCTACAAAAGTGGTGACTTTGTTTTTTTATGACAAAAGTGGGCAATGGTTACTACAAAAGCGGAGACCTCATTTTACTACAAAAGTGGGCGACGTTACTTCAAAAGTGGTGAGCTACCACAAAAGTGGACGTTTTCTACTACAAAAGTGGACAGTTACTACAAAAGTGGGTCAATTGTGTCAAATGCTTTTGAAAGGTCAAGGAATTTCTAAAGGGTACTACTTTTATTTTTATTGTTATTTTCTTTCGCTATAGTTTTTAACAGTTGCATGACTGGATGAAATGTACTATGATTTTTCCTAAATCCATACTGATGATGGTATTGAATGTCAAAGTGGTCTAGGTAATTAATTAGTCGATTGACATGACTTTTTCTAAAACTTTTGAAAAACTATCTAAAATATTTGTCGATCTGTAATTAGAAAAATTATTTTTGTCCCCAGACTTGAATATTGGGATTACCTTAACTATTTTCATTTTGTCTGGAACCATTCTGTGGACAAACGAACAGTTAATTATAGGTGTCAGTGGTACAGCAATTAAATCAATTGAGCACTTCAGGATACTTTGTATTGTTATAGTCTTTACTTTTTTTTGGCTTTCCTCGCTGAAACCACATTTATAATTTCAGACATTGTTGTAGGATTTAGGAACAAATTACTCGATGTATTTCCATCGATATAATCATAGAATGTTTTAGACTTTTGCTATATTTGATCACTCATAGCTTTGCCAATACTAGAAAAGAAATTATTGAATTCTTGTGCTATTTCCTCGGGGCCATTTATTTGTTTGTTATCGTGGTTGAAAAAGGAAGGAAGTTTGGTATCACATTTTGCTTTTTTAATAGTTTCATTCAGAATCTGCCATGTTTTTCGCATATCAAATCTATTTTCCATTAATATATTCTTATAATAAATAGCCTTGCCCTGTTTTTTAACTCTATTAAATATTTTCCAATAATTTTTGTACGTTTGAATATTGTATTTGCGAATCTCAGCTTTTTAACATAAAATTTATGTTTGATATTGGAAGAAGTTACTCGTCCCCCTGTCATACTGGGATGTTATTTTATAAACCTTTTGTTTACATTGACACATCTTAGGGGGAAACCTAGTTCAAAAGCATTCAGGAAAGTGTTCAAGAATGTATTTTAAGATGTGTTTGGACAATCAGACTCCGTGACTGATGAAAAATCGCTTTGTTGCAAAATTGATCTTAAGTTTTCAATTCTTGCCCTATTTATTATTTTTCTTAACCCTTTACCTAACACAAAAGGCAGGCGACACCTGAAAACAAAATTCTTGCATAACTTATTTTTTTATTTTTGCGTCAAATGCATTGCTTATGACCCTTCAATGGAACAAGCTCAGCGAGCTTATTTCAATAGGGCCATAAGTTATATTTTGGGGACAAAAAATGTAAAAATAATAAAAACTGAATGGTGATTTTTGTGAATAGTGCCGACTGGTTTTGGTCGTTACATTGGGTAAAGTTTTAAAACGATTGGTTTTTTACTCGTTTTTCTCTGGGTTATTTTATAATATAATAATATATCTTTATTCTGCAGTATACTAGTACATTAACAACATAACATTACAATCTATAAGAACATAACCTAGTACACAGCATGGAAATAGCATAGCCTAAAAGGCTGTCTTCCTGCCATTCCCACAAAAAAAAAAAAAAAAAAAATATATATATATATATATATATATATCAACACGGTTTGGCATCAGTGTAACAAACGTTCTTTTCAAAGACATAGAACGTACCAAAATGATCTGACACAGTAATAATTACACCGGATAATGAAGAAAATAACATATTATTTGAAAATATATGGTCAATAATTGTAGCAGAGTGCGTTGTTAATCTAGTGGGCTTGGTGATCAAGGGCAGAAACCCTTGGTTAAACATTGTCAATGCAGTTTGCAGTTTTTTAAGTGTGATTCAGATTTTAAGAGGTCAGTTTTCATATCACCCATTATGTAACACAGTAATTTTTCATCGTTTATTGTATTTGTTATGTCATTTAGTTTAGACTGAAAATGATCTAAATCTGCTCTTGGTGCAGTATTTGGTCTGTATATAACACCTATTATTCTTCTTGTTTTATTAATATTAATTTCTATGAACAAGGATTCAATTACGTGTGGAATAAAAACACTCAAATCATCACGCTTTTTGAAGTCAATAGTTTCTTTTATAAACAACCCAATACCCCATCGACCGTCACTAGGGCGATTAATTTTGAGAAGTGGGTGGTAACCTTCTAACGTGTATGACAAATTTTCTGGGATCCAACAATTTCGAACACGCCAGGCTCTTGCAAATTATGTATCAAATCCTGTAGTGGATCCCAATGGACACTGAGACTCTGACAGTTGATCTAGAAGAGGGAGAACAAATTATTTATTTTATTGATTGTGTTTCGAAAGTTATCTGGAAGGTAATAATTACAATCTTCACAGAGTTCTTTGGATGGGGAATCATTTTCATCATTATACAAATTTACAAAATCATATTCTGTAGATGCCTGGATCTGTCCAATGTCAAGCTACCCGCCATTAATTATCAGGTACCCACCAATATCTTGCGCTGCACACCATGCTCTGTTATGCTTATTATGCCCCGACTTGAAAAGTGGAGACCTCTGTTTGTCCGTCCGTCCGTCCGTCCATCCATACCAACATTTTTCCTTGTATCACAGCCACTGCTTCTCCGACTTGAATGATATTTGGTGTTGTAGAGCATCATGGGGGAACAAAACCTGTGTAGCGTGAGTTTCTTCCACACATTTTTTCCAGAGTTATGGCCCTTTTTCACTCTTTCGACTTAGAAAATTTTTGGTCGGACCGGGGGCACTGGCCCACGCTTTGTGTTGCCCCTCTTGTATTGTTTGGGATCATTAGTGGTGGTTAAAACTGAAATACATGACACAGTCTGACACAATATTGATGACAAAAGTTGGGTAGTAGGGGTTATCGATGGAGACAGGGTTCAGTTGAGGAAGGAAAACAATAGTATCTTTGCTGTAAAGAGAGTAGAATATTTCGGCTATAAATTAGCAATGGTGTGGAGTCTAACATTATAAAGCTTATTCTGTTTTGTGTCCTATAGATGTACTTTTGATTCTGTTAGAAACATGTATAATTTGGTCACATGGATCTGTCTTGCCACAATCAACCGAAGAGTGCCCACAGAAAAAAGGGGCATTTATTTATTTATTTGAGTTTAACAACACTTACGACATCCAGGGTCACCACAGTTTTACGGGTGGAGGAAGCTGGAGTACCCGGAGAGAACCACGGAGCAATGGCAAGCAACGACCAGGCTCCACAACCTACTAACTCCACGCAAGCAAGGTTAGCATTGGTTGAAGACAAGTACGGCATCGATGTGCAGTATGCAGTATGCCACCTTGCCCCGATGTGGGTAATCTGGATTAAGTGCCTTAACTAAGGACACAAGTCATTTACTCCTAGTGGGGATCGAACTGTGGACCTTTCGGTTTGAAGTTCACTGTCGTAACCACTGAGCCAGTGCGCTCCCGGTAAAAAGGGGCAAAACTCATGAGGGGATCATGTGGACCGCATAACTTGAGGAGTGGGTCATGTGGACCGCATATGTGTCTAATAGTGTATATCACGCTGGACATCCATGTAAGTTTTCATTAAGATCTGGCTACTATCAGCAGAGTTATGGACTCGTACAAACAAAAATTGTCTATTTTTCAATGGAAAAATGGGCTTAACTCACAAGTGGAATGTGTTGACTGCATAAATAACTTGATAAGTGTCAGAAAGAGCATAAAGTGCTGGCCATGCGTGCGAGATTCCATTAAGATCTGACTACTACTATCTGCTGCGTTATGGACTCCAATGGATGTTTTATAGATGTATGCATGTCTAGACAGATGGCACTTTTTAGTTCACCTGACTGAAAGTCAGCATGAGCTTTTGTGATCACTCACCGTCTGGTATCAGTCGTCTGTTTACACCTGCCCCTCCTAAACCGCTAAACCAATTTTAGTGATATTTGAGGTGATTGCTTGTTCTGACATCGCAGTTTGTTTTTTTTTTTTTTGTTTTTTTTTCAAATCAACTTGCCCAGCCTCATAGGGAGGGGGTAGAGGAAAATACACCAAAATTCTTTAAAAAAATCTTCTCATGAACCAGTGAGAACAATGTCTTGATATTTGATATGGAGCTTCCTTTTGCGTTGTAGACTCAAATTTGTTCAAACAAAGTTCGTGGATCAATATTTGCCTTTGGCATTGGAGGGCAAGATTTTTGGCCCCGCCCCAAATTTTTATTTTCTGAACCGATGGTCCGATTTGAACCAAATTTGATATGTGGTATTATTGAGTCATAAGTACTTGATTCATGCAAAAACAATTTCCCCTTGCCCCGTGGGAACCCCCAGGAGCTAAAAATAGAAATATTATCAAATGCCCATATTTCCCAAATCACGCGGAACAGAGAACTGTTATTTGGTATGAAGCATCCTTAGGACCAGTAGAATTGAATGGTAACAAAAATTTTCATCGATTATATTAGGGTGTTCTGTAGGGGAGGGGTGGGGATTATAAAAATGCTGAGTCAGCATATTTGCAAAAATTAAAAAAGAAATTTTCTCCACTTCCACTGATCAGAATCTTTCGATATTTGGTATACAGCATCCATAGGGGGTCAGTTACAAGTGTGTTAAAATGAAGCCCCTTGGTTCATATTTGGGCTCAATAACTTAGGACAATATGGGAAATAATCTTTTAAAATCTTTTTCAGATCCACTCGTCAGAATGCTTTGATATTTGTTATTTGGTATGCAACATCTTTACGGGGTTGGATTCAAGTTTGTTCAAATGCCTGGGTTAATATTTGGGCTCCTTATGGGAATTTCTTTAAAAATCTTCTTCAGATCCACCAGTCAGAATGCTTTCATATTTGGTATACACAATCTCTAGGAGGGAGGGGGGTGGGGGGGGGGGGTGGGGGGATTTAAGTTTGTTCAAATCGAGTGCCTGGGTTATTATTTGGGCTCCCTATAGTAGCCAAAATTTTAACTTTGTGCAGTATGAGGGAATTTCTTTAAAAATCTTCTTCAGATCCATCAGTCGGAATGCTTTCATATTTGGTATACAAAATTAGAAACATTATTTTTGTGGTAGCATCCCAGTACTAGAAAAATTCATCTGGCATGGACAACTGAGTTATAAATAATTAAATAACACCATTCGTCTGTAGTGTTAACTAGCTGTAGATGATAATTAAATCATTCTTTAAACAACTAGTGTCAGGTGAGCGGCTCAGACCCCATGGGGCCTCTTGTTAAACTAGAGGCAGAAGTGAGACTAAAACGCTACCTGGCACAAGTTGTCAAAAGAGATGAGAGTGTCAGTAAGTGATGAAGAGCAAGAGAAACTTGGTTTTGGTTTGCCATGACACAAACAAAAGAAATTTTGTTGCCATTCACTCTGCTGGTCCTTGGAAAGCTTCTCAGGCAAAAGCACAGCTCAATTCTGTGAAGTCTTAAAAACAGTGTACGTGCTAAATTTTGTTTTGTTTTTAGCTTCTGGTATTCTCTCTACCCCACCCCAAGGGGAGTAGCAACTTTTGGGGGGAAAATGGGCATCCTCCCATAAGGAGCCTAAATCTTGGCCTACTATTTTCTTTTGAAGAAACTTGAATCTGCTTCACTAAAGGAAGTTCCATACCATAATACTAAGCATTATTGCAAGAGGTTTATGAGAAGATAATTTTTAAAGCATTTTTTGCTTCTATGGCATTTACCACATCCCAAGGGGAATAGAAACATTTTTGGCAAAAAAAAAAACTAAGAAGAGTATACTCCACCAAGGTGCTTTGTACCAAATTAAGTTAGATTTAGTCCAAGATAGATAGATAGATTCTTTATTTTGTAGTATACATATCCAGTTTATATATATAAATATTAAATTACAATCATGTGGGACGGGCATGTTACCTAGATTCCTTTAGCACAGTCTACAGTTGCATTTATGAAGAGATTTCATTTTTAATTGGGAGGATGACTCGGTATAATGTCTAGTTGAGAATGTCCCATTTGGACGTGATTGGTCAACCATGATGGCTGCACAAGCACGTGACCTAGATTTGTTTAGCACAGTCTACAGTTAATATTTCTGAAGCGATTTCTTTGTAACTTGGGAGGATAACACGGTATGATGTCTGGATGAAACTGTCCTATTTTGGTTACGATCAGTCAGCCGTTACCGCTGCCTGGTCACGTGACCTAGATTCCATTAGCACTGTCTATAGGTTGTTTTTATGAAGGGATTTTATTGTAACTCGGTAGGATAACTTGGTATTATATCTAGATGAGACTATCTTATTTTGATCACGATCAGTCAACCGTGACTGCCAGACCGGCACGTGACCTAGATTCCTTTAGCGAAGTCTACAAGTCATATTTATGAAGGGATTTCATTGTAACTTGGTAGGATGACTCGTTTTGGAATGATTTTACTTTAACTTGGTAACTTTGGTTGGCATACGTTAACTGTGAGGGCCACATCAACCCAGGCCTCAATTCTTTGAGAACAGAAATTAACATATTCTCAATTATCACAATTCTTGTCTTATTTTCTTTAATCCTTTCATAAACATTGAACATTATCATTTTCATCAAACACTACACACAGTCAAGTTAAGCTACAGTGTCTTTGACACTTTCATTATTTTTAGCTCACGTGACTGAAAGTCAGTGGGAGCTATTGCCATCACTTGGCATCCAGCGTCTGTTAACTTTTGAAACTTGTCTCCTTCAAAACCACTAGGCCAAATTCCAATATATATCATGCACAGACCATCTTTGGAGTATACCCTTTCTATTTTGTTCAAATGAAGCAGCTGCCATCTTCGGGCTGTGATTATTTAAAAAACTCCATGGACCAAAATATTGTTTTTTGGTATGCAGCTTCCTTAGGTCCAGTGGAATCAGATGGACAGAAAATATTGCTATCGGTTTTGTTATGGGGTGCCGCATGGGAATGCCCATTTTAACACTGTTGTCAATGGGAAAATGCTGAGTCATCATCTTTCTTGTACTCCATCAACTAATTTGAAACTTGCCTTCTTCGTTCTTCAAAACCACTGGGCCAAATTCATTCATGTATGGCACAGACCATCTTTGGAGTATACCCTTTCTACTTTGTTCAAATGAAGCTGTTGCCATCTTCAGGCTAGGGTTAATACCCAGAAAGCCTAAAAATCTTTAAAAATCTTCTTCTCATGAACCACCACAGAGAATGCTTTGATATTTGGTATGGAACTTCCTTTGGTGAAGTTTAAAGTTTATTCAAGGCAAGTTGGTACGTCAGTATTTGGGCATTTTGTGGGAGCATGCCCATTTTGGGCTCCATCCAAAATTTGTATTTCAAGAACCAATGGGCTGATTTGAACCAAATTTGGCATGTAGTATAATTGGCTCATAAGTAGTTGATTGATGATCGAAAAAATTTTTTTCACAGACCGTTGGAACCCCTGAATCTAAAAATAGAAACAATTCAAACGAGCATATTTCAAAAACTGCATGGACCAGAATATTGATTTTTGGTATGTGACTTCCTCAGGACAAATGGAATCAGATGGACATAGAAAAGTTACTATTGGTTTTGTCATGGGATGCCGTATGGGGAGGCCCATTTTAACACTGTTGCAATTGGAAAATGCTGAATCATCATCCACCTTGTGTACCATCAACTTAGTATTCTTCAAAACCTTTGGGCCAAATCTAAACTAATTTGGTACAAAACATCTTGGTGGAGTATACTTTTGTGAGTTTTTCCCCCATTAAGTTGCTACTCCCCTTGGGGCTGGGGTTAATGCCCCAAAAGCCTAAAAAAACTTTGTAAAATGTTCTTTTCATGAACTACCACAGAGAATGCTTTGATATTTGGTATGAAACTGTGGTGGAGACTGAAATTTGTTCAAGGCAAGTTGGTAGGTCAATATGTTGGCTCTCTGAGGTATCATGCCCATCTTGGGCACCACCCAAAATTTCTATTTCATGAACCGATGAGCTGATGTGAATCAAATTTGGCATGTAGTGGGTAATAACTACTTGATTTATGACCGAATGTTTTTTTCTTTTTTCGCTGCTCCATGGGAACCCCAGGAGGTAAACATAGAAAAAATTCAAATGCCCATATCTCAAAAACTGCACAGACCAGAATATTGTTTTTAGCTCACCTGAGCAAAGCTCGGGGTGCTTTACTAATCACTTTCCATCCATCCATCTGGCATTAACTTTACATTATCGTCTTCTCCTCAGACACCACTGTGCCAAATTGAACCAAATTTGATATGCATGGTTCTTATCATACGTCAATTCAAATTTGTTCAAATAAAGCTGCCACTCTCCATAGCGAGAGGGTGGGGGAAATGCTCCAAAATTCTAAAAAAAATCTTCTCATGAACCATTGGGTACAATGACTTGATATTTGGTATGGTGCTTCCTTTTAATGTGTAGAATCAAATTTGTTCAAACAAAGTTCGTGGAGCAATATTTGCCTTCGTGATAGGAAGGCAAGATTTTTGGCCCCGCCCCAAATTTCTATTTTCTGACCCGATGGTCCGATTTTAACCAAATTTGGTATGTGGTATTACTGAGCCACAAGTACTTGATTCATGCACAAAATAAATTTCCCCATGTTCCCTGTGGGAACCACAGGAGCTAAAAATAGAAATATTTTCAAACGCCCATATTTCCCAAACCACACTGAACAGAGAACTGTTATTTGGTATGAAGCATCCTTAGGACCAGTAGAATTGAATGGTATTGTGTCAGGGTGTTCTGTGGGGAGTGGCGGGGGGGGGGGGGGGGGCTATCAAACAAAATTGCTGAGTCAGCATATTTGCAGATATTAAAAACAAATTCTTCTACAGTTCTACAGACCAGCTGTTCAGAATCTTCTTCTCCAGAATCATCAATTAGAATCTTTTGATATTTGTTATATAACATCTCTATGGAAATCAGATTCAAGTTTGTTCAATTTGAGTCCCTGGCTTAATATTTGGGCTCTCTTTGGAGGGTTGTGGATGGGGAGGTCAGGTTCAGGTTTGTTCAAATCCACTCCTTAGTGTTTTTCCATAAAATTTGCCTTTCAAACTGCAGTGACATAATAACCCTTGGAAGTTCTGCAGTGCTTGACTACAGCTGATAGAATTGGAAGCAGTCAGAAAGACCTATGATAATAATCATCTGATATGGACACTTGAGTTATGATTAATTTCATGACTTCATTCCTCTCTAGTGTTGATGAACCATGACTAACTGAATCTTCTATGCTAGAGATCCCTAGTTCGTTCCCTGTCCGGGACGACCTACGTTGTGTCCTTGGGCAAGGCACTTTATCCCGACTGCCTACATGGGGGCATGATGACGCCGTGTACTAAGGCGTACTGCACGTCGATGGTGCACATGTCCTCAACTGCTGAAACCCTGATTGGATTGAGAAGAGCTTGAACAGAGTTAGAATGTTGAGGAGCTGACAGTTGCTCGTCGAAGCTCGGTGGTTCTGTCCGGGTACTCTGGTTTCCTCCACCCGTAAAACTGTCATGGTCACGATTAGCCATTGTGCATATGTATGTGACCTTAAAGACAAATAAATATATAAATAAATAACTGAATATGACCAAAAATACTTCTTTGATCCACTTTATCACGTGAGCGATTTAGGCCTCTTGGGGCCTCTTGTTTAGTGTGAAGCTTCCTTAGGACCAGTGGAATCAAATGGACCAAAACAAGTGCTACTGATCTTATCATGGGGCGCTGTATGGGGATTTTAACACTGTTGGCAATGGGAAAATGCCGAGTCATTATCTTTCTTGTGCTCCATCAAGTAAGTATTCTTCTTTAGAACCTTTTGGCCAAGTCTAAACTAATGTGGTACAAAGTATCTTGGTGGAGTTTACTCTTCTGATTTTTTTTTAAAAAAAGTTACTATGCCCCTTGGGGTGGGGTTAATGCTCCACAAGCCTAAAATGCTTTAAAAATCATCTTCTCAATAAGCCAATCGCAATAATGCTTATAGATTTCTGGTATGGAACTTACTTTAGTGATGCAGATTCACGTTTTTTTCAAAGGAACTCAGTAGGTCAAAATTTGGGCTCCACTCAAAATTCTTATTTCCAGACCCAATGGGCTGATTTGAATCAAATTTGTCATGTAGTATAACTGGGTCATAACTACTTGATTTATGCCCGAAATTTTCAAAAAAATGCTCTTGCAGTCCATCACTTACTGACACACTCATCTCTTTTGAAAACTTAAGCCAGATGAGCATTTTAGGCTCACTGTCTCTGGTTTTAAGTTTGCATTGGTTATAAAAAGAAAGCATGCGGCAGCCAAAAGGACCACGCGGGAGGGATGAGAAACAGATTTTTAACTTTTTTTTAGCCTTTTAGGCCTAATATACAAATTGCGCAATTGAAAAAAATTGTTTTTCAAAAAATTTCCACAAAACCATATCATGTGACCCCCCATCGGAACGACTCGGCAAGCTCATTCAAATGAGGAGTCACATGATATGGTTTTGTTAGCTCAACTTGACGCCAATGATGGGCTATCGGGATGGATTGCAATCCGTCGTCCGTACATCCGTATGTTCCTCTGTCCATCCACAATTCCTTTAACACACCTTACAGGCTGCAGCTCTTACCCGATCAGTTCCAAATTTCATACTTTGCCTTGGGGCAATAACTAGATGGGAGCTATCGAATTTATCTGAATTTTGTTAAAAAAGATGACTACCAGTGGCCATCTTGGATTTGGATATATATTGTCCAACAATTCCTTTAGCACACCCTACAGACCGCAGCTCTCAAGCAATCAGTCCCAAATTTCATATGTGGCTTTGGGGCTACGTCTAGATGTGATGTGAGCTATCAAATTTTTCCGAAGTTTGTTGAAAAACATGGACGCCAACAGCCATCTTAGATTTAGCATATAAATTGTCAACAAGTTCATTAGCACACCCTACAGGTCGCATCTCTCACCCGATCTTTTTCAGATTTCATTTGTAGCTTTGGTGTGATGTCCAGATGGGTGCAATTGCTACTGATTTTTTTTTCAAAAACAGGGGCAGTAGCTGCCATCTTCGATTTGGATATAAATTGTCCAACAATTCCATTAGCACACCCTCCAGGCCGCAGCTCTCACCCGATCAGTCCCATATTTCAAATGTGGCTTTGGGGCAATGTCTAGATGGGAGCTATCAATTTTTTTCGAATTTCGTTGAAAAACATGGCCACCACAATTCCATTAGCACACCCCACAGGCCGCATCTCATTTCTTAGTGACAAGAAATAAGCACATATGACAAAAAAGGGATTCTCCAGTAGGTATCCTCGAATAAAACAATACCAGGGCATAGGTATCCTCAAATACCCGTATGTGTCTATGTGCTAGGGCACATTGTGTCACATTGTGCCTTTTCACATAAGCACATATCGGCACATAAAGCATTTGCCTTTGTGCTAGGGCACATTGTGTCACATTGTGCTTTTTTTACATAAGCACATATGACAGAAAAGGGATTCTATAGCCACGGGTGTTTCCCCAAAATGGGATTCCATGGGATATGGCCATTGGATAGATTCAGATTCAGATTCAGATTCTTTATTCACGGTACACATACATGTAAAATGGTTACAAATAAACATATTGCACAAATGTAATGAGAAGTATACCGTGGGAAGTGGCATAGCCAGATTGGCTGTCTACCTGCCACCCCCTGGAAGAAGATGGGGTGATTGCAAACAGACTGTGACTGAAAGAATGAACTGAGAGCCAATTATGTGACACATGATGGAGAATGACGATCGAATCATTACTTTTCTGAGATCAGAGTATTAGTGTTTCATTTTCGCCAGCGGAAAGACGGTGATTCAAGGTAGGCAAGAAGGAACCTGCCTATAGGACTCCCTCCACTACTTATCATAACACATGAGGGCGGCAACAAGTCCCATCGTGAAGTTCGTGTCGTTTAGACTGCGACAAGGAGGTTGGTCATGATGTTTGGGCGTGGTGTCTACGTTAGCTGCATCATCATCGTAGGATGACGAATGTTATGATTTATTTGTTGAGACTTTTATTTGCAAGTTCTTACTTGTATCCATATAGTATTTTACATAGCACCACTGTAAGGAGCGCGACAGGTTGCACAAGACGAGGATTCCAGATTTAGACACGGACCACGACTTTGACAATTTACGAAGTTTACGAAGTGCAATCAGGGCAGTAGGGATTGTTGCAGTTGACATAACTGGAATATGAGGAAATGAATGTGGAAGTTAACTTGTTCTTAAGCATGCTTCTGTCGCTAATATTTCGAGTTGTGTCGTCCAGAGCATTCCATCGTTTCGGGAAGGAGTATAAAGGAAATTTATCCAAAGTTTGGGTCCGTGTTTTTTCTATGTATAGGAGGCCTGACTGTCTAGTTCTCCTACCAGATGGATTGTCAGTAATTTTAAATGTATCATTGAAAGACATCGGTATTCTGCCGTTCTGCCAGTCAAACATGAACAGTAGTGCATGTAGCCTAAACAAATCATCAACCTTGAGTATTTGGTTTTCTTTAAACAGGGGATCTGTATGAGAATTGTACTTTTTGTTATTAATTATTCGTATTGAACGTTTTTGCAGGACAGCTAGTTTTTTGATAGCTCTTGAGTTGCCCCATGCCTGGATTCCGTATACCAACTGGCTATGTATGAGGGCGTAATACAATGTTTTCAGAGCTCCGTGGGGGAGGATATTTTTAACTTTGTTTAGACTATAGTTTGCGCGTGCTATTTTCGAGCATAATCGGGATATGTGAGCCTTGTAGGATAAATGTTCATCAATGCTAATTCCCAAGAATTTAACAGATTTTTCGGTTTCGGTGGCCCCAACTTTGTTAATGTTTTGGTTATTTATTGGTTATTTATTTTTACCTCTTGACAAAGATTATTGTTCCTACCTTTATTTGGATTAAGTGTGATGTACGAGGTTTTCTTAGCATTCAGCATTAACTGGTTCACAGAGCGCCAGTCGAATAGTTTCTGGAGCTCGTCATTGAAATACGGTGTGATGGGATTATTATCGGAGCCCGGGCAGTGTGCAGTGGTGTCATCGGCAAATGATAAAAGATTGAGTGATGTTGAGTTACTTATATCATTTATATATAAAAGAAAAAGAATAGGGCCTAAAATCGAGCCCTGTGGTACACCGCAACTCTGTTTGGCTAAGTTCGATTTGTGTTCTCCGTACGTGACATATTGAGACCTGTTGGACAAGTAACTTCTAAACCAATTGTTGGTGACACCTCGGATGCCATATTTTTCCAGTTTACCTAATAGTATTTCGTGATTTATGGTGTCAAAAGCCTTTGACAAATCCAGGAACAGTGCTAAGGTGCTGTTTTTTCTTCTTTATTATTTTCTATTGCAATGCTTTTAAGGAGCTGAAGAACTGGATGAATAGTACTATGTCGCTTTCGGAACCCATATTGGTGAGGGTATAAAATATTAAACCTATTGAGGAAACTAGCTAGCCTCACTTCCATGAGTTTTTCCATTACTTTTGAGAATACCGGAAGTATACTGATAGGTCTGTAATTTGTAAAGCTGTGCTCGTCACCCGCTTTAAATATGGGTATCACCTTCGCGATCTTCATCCTGTCTGGTACTTTGCCGTTTAGGAAAGAGTTGTTAATTACATGTGTTAGAGGATCCAATACTTCGGTTATCGTATGCTTAAGAAGACAGGTTGTGATGTCATCGCAGTCTTTAGATAATTTTGGCTTCATTTTATTTACTACTCGGTTGACTTCTGTGGGATTTGTGGGTATTAAATAGAGATTATTGGAGACATTGTTGTCCATGTAATCTGTGTAGGACTTATTAGTTTTCTAAATCTGTTCGGATGTGTTTTTTCTAATGTTGATAAAGAAATTGTTGAATTCTTCTGCGATGGCATGGGGCTCGCTTAACTCGATGTTGTCCTGGATGAAGAACGAGAGTAATCTGGCTTCACGTTTTCCTTTATTGATGGCTTCGTTTAAAATCTGCCACGTTCTTCGCATATTGTTTTTGTTTTCGTTAATGATATCTCTATAATAGGTAGCTTTACATTGTTTTTTTTACCTTGTTGAAGATTCTACAGTAGTTTTTATAGTTTTCTGAGTTCCTTTCGGTGGGAGCTTGGAGTTTTTTCTTGTAGAATTTTTCTTTGCTGTTGGAGGATATTACAAGCCCCCTTGTCATCCATGGCTGTTTTTTAATAATTTTTTTTTTTGTTCTGGCGAACACGTTTGAGAGGGAATGCTCTTTCATAGGCTTCCATATAGATGTTTAGAAAGGTTTCATATGACTCATTGGGACAAATCGACTGCAATACAGGATTAAAATCACTTTGCGAGATAAGTGTTTTGAATTCAACAATTCTTTCTGCATTTATTATTCTTTTTAATGTAAAGTGTGGTGTATCTTTTGGTTTGGGTTTTTCCTCAATATAGAAAACACCAAAATGATCTGACACGTCAGATATGACTACTCCAGGTAATGCTGCTTGTGAAACATTATTAGAGAAGATATGATCTACCAGAGTAGCAGAACGACAGGTTACTCTCGTTGGCTTGGTGATATACGGCAGAAAGCCTTGACTGAACATGAGATTAACAAATTCTTCAGTTTTTGAGTGTGTAGTTGCTTTTAAAAGGTCTAGGTTAAGATCCCCCATAATATAAACTTTTTTATTTTCGGCATTTAAAACATTCGTTATTTCATTTAATTTTGATAAGAAAAGGTTGATGTCGGCTTTAGGAGGAGTGTTGGGTCTATAAATAACGCCAATAATTCTGGGTTGGTATTTATCTTTAATTTCAATAAACAGAGATTCGAAAACATGAGGAATAAAGAACAAAATATCATTACGAACTATGTAGGGTATTCCTTCTTTAATATATAGACCAACCCCTCCTCGACCATCATCATTCTCGTGTCTCATACGTATAATAATCGGGGCATAGCCATCCAGACTGAACGACATCTCTGGAGGAATTTGGAAAATTTCGGTAAGTCCTATTATGTCGAAGAAGTTCTTTCCTGTTTGTAGGTTATATAGCATGTTTTGAAAGGAATCCCAATGGGCCTTCAGGCTTTGGCAATTGAGATGGAATATTGAGAATCCTGCGTCTATTTTACAAGCCATTGACTGAAAGTCGCTAGGCGAAAAGTAGTTGCAGTCAGTTGCGTGGTTTTTATATGGGGATTCATCATTTTCTGTCAAGGAACATATTTTCTCATTATAGAGCTGTATAAAGTCGTACTCTGCGTCTGCCTGCACCTCGTCGAGTGTAATGTTGCCCGCCATAATTCACCAATATACTACTATCCTTTCTCGCTGGACAAATATATAAAACATAACTACAATATATTGTTCCAAGATGAAGATAAAAGGAGGTTAAGTCCCAGACATAGTTCAACTGTTGGACGGGTTGAGTCGATATTTCTTTTTCATTTCTAGTCACAGTCTGTTGCGGTAATAGTATGTAATTGGGAGTTTGTTTAGAAACGAAATAATTATTCTGTACAAACAGGATAAAAACACTGTAGTTTATATACAAGTACGTCGGGTGCAACATCACCCTACCTAACATCACATCAAAGTGATATGGTATCTGGGATGAATGATTGAACAAATAAATGTACAATTAAAGGACTTTACAGTAAAAAAAAAAAAAATATATATATATATTGGATACAGTCTTTCATTATACAGAAGGGAGATAACTAACTCTGTATACAGATTATGGGAAATCACGCATTCTGATTGGTTAGTTATAATTTAGATATATGAAACAACAAGAATACTTGGAATAGGGTCAGAACTAACAAGAACAGACCAGAACAGCCGAATATAGTAATGATAAGCAAAGCTGTTACAGCTGATAGGCTCTTCTGCGCTACTGGAGTATACTCCATGACAAAGGAACATGGTCAGGTAGACGTAAACTATTGCATATGTAGATAGAAGCAGAGAATTCTGAAAGAATTCGAAATAGCAAAAGTTGGGTGGATTTTGGTGATTTGGAGAGATTGTCGGGTTGTTTGTGGTAATTAGATTTACTCTTCTACAATCGAACACACCCTCCGAACATACCCCGTCTTATTGCAGAAAAATTGGGTAATATAGCAACCACGTGCTACCATAGAAACCAAGATGGCGGTCTCCAGTATACAAAATGGACGACGGAAACACGTATCACCCTAACAACATGCGCTGCGCATGCGCAGTAACACCACGTATCACTATGGAGATGACGTCACAACATGGCCGCTCACGCGGGTTACCATGACAACACAACATGGCGCCACTACGTCACGTGACATGACGTCACTTCCGGGGTCCTGCACCGGGGTCCTGCCAATGGGTCCTGAAACATACGAGCTATACTACTCGCCTTAGTACACGGCTTCATCGTGCCCCCATGTAGGCAAACGGGATAAAGTGCCCCCATGTAGGCAAACGGGATAAAGTGCCTTGCCCAAGGACACAACGCAGGACGTCCCGAAGATTGTGTTAGTCATGGTTCATCAACACTAGAGAGGAATGAAGTCATGAAATTAACCACAACTGAGGTGTCCATGTCAGATGATTATTATCATAGGTCTTCTGACTGCTTCCAATTCTATCAGCTGTAGACAAGCACTGCAAAACTTCCAAGAGTTATTATGTCACTGCAGTTTGAAAGGCAAATTTTATGAAAAAACACTAAGGAGTGGATTTGAACAAACTTGAACCTGACACCCCCCCCCCCCCCCCCCCTTCAAAGAGAGCCCAAATATTAAGCCAGGGACTCAAATTGAACAAACTTGAATCTGATTCCCATAGAGATGTTATATAACAAATATCAAAGGATTCTAATTGATGATTCTGGAGAAGAAGATTCTGAACAGCTGGTCTGTAGAAGAATTTGTTTTTAATATCTGCAAATATGCTGACTCAGCATTTTTTTTATCCCCCCCCCCCCCCCCCACACACACACACACAGAGAATACCCTGACACAACAATGACCATTTTTTTACTATTCAATTCTACTGGTCCTAAGGATGCTTCATGCCAATTAACAGTTCTCTGTTCAGTGTGGTTTGGGAAATATGGGCGTTTGAATGAAAATATTTCTATTTTTAGCTCCTGTGGTTCCCACAGGGAACATGGGGAAATTTGTTTTGTGCATGAATCAAGTACTTATGGCTCAGTAATACCATACCAAATTTGGTTAAAATCGGACCATCGGATTAGAAAATAGAAATTTTGGGCAGGGCCAAAAATCTTGCCCTCCCATCACGAAGGCAAATATCGCTCCACGAATTTTGTTTGAGCAAATTTAATTCTACACCTCAAAAGGAAGCTCCATACCAAATATCAAGTCATTGTACCCAATGGTTCATGAGAAGATTTTTTTTTAGAATTTTGGATTATTTCCCCCCACCCTCTCCCTATGGTGTGTGGCAGCTTTATTTGAACAAATTTGAATTGACATATGATAAGAACCATGCACATCAAATTTAAATCAATTTGGCCCAGTGGTGTCTGAGGAGAAGACGTAATGTAAAGATAATGCCAGATGGATGGACGGAAAGTGATTAGTAAAGCTCCCCCCGAGCTTTGCTCAGGTGAGCTAAAAACAATATTCTGGTCTGTGCAGTTTTTGGAATATGGACATTTGAATTTTTTCTATGTTTACCTCCTGGGGTTCCCATGGGGTAGCGAAAAAAAAAAAATTCGTCATAAATCAAGTAGTATGACCTACTGCATGCCACATTTGGTTCACATCAGCCCATCGGTTCATGGAATAGAAACTTTGGGTGGTGCCCAAGATGGGCATGATACCTCAGAGAGCCATCATATTGACCTACCAACTTGCCTTGGACAAATTTCAGTCTCCACCACAGTTTCATAACAAATATCAAAGCATTCTCTGAGGTAGATCATGAAAAGAACATTTTAAATTTTTTTTAGGCTTTTGGGGCATTAACCCCAGCCCCAAGGGGAGTAGCAACTTAATGGGGAAAAAACTCACAAGAGTATACTCCACCAAGATGTTTTGTACCAAATTAGTTTAGATTTGGCCCAAAGGTTCTGAAGAATACTAAGTTGATGGTGCACATGGTGGATGATGATTCAGCATTTTCCAATTGCCAACAGTGTTAAAATGGGCCTCCCCATACGGCACCCCATGTCATCTGATTCCATTTGTCCTGAGGAAGCCACATACCAAAAATCAATATTCTGGTCCATGCAGTTCCTGAAATATGCTCGTTTGAATTTTTTTCTATTTTTAGATTCAGGGGTTCCCACAGTCTGTGAATTTTTTTTTTTTCGATCATCAATCAACTACTTATGATCCAATTATACTACATGCCAAATTTGGTTCAAATCAGCCCATCGGTTCTTGAAATACAAATTTTGGATGCCCAAACAGTGCCCAAATGTTGACGTACCAACTTGCCTTGAATAAACTTTAATCTTCACCAAAGGAAGTTCCATACCAAATATAAAAGCATTCTCTGTGGTGGTTCATGAGAAGATTTTTAAAGATTTTTAGGCTTTTTGGGTATTAACCCCAGTCTGAAGATGGCAGCAGCTTCATCTGAACAAAGTAGAAAGGGTATACTCCAAAGATAGTCTGGGACGTACATGAATGAATTTGGCCTAGTGGTTTTGAAGAACGAAGAAGACAAGTTTCAAATTAGTCGATAGACTACAAGAAAGATGATGACTCAGCATTTGCCTGTTGACAACAGTGTTAAAATGGGCATTCCCATACGGCACCCCATGACAAAATCGATAGCAATATTTTCTGTCCATCTGATTCCACTGGACCTAAGGAAGCTGCATACTAAAAAACAACATTTTGGTCCATGGAGTTTTTTAAATAATCACAGCCCGAAGATGGCAGCTGCTTCATTTGAACAAAATAGAAAGGGTATACTCCAAAGATGGCCTGTGCAATATATATTTGAATTTGGCCTAGTGGTTTTGAAGAAGGCAAGTTTCAAAAGTTAACGGATGCTGGATGCCAAGTGATGGCAATAGCTCCCACTGACTTTCAGTCACGTGAGCTAAAAACTAATTAAAGTGTCAATGACACTGTAGCTTATCTTTAATGTGTGAAGTGTTTGATGAAAAGGATAATATTCAATGTTTATGAAAGGATTATGAAATAAGACAAGAATTGTGATAATTGAGAATATGTTAATTTCTGTTCTAAAAGAATTGAGACATGGGTTGATGTGGCCCTCACAGTTAACGTATGTCAACCAAAGTTACCAAGTTACAGTAAAATCATTCCAAAACGAGTCATCCTACCAAGTTACAATGGAATCCCTCCATAAATATGACTTGTAGACTTTGCTAAAGGAATCTAGGTCACATGCCGATCTGGCAGTCACGGCTGACTGATCGTGACCAAAATAGGATAGTCTCATCTAGATATCATACCTAGTTATCCTACCAAGTTACAATGAAATCCCTTCATAAAAACAACCTATAGACAGTGCTAATGGAATCTAGGTCACGTGATCAGGCAGCGGTAATGGCTGACTGATCGTAACCAAAATAGGAGAGTCTCATCCAGACATCACACCATGTTATCCTTCCAAGTTACAAAGAAATCGCTTGATAAATATAAACTGTCTAAACAAATCTATGTCACGTGCTTGTGCAGCCATCATGGTTGACAGATCATGTCCAAATGGGACATTCTTATCTAGACATTATACCGAGTCATCCTACCAGTTTAAAATGAAATTCCTTCATAAATGCAACTGGAAACTGTGCTAAAGGAATCTAGGTAATGTGCCCGTCCCACATGATTGTAATTTAATATATATATATATATATATATATATATATATATATATATATATATCAGAAGTTTATAAACAAATCCTTGTGCTGGTAGTTATAAGAAAAAAATATTAAAGTTCAAAACAAATACACCGACATCACTGACTATATTCCTGCTAGCGCTTTCACCGCTCTGTATGCGGATCTTCAGGCATTTTTATTTTTATAAAATACGTTATACAAATATTTACAAAATAACGTTATGACGTAAACCACTGGGTGTGGTGTATCGATTTTGGAGACGTTGTTCCAGAAACTGCATATGCAATAATTATTTCATACATTTGAACAGAGGCGTGTTGATCCTTTATCGATTGATTGATTTATTGATCAACTTTGTTCCATTGACATGGAGTACAGTTGCATAGATATTTTATAAATAAACAAGATATAAAACATGAAAGAAATTATAACGAAATTAACATAACAAATAAAATAATGATGTTTCTTTTATCCTAGAAATTAAGTTATAAATGTTGTGGGCTCCGAAAAAACCCGGTATATTTATTTCCCACAGATGCTTCCCACTCCAACTCTCTATATATTACTATGTTGGTAATACCCATATTTCTGCATAATGTAAGGGAATGAACTCCTTACTCCCGACTCTAGCTCGAACCCCCGAGAGTGTTTGTCATTCTCGGGGAGTCGAGCCGGACTCGGGGCAAGCGCCACTGTACATGTAACTCTCTGGCTAAGGGAGAAGAAAAGGTTGGGTAAGTAGGGGGCTATACACAAAGACTCACTGTGCCAATCGTGTTATTTCTATGAAACATAACATATAATACTATGATATGGCCTTTATACTAGAAGTAAAGTTTATGAACTCAGAATATATGTGTTTTTCCACGAATTTTCCTATGTTAACCATCTATTTATATTTATTTTCACGATACCAATATTTCCGCATAATTTAAATAAATGGCTGTGAGCGCCTTACTCAGACTCCAGCTCGACACCTCCTGGAGTCGAGCTGGATCCGATGCAAGCGTTCTTGAACAGAGAACTAATCCGACGTAAACGGAGTCAAGCATGATATTCCGATAAATAAAGTCAAGTTATCCGTAGAGAGACTATACTTTTGTAACTCCGTGGTTTAATCCCCCCCCCCCCCCCCCGGGAATCCGTAGCCATTATGTGTCCCGGTGAAAGCGCTAGCAGGAATATAGTCAGTGATGTCGGTGTATTTGTTTTGAACTTTAATATTTTTTTCTTATATATATATATATATATATATATATATATATATATATATATATATATATATATATATATATATATATAAACTGTATATGAATACTGCAAAATAAAGAATCTATCTATCTATCTTGGACTAAATCTAAATTAAATCTAAATTAATTTGGTACAAAGCATCTTGGTGGAGTAGACTCTTCCGAGGTTTTTTGCAAAAAATGTTTCTATTCCCCTTGGGGTGTGGTAAATGCCATAGAAGCAAAAAATGCTTTAAAAATTATCTTCTCATAAACCTCTTGCAATAATGCTTAGTATTGTGGTATGGAACTTCCTTTAGTGAAGCAGATTCAAGTTTGTTCAAAAGAAAATAGTAGGCCAAGATTTAGGTTCCTTATAGGAGGATGCCCATTTTTTCCCAAAAAGTTGCTACTCCCCTTGGGGTGGGGTAGAGAGAATACCAGAAGCGAAAAACAAAACAAATTTAGCACGTACACTGTTTTTAAGACTTCACAAAACTGAACTGTGTTTTTGCCTGAGCAGTTTTCCAAGGACCAGCAGAAGTGAATGGCTATAAAATTTCCTTTGTTTGTGTCATGGCAAACCAAAAAAAATGTTTGTCTTGCTCCACATCACTTACTGACACACTCATCTCTTTTGACAACTTGTGCCAGGTAGCGTTTTAGTCTCACTTCTGCCTCTAGTTTAACAAGAGGCCCCATGGGGTCTAAGGCGCTCACCTGACACTAGTTGTTTAAAGAAGGATTTAATTATCATCTAAATCTAGTTATCACTACAGAGGAATGAAGTTATTTAATTATTTATAACTCTGTTGTCCATGCCAGATGAGTTTTTTCTAGTACTGGGATGCTACCACAAAAATAATGTTTCTAATTTTGTATACCAAATATGAAAGCATTCTGACTGATGGATCTGAAGAAGAAGATTTTAAAAGAAATTCCCTCATACTGTACTAAGTTAAAATTCAGGCTCCCATGAGGAGCCCAAATATTAACCCATGCACTTGCTTTGAACAAACTTGAATCCAACCCCTGTAAAGATGTTGCATACCAAATAACAAAGCATTCTGACTCGTGAATCTGAAAACGAAGATTTTTAAAGATCATTCCCCATATTGTCCTAAGTTAAAAATTTGGGCTCCTGCCATGAGCATGTGACCCCCACCCCCTCCCCCTACAGAACACCCTAACATAACCGATGGCAATTTTTTTACCATTCAATTCTACTGGTCCTGAGGATGCTTCATACCAAATAACAGTTCTCTGTTCCATGTGGTTTGGAAAATATGGGCATTTGAAAATATGTCTATTTTTAGCTCCTGGGGTTCCCACTCGAACACAGGAAAATTATTTTTTGCATGAATCAAGTACTTTTGACTCAATAATACCACATATCAAATTTGGATCAAATCGGACCATTGGTTCAGAAAAAAAATTTGGGCAGGGCCAAAAATCTTGCCCCTCCAATTCCAAAGGCAAATATTGATCCACGAACTTCGTTTGAACAAACTTGAGTGTACAACGCAAAAGGAAGCTCCATATCAAATATCTGGTCATTGTACCCACTGGTTCATGAGAAGCAGATTTTTTTAGAATTTTGGTGTATTTTCCTCTACGCCCTCCCTATGAGGCTGGGCAAGTTGATTTGAAAACAAGAGGCCTCAGGGGGCCCGAAGCGCTCATCTTGAACAGAACACAATATGAACAGAGTCCAAGAATGAGTCTACTTTAAGCAATTCATCTCCATAGGATACATTGTCAATCCTTGAGCCCCTCATGAGTGACAAAAATAATCCGGGCATCATCCCATTTCTTCAGTTGATCATAATGTAAATTGTAGAGACCCCCCCCCCCCATGAAGTCCCTTGATACATCAGTAGGTAATAAAGGCGAATTTACGACCACTTTGTACATGTGCGTGTACGGTATACGTACACGATGCGTTTACCAACGTGGGATTCAGTGTTAAATCGCACGCTTGTTCACAAAAATGTTCAGTGGTCTTGAATCCCCCATGTTTTTTTTGTGACTCCTAGATCGCACTTTTAACGTTCAAATACTCGTGGTGAACGTTGAATGTCACGCGTTTTTAAAAAAAAGGTGAAATTGTACATTTTTACTTTTTCTTTTAGTTTAAAAATTTTTTGTCAACGTTCTCATCGCAGATCAGACCATCGATCCATCGTTGGTGAACGCGAGCAAAAAATTCTAGGATAGATCAAAAAAACAGTCTGCAGATTCTGGACCAGTGGTCCAGAATCCGCAATTGTTTTGAGGCGGTAGGTTTTTCCCATTTATGGCGTCATTAGGGGAATTCCCCACTATGGGAATTCCCAAACTCAGCTAATCGACCGATCGGATCGCTCGATTCTCTGCCAATTGACCGATCGGATTGCTCGATTCTCATAAACTTGATCATACGGAGTTATCTCCCCTCGCCGTGGGGTGGGGGAATATCCTAGGAAATAAATAAAAGTGATCGATATATATAGGAGAGAAAAAAAACATAACATAAAAATAATTATACATTTAATTTTGAAAATAATAAAATAAGTCGCATTAGCATACTTAAAGGAACATTAACAATTAAAAATGAAAGATGTTTTTACAGATGGATCCTAGGCGCCGAGATCTAATTTTAGGCGAGTATGAACGTGCTAAGAAGGGGATTCAGTCGGCTGATAGGAGCAGACGTCTTGGTGAGATGGAACTCAAACGCGAAGCCACAAAAATATTTAAACCCGTGACGGAGGGTCAAGAGCGAAGCAGGAAGGAGATAGTCGAAGAATTGAGACCCAAAAAGGAGAGTTCTTTGAGAATGGGTTCGTTGCCTCCAAGTTTTGGAAATCGGTATTCCGTTCAATCTACACTGGATTACGTTCCCACGGGAATTCAAACAGATTTGAGCGAGAGCGACGATACAGCTTCGACTATCACCACTAGTAGCGTCGCATCGTCTGATGATGATGACGGTAAGAGAGATCAGTCGTATGGATTTTATAAGGATTCGGAGGGAAGGATTTTTGTAGGAGACACAGAAGTAGATATTGGCGATGATGAATTGATCGTGGGTTCGAACAGATACGAATTGACTGATGGGCTGTGCAGATTGCTCCTTTACGACAAGCCTGGCGATTACACGGATCAGGATTTCGACAATCACGGCGACATTCTGGTTCAGACCCACGCCATGAAGAGAAATAACGATGCCAGAGAGACGAGACCCAAAGCCAGCAGAGGTTACAAGTGGACGAAAGTGGTGAAACCCATATGGGATATGAACAAGAAGTTCATTGAATCGGTGACTGGCAAAGGGGTGAAAACCACTTTTCTTCCGAGCGATTCTGACGCTCTGTCTCAGAGATTGAGTTTGTTGATGGCGAGCAGACGGGCTGGTAACACAGGATTAGATAATCAGATAGTTGCTATATCTGACGAATTGTTAAGACAGAAGGTTTTGAATAAAAACCACTATAAAAGGCTGATGAACGAATTGAAGGATTGATGTATATATAATAAGTAGAGAGAAACAAACAAACAAAAATAAAACAGTAAATTTTTTACACTAGAATAATAAAAGTATTTAAAACCGACAAAACGATTTACCAGTGAAAAAAACAAAATATATTATAAAAATAATATGTTGGTGATAAAGAACAGGGGATACGTCGGGACTTACGTTCAAGGTGGTTCTGGCATGGTCGATTCTATAATGCGAGCGTTCACGGGCGATGCGGGTAGAAAACTCGCATCGACCGCATTTGAGGTCGGTAAGAAGATGGCTTTGGATGCTGGTAAGAAAGCCGCTTCTGAAGCCAGTGGTAGGATAGCTTCTGTGGCTGGCAAGAGGGCAGCCTACGCATTGATCGACAAGTTGATCAGTCCGCCGGCAAAGCGAGCTGCGTTAGTGCGAACGCCGAAAAGTTGGAAAGATTTTAAGGATGCTGTGGTACCCATACAAGATTTATGGATCTGGATTGAAGAGAACTCGCGACGGTGTGATATAAATAAATAATAACATTAAAAACAGAGTTTGAAAAACATAAAAAATTTGCGTTTGAAAAGAATCTAAAATAACAAACAAAAAAAATAAAACAAAGATGAACATTAAAGATATGTCTTGGAACGACGCCGCGACCAAGAGGTCGAATAACGAGTTCTTTCCCAAAAGCATAAGAGGTTTGATAGTGGGAAAATCGAATTGTGGAAAGACCAATCTGTTGATGAATCTGTTGTCCCGACCTGACTGTTTGGATTACGACAGATTGTTCGTGTTTGGCAAGAGCTTGTTCCAACCTGAATACAGATTGCTTCGAGAGTGCATGGATCGTAGATTGCCCAAGGACGTCATAGCCAGAATCTTTGACAGTAGGGAGGAATTCGACAAGAGCAAAACTCCACTTTCGACCATTTTGGACGGTGCGGCGATGGAACTGATGAAGAGAAATGCATCTTCGAACGTCGAGTGTCGATTTTATGAGAATGCTAGCGACGTTCCGGATCCTAGAGAACTGAAATCGGAAGATAAGAATCTCCTGATTTTCGACGATCTGCTTTTGGAGAGACAGAACTGATGCGAATCGTATTACGTTAGGGGTCGACACAGCAACGTGGACTGTTTCTACCTGTCGCAGAATTATTTTCGATTGCCCAGACAGACGATAAGGGAGAACGCTAATTTTCTATGTCTCTTTCGCCAAGATCTCAAAAATCTCAATCACATCTACGGCAATCACGTTGCAAACGACATGAGCGCGGCGGAATTCAGGAGATTTTGCAAGAGGGTTTGGGATGGTGGACTTTACAATTTCGTCGTGATCGATTTGACAAGCGAATTTAATCGTGGAAAATATCGATGCGGATTCGACAAGTTTTATGTTTCTGATGATAATAAGATAGAGCGTGAAAACAAAATTTAGAAAATAATAAATCTTCAAATAATTAGTTTTGAAAAAATAAAAATAAAATTAAATATAATGTTCGAACATGGAGAATTGTTAGAATGGATAGCCGCGAATACGGCTGCAAAACAATCCATTCAAATCGTGGTGAGTGGCGATTCGACTCGATTCGCTATGAAATTCGAACCTTCCATCGAATTGAATAGAGAGAAAAGATACGAGATGGCATTGGTGAATCTGGAGACTTATTATTCCTTTCCCAACGTCACCGAAAAGAATAACTCGTTCAAGTATTCCGACGGAACGGATTGGTTAGAGATTCGAATTCCCAAAGGGAGTTACGACATAGACGATTTGAACGATTACATTCAGACGCGAATGAAGATGGATGGAAAGGGAAGCAACAAGATCAGACTCGCTCCCAATCCTAATACCTTACAGACGATGTTGGATTTGGAAGATAATTTTCGAGTGGATTTCAACACAGACGATTCTATAGGCAAGATGTTGGGATTCGATCGAAAGATGTATCGAGGCCACGCAGCATCTGAAAATACGGTCGACATTCTCGCAGTCAATAGCATTCTGGTGAACGTGGACGTGATTGCTGGAAGTTACGTGAATGGTAGCGCTCAACCAACGATCTATTCCTTCTTTCCAAACGTGTCACTGGGTTATAAGATCGTGGAGCAACCTCGAAATTTAGTTTATCTACCAGTGATTTTAGACAAGTTGTATAGTCTCAAAACCACGTTGACGGATCAAAATGGTGAACTGTTAGATCTTCGTGGAGAGAGAGTGACGATACGATTTCACATAAGAGAAATATAAAAGCAAAAAAAAAAAAATATTGTGTATATATATAGATAACAAAAATAAAATAAACGCAATATTAATTTTACAAAATTATTTTAATATAATTATTAAACAAGAAACAATTGAAGTAAATAATTTAAAAAAACAGAATTATGACAGAATACATGGTTAAAAACGTGAACATATCCGCAGGACAGAGGAAGAAACTTAAGAGATCGTTAACAACTCGAGGCGAGGCAGTGAGATTCAAATTCACTCACAAAGATCTGACGAGAGGCGGTCAGGATTCGATCGCCTGGACCAGAAGTCAAATCAAAAGGATGGAGAAAGCGATTCGCGATGGAAGAGGGTTGACGGTGAGATTGAGTCCCGCTCAATTGAGATACAATTTGAGAATGAAAGGCGGTTTCCTACCGCTATTGGCAGGAATCGCCATAAAAGCATTACCCTTTGTCGCAAAGGCACTACCCTTTCTCGGAAAGACTCTCGGCATGGGAGCTCTCATGGGACTCGCTAGTTCGGCAGTTGAGAAATTAATGGGAGGCAGCGGACTGTTTTTGAAGAAGGGAGGAGCCGTGTGTCGCGTCCACGTAGACGACAGCGGTAAAGGATTGTATCTAGAACTCGTTAGAGGTAGCAACTCTCTGAGAGGAAACGGTCTCTATCTGAAGAGTGGACGGAACGTTGAGCGACTCGGCAAGGGTTTGTTGCTCAGTGAGAATTCGCCATTTAAGAATATACCGATTTTGAATATGTTATTATAATATAAAATTATATAAAATATAAATCATAGAAAGTATAAAATAATATATTTAAAATGGGTAAAAAGGTGGAGAAACAAATTTATCACCTGGATGAAAAGGTGGAGAAACAATTTGACGATAATGATGAACATCGCAAGCCAGAGAGCGAAAAAATAAAAAAATGGTTAGACGCTAATGATGGATATCTAAGGAAAGAACTGATGAGAGAGATAGATAGAGCGCAGGATAGACGGTTGAGAATGAGACGACTCTTTCCACCGTCACCACTACCTTCTGAAGAGAATGGTGATGATGTGAGTGTTACCAAGAGATGCACAACATTCGTTCATAATTATGATTCGGATAAACAAAAATGTTGTTATAAACGTATCATATCACAAAGAAAAAGAAAAAAAGAAAAAGAAGAAGAATCAACGCTGAAAATTGAGAGAAAAGGAAACGTTATTATAATATATGATAATAGTGAAGAAGAAGGAAAACAAAAAAAAAAGGTAATGATCTCATTACTTTTTTTTTTTTTATTTTTCTTCGCTAAAAATCAATCACTCTATTGTTTATATTTCCAAGTCCGTTATTAGCATGTTGACACTCGTGTCTTCTCCTTTTTCGAAAACGTGTTGAATGTTTATCTTTACTCTTTTGAGTTTTTTTACATCGGGCAACTCACTCTCACCACCCAATTTCTCCACGAGTTCGAATGAGATGTTTGGAAATATGTAATTTCCATAGGGCAACGACAAATCGTCCTTGTCGAATTCTCTATCTTTGGCGATGACGATGTTCTGCAGGTCGCTTTGGCACTCGTAAAACAAATCGAGCGCAGCTTCGTCCAATTTCAAAGGCATGCGATATTTGTGCTCTAAGCCCTTCGTCTCGACCTCGTTCAATTCGATGGGATCGTGTCGTTGTAATCTATAGATTTTATGACTGAATTCCTTATACGTTTCGACTCGTTTCAATTTCAATTCACATCTTTTAGGTGTTGTTGTCCTCATGATCGATTATTTAGTTTTTTGTTTTTACGAATTCTTGCAAATAATGTATATTTTAAATTTTGTATTTAAATAATAATTTGTTTAAAAAGTTTTTTTTTTGCTCTTTATATATATATAAAAAAAGTTGTTTTTTTAATTTTCTTTAATGTAAAATTTTTTAGTAAAAGTTTTTTTCTCTTTATATATATATAAAAAGTTAAATTTTAACATTTCAATCTCTCTATTGTTTATATTTCCAAGTCCGTTATTAGCATGCTGACATTCGTCATTTTTCCACTTACGAAAATGGTTTGAATGTTTATCTTTACTCTTTTGAGTTTTTTTTCATCGGCGAATGCGCTCTCACCACCCAATTTGTTCACGAGTTCAAGTGAGATTATTGGATATATGTAACTTCCATAGGACAACAATAAATCACCCTTGTCGAATTCTCTGTCTTCGGCGATGATGATATTATTCAGCAGATTGCTTTGGTACTCGTAAAACAAATCGAGCGTGGCTTCATCCAATTTCAAACACATTCGATATTTGTTGTAGTAGCACTCTAAGTCCACCATCTCAACCTCATTCAATTCGATGGGATCGTGTTGTTTTAATGTATAGATATTAAAACCGAATTTCTCATACGCTTCGTCTCGTTTCAATTTCAATTCGCATCTTTTAGGTGTTGTTGTCATGATCGATTATTTGGCTTTTATGAATTCTTGCAAATAATGTATATTTTAAATTTTGTATTTAAATAATAATTTGTTAAAAAAGTTTCTCTTTATTTCTCTTTATATATAAATAAAAGTTAAAAAAAATATTCTTACAAACTCAATTTTGAGGTAAAAACAATGATCAAGTCCAAACATCCGAATTATAGTCTAGAACGTGCAAGACTTCAAACGTTTAAAAATTGGCCTTCGCATCTCGCTAAAAAACCTGAAGATTCAGCCGCCACGGGTTTCATTTACGTGGGTAAAGGCGACAAAGTCAAATGTTTTTGTTGTGACATACATTTGATGAATTGGGAACCTCACGACAGACCTTTACTAGAACACATAAGTAATATTAAAAAAGGCGACTGTGATTATTTGAACAAGATCCTAACATTGGGATTGATCAAAATCAAAGACGAAGAGAGGGATAGAGATAAAAACCAAAAATTATTGATGGATATGTTACAACTCGGACACACCAAGGAACAATTGTACAATGCGTTAAACAATGCGAACAAGACCCTGTCTCAATTCATAACTTTAGAACATCTCCTCAAATTCATGGTGGAAGCGGACAAGTTATCGTCACTCGTCGAAAACGAGCCGAGCAAAACGTCCACTAAGTGTCTGCTCTGCGAAGGTGTCTCAAATGTCTTGTGTCTACCGTGTGCACACCTGCGTTACTGTAGAGAATGTTATTCCGAAGACGAGAAAACATGTTCGTTTTGCAAACGAGAAATAAAAGCGGTCTTAAATTGTTTTTGAATAAAAAACACATTAAAGAAAAAAACTGAATTTAAAATTAACTTTTTTTTTTAAATATATAAAAAGAGTAAAAAAGCAAAACTTTTTTAACAAATTATTTAATACAAAATTCAAAAAAAAAATATTCTTACAAATGAAGCAAACAGATAAAACAATGGTAAATTTAAATGAGAAAACCATACCTCAGTTAAACGAGATTTGTAAACTATTACAAATTTCAGATTTCAGAAATCATAGAACTAAATCAAAAAAAATTGAAGTCATACAAGAATATTTGCGAAATGCTAGAAAGGCAAACGAAATGTTGATAGCAACGACGTCAAAAGATGCATCGGTTGTGAAAAATGAGAAGATAGTAAAAGGAATCGAAATGCTGATGTCGAAAAAAAACAAAAACGTTTCGATTGTGAAAAATAAGAAGACGACTAAATGAAAAGCTGTTGAAGAACATCAAGTTTCCAAAGAAAAGAAAAGAAAAACTAAAAAAAAACGAGTGATGCACTTCAGATTCAAGACAAACGAGATATATCAAGCGAAATTCAACGAGCAATCGACGAAGAGAAAGGAGAAGAATATGTAACACGACTCATTGCGGAACTATTCCAATCGAAACCCGTAGAACGGGAGAGTGCGATCAAAGGCGTTTTTAAAACTTTCGACGTGGTTCCCTCGTTCAAGAAAATCGATCCGAAATTGTTCATGGAACGGGTGAAGAAAAAAGTATTCAATTTGTTTTGCGAATACATGAACGTGGGATTAAAAATTAAGATGATACTCCATTGCATAATGAATAAAATCGACGTGAAGTCCGGCGAGAGCATCGTGAAAAATGCACATTTCAGATCTAACGTCGAACCCGTATTTCGAGGTTCAGATCTATCGGACGTTTTCGAAAAGATGAAAGACAAGATGTTGACGTCTCTCGCGAATTATCAACATGAAGGTAGTAATTGGACGTTCAATGAGGTGTTGAAACTCGAAATTCACATAAATAAAAACGAACCATTGAAAGGATCTTCCTACTTGGAATTACCGTATTTCTTGACTAAGAAACACGCCGTGGTCAACGTGAGAAATAAAGATGATCAGTGTTTTAAATGGGCAGTCACCTCCGCTTTATACCCTGTCGAAATACACACCGATAGAGTTTCTCGTTATGAGGAAACTTCTAAAAATCTCGATTGGACCGGAGTGACTTTTCCAACAGAGTTGAAACATATCGAACGTTTCGAGGTTCAAAATCCCACCGTAGCGGTGAACGTCTTGGGATACTACGACGAAAATCAAAAGATCTATCCTCTCAGACAGACTTCGTATCTCGGAAGAGAAAAGACGATTATTTTATTATTGATTTCAAATGGTGACAATCGTCATTATTGTTGGGTTAAACATCCGACACGATTACTGTCAAAACAAAATAATAATCATAAAGGAAAGATATCTTTATGTTACAATTGCATGAACATATTTAAGAGCGAAAAATCATTAGCGAAACATCAGGAATATTGCAACGAAAATCAAGGTGTCGCCGTCGAAATGCCCAAACCCAACACCATCGTGAAGTTTGAAAATCACAATAGAAGGTTAAAAGTACCATTCATCGTGTACGCCGATTTTGAATGTTTCACCGCGAAAATGAGTTCCTGTCAACCCAACGCTCTTCAAAGTTACGTCGAAAGATATCAAAAACACATACCTTCGGGCTATTGCATTTACGTGAAATGCGCTTTCGACTCGCAACACGACATGGGTCCCTTCACCTACACGAAACAGTATGAAGATGACGACGTGGCTCAAAGGTTCGTGGAAGAGTTAGAATCGAAAATTCAAATGTTATACGACAAATTCAAAACTCCGGCAAAAATGATCATCACGCGAGAGCAGCAGAACGAAAATAACAGAGCCACCGAATGTCACATATGCAGACAATCGTTTGACGAGAATTCGGAGGAAAATAAGAAGGTCAGAGACCATGATCATTACACGGGTCTGTATCGCGGTCCGGCTCACAGCAAGTGTAATTTAAAATATCGAGACGCCGCTTTCTATCCGGTGATGTTTCACAATCTCTCGGGTTACGACAGGCATCTGTTCATGAAAAATCGCGGCACCTCACACGAAAAATTAAATTGCATCGCGAACAGTGAAGAAAGATACATTTCCTTCACGAAATGGAAGCTCATGGAGAAGAAAAGAGTAATCGACGGAGAGACGTTGAAAGAAAAAACGAAATCCATTCGTAGATGCATACATTTCATCGACAGTTTTAAATTCATGTCGACCGCTCTGGAAAAATTAATCGATAACATGAGCAAGGATAAATTTAATATCACGAGCGAACATTTTGGAGAACGAGTAGACGTCATGTTGAGGAAAGGAGTCTATCCTTACGATTACATGAACGATCTAAAGAGATTCGAAGACACTGCACTACCTTCGAAAGAAGATTTTTATTCGAAATTATACGAATCCGACATTTACGAGAATTACGAACACGCCAAAAACGTGTGGAAATCATTCGATATGAAAACCATGAGAGATTTTCACGATCTCTATCTGAAGACCGACGTTCTGCTCTTGGCAGACGTGTTCAAAAATTTTCGAAACGTCTGTCATCAAAATTACGATCTGGATCCCGCTTGGTATTTCACCGCACCCGGTCTGGCATGGGACGCTCTGTTGAAGACCACCAAAGTCCAATTGGAATTATTATCTGACGTGGACATGTTGCTCATGTTCGAAAGGGCTGCGAGAGGTGGCGTCTCGATGATCTCCCACAGATATTCTGAGGCTAACAATCCCTACATGAAAGAAGGTTTCGATTCGAAACGGTCGACTAAATACATAAAGTATTGGGACGCTAATAATCTGTACGGTTGGGCTAGGAGTCATCCTTTACCGATTGGAAATTTCAAATGGGTAACGGAACCGAAAGAGATGCAAAAATGGAGAGACTATCCTTGCATTTTAGAAGTCGATTTGAACTATCCAGAAGAATTACACGATCCACACAACGATTATCCGCTAGCTCCCGAACGAATGGAACCGAACGAGGGAGACGAGGAAAAACTCATTCCCAATTTATTTAACAAAACGTAACTACGTCGTCTACAGCGAGAATTTGAAACAGTACGTCGATTACGGGATGAAATTAGTCGACATACATCGCATCATTTGATTCGACGAAGAGCCTTGGATGAAAAAATACATCGATCTCAACACGAATCTCAGAACTCGAGCCGAGAACAATTTCAAAAAAGATTTCTTCAAACTCATGAACAACTGCGTGTACGGCAAATCGATGGAAAACATCAGGAAGAGAACCGACATTCGACTCGTCACGTCTGAGAAAAGAGCTAAAAAATTAGTGGCGAAACCCAATTACAAACACCGAACCATATTCGACGAAAATCTAGTGGCCGTTCACATGCAAAAGACGCACCTGAAGTTCGACAAACCGTATTATCTCGGACCAATCATCTTAGATATCAGCAAGTGATTGATGTACGAGTTTCACTACGATTACGTCAAACGAAAATTTGGTGATAAAGCCAAACTACTGTTCACCGACATGGACAGTTTAGTTTACAAGATAGAGACGAAAGACGTCTACCGAGATATATCTCCGGACGTGGCCGAGTGGTTCGACACGAGCAATTATCCCGTCGATCACCCGTCCAACATTCAATCGAACGACAACAAGTAGGTGTTGGGTAAATTTAAGGACGAGAGCGGCGGTAAACAGATCGTCGAATTCGTGGGCTTGAGACCCAAACTGTATGCTTATCGTCTAGAAGATGATGAAGAGATCAAGAAGTGCAAAGGAGTTAAAGCGTGTGTGGTGAAGAAAAACATCTCTTTCCAAGAGTATAAAGAGTGTCTGTTAGGAAGTGGTCCGGTGTATAAGACTATGAAATCGATTCGAAGCGAAAATCACGACTTGTATACCGAAATAGTCAACAAGATTTCCCTGACGGCCGACGACGATAAGAGATTCGTGTTAGATGATAAAATAAGCACCTTGGCACTCGGATATTGGACTGTGGATCTAATTAGAGATGATATGAATATGGATGATTGGATTCTAGATACGATTGTGGATGATAAGATTCCAGATATGATTGTGGATGATAGGATTCCAGAAAATCAAGAAGAATTAGATGAACACAAAATTATAGAAATCGATAGTGACATCGAGAAAGTTAGTTTAAAAAGAAAAAGAAAAAAAGAAAAAAAAACCCTAACAAACTGCAATTCTTAAATTCTGAAAACGTTCGAGCTAAGAGAGACAAACTACGTTTGATATCTCTTTTTGCATCGTCTTTTTTTGCAGGTAGCGAAAAAGACGTATTTGAATATAATAGATATTTGCAGTTGTTATTTCTGTTCAAAAAATTGTCAAAAGATCAAGTGAAATACATTTACGATGCGGTATCTAAAAAATTTCATTCGTTAAATCACCACAAATCTGTTCTACTAAAAGATGGTAATATCGAGATTCTAGAAAATCAAGAGGAATTAGACGAATTCAAGATTATGGAAATCGATAGAGACATCGAGAGTGTTAGTTTAAAAAGAAAAAAATAAATAAAAAAAAAATAACGTCATTTTAGTGAATTATAATAAAATAAATAATTAAAAAAATATATACGCATTATGAATAAGAAAATAAAGATATCCGTAGAAGGTGTCGTCTTACCTAACGAACCCCTATCCAACATCGATCTGTTGAATGCGGCAAAAGATTTGAAAATCAAAGATTTTCTAGGCGTGTTTTCCAGAGATGCCTTTCCGAAGAGAAGACCTTGACAATCGGAATGCGGAATTTTAAATCTAGACGATTCATCGGGTGAAGGCACTCACTGGGTGGCATGGATCAAGAACGGGAAGAAGAAAAATTATTATTTCGACAGCTACAGAATCTCGCCGCCAAAAGAAATAAAGAACTATTTCAACAAATCGATGGTTCATTACAACACGGAACAAGTGCAATCACCAGATCAAGTGTTTTGCGGTCACCTGTGTCTCTACGTTCTCAAGATATGGTCTGAAGGAGATCGATTTCAAGACATTCTCAATGATTTACATTAGAGAGAGATTTTTTTTTATAGTATATAAAGATAAAAAATTATTTTAAAAAAATTTTAATCGAATAAAAACGAAAAATAAAATAACATAGTTCATTTTTAATAAACTGCGTTTTGAACATATTTTTCGAAAAACAAAAAATCCCACAACAACATGCCAGTCGATAAATTTGGTAGAAGTGACGATGAAAAAGTCAACGCGAGAAAGAAGAGGAAGACGTTTGAAGTTGACGATGGTTGCGACGTTGCCAACTTGGACGAACGATATGTTCGGAGATACGAACCTCGAGAAGAACCTTTGAACATGAACGATAAGAAGCTCTACAATCTTCCCGAGCCGATAGATCTCGCAGATGCTGCGACTAAAAAATACATCGACAGGGGGAACGCCGATTTCAAATGAATCCTGCTGGATAATTACGTGGATAAAACCATGACCGACGATCTCGATCTGAAATCCAAACGTTTGGTGAACGTCGCGAATCCCATAGATCCCACCGATGCCACGACCAAGAAATACGCGGACGACTCTCATGCGAGATTCAGCAAACACCTGAGAAATAGATACGTTACGAAAATGATGCACTCGGAATTGAACGCCAGTTATAACAAGATAACGAACGTGGCCACTCCCACGAATCCCAAGGACGTGGCGACCAAACACTACGTAGATCTGGAACAGAGAAAGTCTGACGGACGAGAAATGAAATCGGATCTGAATGCGGGATTCCACAAGATATTGAATCTGTCGGAGATCAACGACATGGATGCAGACTCAACCGCGGTCAACAAGGGCTACATAGATTCTGCCGTGATACAATCGCAAGAATACCTAGAATCGCAAGTGGACGATCTCTACCTGAACAAACAATCTGGCGGAACCATGGAGAGTGGCATCAACATGAACGGTCACAATTTATTCGGTCTCGATCACGATCCTGAATTCGATTTCAGCGCGGTCAGCAGAAAGTACGTGGACGACAACTCGGTCTGGAGAAAGGGCGACATCATGGAAGGTAAACTAGACATGGGTGGACACGCGCTCACGAATCTACCGGATCCCATGAACATGACGGATGCCTGCACCCTGATTTCGGTGGTGGAGAAAGTCAAATATGCTAGACAATTGATCACCGTGTGGGCCGAAGAGGCCGGCACCTTAGATGAAGGAAAAGCTGAGTGGTCTTTCGGAAATGGAGGTAGCAGATCGAAACATGGTCAGGTGGGATATCCCATGCCGCTGGGAGGTGAAATCCTTCGAATGAGTCTGGCTTCCTCGGATTTGAATAACAGAGCGGTCATCAATCTCATGGTGAATAGTGTGGAAAGCGATAAGAGATACAGCGTCGAAAAGACTGAGGATCAACACGCGAATGTTAGCACGTTTGGCACGCCTCTCATAGTGAACGCCGGAGACAGGATTAATTTCGTCACGAAAACCAATAATACCGAAGCCACCACTTCTGTGGTGAGTCTACTGATCGAACTAGATTCTTTGAACAAACAGTGAACGCGTGGAAAATAATGAATTAAAAAAATAATGTGTGATTATTAAAAACAAAAAAACACACAAAAAAAAAGTAATGAGATTTAGAAAGATGTTCAATCTCTCTAGATCACATTACTTTATTTATTTTTTTTTGTTTTTTTTGTTTTTAATAATTACTCATTACTTTTTATTTTTTTTTGTTTTTTATTTTTTTCACACTCGTCACTCATCGAATGATCGACATCTTATTTCCGTCCGATTCGAATTGTAATTCTCTGTCCGACAGGACCAGGGCGAAGGCTTCGGTTTTTCTCAGAACGTTCCTATCAAATTGCATCTTGATCTGAGTGTCTAAGACGCTACTCTTGAGTCGTTCACTCTGTTTACTGACGTCGAATATGAACATGGGATACATCGACTTGTATTCGCCGGGAGACATGTTAGGTTGCTCATCAATTCGTCTAGACCGTGATACTTCTGTCTAAAATCAGCGGCGTCGCCATACAGTCTGCAGAAATTGTTCTTGTCGAACGACGCGTTGTAATCGATTGCTGGATATCTCGTGGCGTTCAGAAACACTTGCATGTTTCTCAAACTGCAATGATCGAACAGCGACGCATTCTTTTCCTGAGACCCATCCCTATCGGTCTGAAACGCAACCACGATGAAACGCGGTCTCTCGGAAGCGGATTTCACCGTCAATCTCCAATCGAAGTGATTCGTGGAGGGAGGAATGCTAGCCGTGTCGCACTGTCTCATTCTAAATCCCACAGGTAATTTACTCTTGGATTCTATGATCTTGTAGGGATGCGCTTTCTCCACGATCGAAGGCTCCACGTGTGGAACGAACCACGATATCTTGTGTAGAGTTATCTTACCCGCATCGGTCGCAGTGAGTCTCACTATTGCGTCGTTGTTTCCTTTTCGAATCGTCGTCAGATTGTGTTTGAATCCGTACATGATCTTGTTGTAATCGTCCGCAAATCTGAAGATGTGTTTCAAAGGTATCCAGAACGAAAATGTTCCTTTAGGTCTGGACGTCTTTACGACGTAGTCGAATATCAAGGCGGCGCCTGCGCTAGCAGGGCCGACGGTGTCTTTCACCCACAACTGATTAAGTCCTCTGGATTTCGAAAAATCATCAGGATACGTCAAGAGTCCGAACATCGTGGTGGCCTGACCGGGATGAAACACAGATTCTATCTCTTGTCCGGATAGCATGTATTTTATGTTACTGAACAGATGCATGATGCCATTATTGGTTAGAGTAACCGTGTCGTCGTCAGCGTAGTCGCTCCCATCTTCTTTGGTGAGACGTCCCTGCACCACTATGTAACTCTCGCTAGGATGTACGAATAAATCTTGAGTTTCGACGTTGATTCTTATCTCTCCCGCATTGTTCAAACTCGTTCCGGTTACCGGTTCGTATTCGTGAACCTCATATTCTTGAATACTTTCATCTTTCACTATGCTTTGTGCTATATCTAGTATATTTGTCATTTTAAAGTATTTTTTAATTTTTTGTTTATTAATTAACTTGCTTTTTTTTTATCTAAAAATAGTTTTTAATTATTTTTTTATTATTTTTTTCTCTCTTATATATATGTGTGTAAACAAGAAAATGTTAAAGAGAGTAAATAAAAAAAATTTTGTCTTCTTCATCAAAACTTCGTCTTCTGTAATTGTTGTTCGTAAAACTTTCCGATGATCTCTTCTCCATCCAAAGCTTCGATTTCGGAAGTCACCAGATCGGTGTGAAATATTTTGATTATCACGAAGATTTCCGAGGTCCATCGAGGAGTATAACCCTTTTCGAAGTGCTTCTTATAAGCGTAACTTCTCACTCGATCACCGACCGCAAATTTCGGCGTTCTAGACTTCTTCCTGATCTTAGATCTCTCAGGATATAGATTCGCGTAGACCCGTTTTTCGTTTCGAGGATCGCTAGCTTCTGCGGAAGTCATCTTGATCGATCTGTGTCGCGTGTTGTTGTAATCTTTGACCAGACCGTTCAGAGCGTATATGTATTTCTTGGTCGAATTCGCCGTGAAGTATCTGTGCATCTTTTCCTTCATCGTTCGATTCCAACGTTCCACCACGCTGGCTTTCTATTCGTTTTCCATCGAGTAGAGGTCTGCCAATCGACGAACGTGCTTGTTGTAGAATTCCTTTCCCTTATCCACCCACAATTTACTCGGTTTTCGAGAAGACGAGTTGAACACGCTCTTCAGACCCTCGGCGACGCAAGGTCCCGATTTATCCTTCAAAGCTCTGATCCAACCGTATTTGGAAAACATGTCGATGACCGTCAATAGATATTTGACGCCCTCGTTCCACCTCGAAAACGATCTCATGTCGACCAAGTCGGCAGACCAAATATCATCCAGACCCTTCACGAACACCCTTCTCTTTCGAAATTTATGCACTATGGGTTTGTGTAACTCCTCGGCCAATTCACTCATCAATAATCGTTTCTTCTTCTTTTTTCAGATGCACTTTTTTTTTTGAACGCCCCATCCGAATCGACGTTTTGCACCGATCAGATTGCCGACCAGCGAACGTTCCATCTTCTCTCTCCTGGTCGGATTCGATATGCCTCTCAATTTCCCCAACATGTTTTTGTCGCAGACACCGTTGCGAGTCTTGGTGTCGGGATGTCCGGCGTAGCACAGATCGTGATCAAATGTGGCTGCGTCCACCCTATTCACAGGTTTGCTCCAAGATTTGGGTGTCAGATCGGTGTTGAGTCTCTTGTTCAATTTCGTTCCGGGTCCAGTGAAACTGTGACCGGGCAGATGCATTTCGAAAGGTAGATTATTGATCATTTTATTCACGATGCCTTTACCTTGGCTCGCGTTCTTTTTTTTTGACGTATCGAGTCTTGACAGAACCACACACGTCGCAAATTCCGCGAAGCATCTGTCTGTCGTTTTTAGTTCGCACTTCTCTAGAATTACTCGTCTCGGTAACTCTCTTACACTTTATGCAATACATTTTTAAGAGCTATTTAAATTAATTTCGTTTTTTATTTTATATATAAATTTAATTTTTTTTAAAAATCCTGTTCTTATATATATATTTTTTTTTTCAATCGCTGCTCTTGAGTTCTATCATCTTACTGAATTCCTCCCTGGCCTCTTTCCTCCCCTTTTCCATGAGAGAATCCTTCATCACTTCCTTGATGATCTGACGAGTCTTGATTCTCACGGCTTCTTTCATGGCATCGTATTTCGTTTTCTCGCTCAATATCGCGAAGTATTCTCCGTCCGATATCCTACCATCTTTCAACGCCATAGAGATCATTTCAGATATCGTGTCGATCTTGGAGTCGGCCAAGATGCGAATCTTGTTGTGTTTCCTCGCCTTCAGATATAATTTCCTACTCAAAAAGTTTCCGAGCATGCTAAACAATCCGGCGGCGAGGGCCACTCCTTCTACGATCAACAAGATCGGAATGGTGACCGCGGTCGACAACAATCCGATGCCGCGTGTAAACCCATGGAAATCGTGATGAGTGTCGTGTCGATCGCGTTGACGAATGTCACGAAACGCGAATACTTCTTCTTGAGAGAACGACGAGAATCTCTCTCTCGAGTTAGATACTCTTGGATTCTATTGATTTGATCGATGCGATACCTCTCTCCTCTTTCTCTTTCCTCTAGTGACGGTGCCGTCGGCAAAACGTCGATCGGCTTCTCATCCTCGCCGTCCACTAATGTCGGATACAATTTATTTCTGGTTCTCATTTTTATATTTTTTTTCTTTCTAATATTAGATAAAAAATTTTATGTGTGTATTTATTTTTATTTTCTATTCTCCCTTATTTTATATCAACGAAAAAAACTTAGACGTATGCTTCATTCAGCAATAATTTCTTGATGCATCCCTTGTCTTCTAAAGTCAGACTTCTACGCGCCAATTTCAGTTCTTCCGAAACTGTAGGCTTGTCTTGATTCTTACAGAAGACTAATCTCTTCAAAACGTGATCACATCGTCGAATCTAACGCGTTCGAACGCCGGTTTGAAATACATGATGACCATATCTTCCCTTTCCATCGTCAGACACGAATGATTCTCGTGATCGAAGTCTAGATTATCCCAACATCCGACGCATCGTTCTAACAAGATGGAACGTAGTTCATCATTCACGCAGATTGCGTATGCTCTCATCAGCATGTTTAAAAGAATCCTCGCTCCAATAGTCTGGGAAGCGCACATGATTTACGTATTTTTTTTTTAATTATCTATTCGATTTGATATATTTAATTTTCTAAATAACCATTATTTATATATTTTTTTTTCTTTCCTATATATATCGATCACTTTTATTTATTTCCTAGGATATTCCCCCACCCCACGACGAGGGGAGATAACTCCGTATGATCAAGTTTATGAGAATCGAGCAATCCGATCGGTCAATTGGCGGATAATCGAGCGATCCGATCGGTCGATTAGCTGAGTTTGGGAATCCCCATAGTGGGGAATTCCCCTAATGACGTCATAAATGGGAAAAACCCACCACCTCAAAACAACTGCGGATTCTGGACCACTGGTCCAGAATCCGCAGACCGTTTTTTTGATCTAGCGTAGAATTTTTTGCTCGCGTTCACCAATGATGGATCGATGGTCTGATCTGCGATGAGAACGTTGACAAAAAATTTTTAAACTAAAAGAAAAAGTAAAAATGTACAATTTCACCTTTTTTTAAAAATGCGTGACATTCAATGTTCACCACGAGTATTTGAACGTTAAAAGTGCGATCTAGGAGTCACAAAAAAACATGGGGGATTCAAGACCACTGAACATTTTTGTGAACAAGCATGCGATTTAACACTGAATCCCACGTTGGTAAACGCATCGTGTACGTATACCGTACTCGTACATGTACAAAGTGGTCGTAAATCCGCCTTTATTACCTACTTACATCCTATGTGGATTGATCTTAGTTACACACCTCTAGAGGGTACTGAATACAAAATTTCTAATTCTTCATCTACACAGCCAATTCCGGCTCCTATAGGGAGCCCAAATATTAACCCAGGCTCTCGATTTGAACAAAGTTGAATTTGACCTCCCTAGAGATGTTGTGTACCAAATATGAAAGCATTCTCACTATTGGATCTGAAGAAGATAAATTTTAAAGAAATTTCTTCATATTGCACCAAGTTAAAATTTGGGCTACCATAGCGAGCCCAAATATTAACCTACGAATCAGATTTGAACAAACTTGAATCTGCCCCCCCCCCCCCCCCCCCCCCCACACACACACCTAGAGATGTTGTATACCAAATATGAAATCATTCTGACTAGTGGATCTGAAGAAGAAGATTTTTGAAGAAATCCCCTAAGTTAAATTTCAGGTTCCCATATGAAGCCCAAATATTAAACCAGGCACTCGAATTGAACAAACTTGAATCTGACCCCCTAGCGATGTTGTATACCAAATATGAAAGCATTCCGACTGGTAGATCAGAAGAAGATGATTTTTAAAGAAATGTCCTCATACTGCACTAAGTTAAAATGTGGGCTACCATTGCGAGCCCAAATATATACCTAGGGATCCGATTTGAACAAACTTGAATCTGACCCCCCTAGAGATGTTGCATACCAAATATGAAAGCAATCTGACTGGTGGATCTGAAGAAGATTCTTAAAAATGATCCCCCAAACTGAACTAAGTTGAAATTTGGGCTTCCGTACGAAGCCCAAATATTAACCTAGGGTCTTGGTTTGAACAATCTTGAATCTGACTCTCCTAACAATGACGTACACCAAACATTAAACGATTCTGACTGGTGGTTCTGAAGAAGATTTTTAAAAAATATTCCCCATATTACGCTAAGTTAAAAATTCGGGCTCCTGTATTGAGCCCAAATATGAACCAATGGTCTTTATTTTAACAAACTTGTATCTGACCCCTCTATGAATGCTGTATACCGAATATCAAAAGATTCTGATGACTGGTTCTGGAGAAAAGATTTTTTAAATTTTTTGCAAATATGCTGACTCAGCATTTGTTCGATGCCCTCTAAAGAACACACTAACATAACCGAGGGCAATTCTTTTTTACCATTCAGTCCTACTGGTCCTAAGGATGCTTCATGCCAAATAACAGCTCTCTGTTCTGTATGGTTTGGGAAATATGGGGATTTGAAAATATTTGTATTTTTAGCTCCTGGGGTTCCCATGGGGATGCAGGATTCTTTTTTTTACACGAGTCAAGTACTTATGACCCAATAATACCACATATCAAATTTGGTTCAAATCGGACCATCAGTTCAGAAAATAGAAATTTGGGGCGGGGCCAAAAATCTTACCCCTACCATTACAAAGCCAAATATTGCTTCACGAACTTCGTTTGAACAAACTTGGTTCTACACCTCAAAAGAAAGCTGCATAACAAATATCAAGTCATTGTACCCACTGGTTCATGAGAAGAAGATTTTAAAAATATTTTGGAGCATTTTCTCAAACTCTCTCCCTGTGGGGCTGGGCATGTTGAGTTGAACAAAACTGCAATGCTCCTTTGGGACCATCACTCACACAAACTTTCACTCGAATTGGCCTAGTGGTTTTGGAGGAGAAGACCAAAACATGGTGTTGATGGACGACGGACGGACGGACGTCAGACGGAGAGCGATGGGATTAGCTGAGCTTGACTTTGTCAAGATGAGATAAAACCCTAAATGCGATGTTAGAACAAGCAATCACATCAAATATAACTAAAATTGGTTCAGCGGTTTGGGAGAGGCAGGTGTAAACAGACGACGGACACCAGACGGTGAGTGATCACTATACCTCATGCTGACTTTCAGTCAGGTGAACTAAAAAGTGACATCTGTCTAGACATACATGCATCTATAAAAACATCCATTGGAGTCCATAACTCAGCAGATAGTAGTCGGATCTTAATAGAATCTTGCATGTATGGCCAGCACTTTATGCCCTTTAACTTATCAAGTTATTAGTGCGGTCAGCACATTCCACTTGTGAGTTAAGCCCCTTTTTCCATTGAAAAATAGACAGTTTTTGTCTGTACGAGTCCATAACTCAGCTGACAGTAGCCAGATCTTAATGAAAACGTACATGGATGTCCAGCGTGATATGCACTTTCAGACACATATGCGGTCCACATGACCCACTCCTCAAGTTATGCGGTCCACATGATCCCCTCATGAGTTTTGCCCCTTTTTACCGGGAGCGCAGTGGCTCAGTGGTTATGGCAGTGAACTTCAAACCGAAAGGTCCACAGTTCAATCCCCACTAGGGGTAAATGACTTGTGTCCTTAGTTAAGGCACTTAATCCAGAATACCCACATCGGGGCAAGGTGGCATACTGCACATCGATGCTGTACTTGTCTTCAACCATTGCTATCCTTGCTTGCATGGAGTTAGTAGGTTGTGGAGCCTGACAGTTGCTTGCCATTGCTCAGTGGTTCTCTCTGGGTACTCCAGCTTCCTCCACCCATAAAACTGTGGTGACCTTGGATGTTGTAAGTGTTGTTAAACCCAAATGAATAAATGTGCCTTTTTTCTGTGGGCACTCTTCGGTTGATTGTGGCAAGACAGATCCATGTAACCAAATTATACATGTTTCTAACAGAATCAAAAGCACATCTATAGAACACAAAACAGAATAAGCTTTATAATATTAGGCTCCACACCATTGCTAACTTATAGCCGAGATATTCTAAGTTCGGAAAAATAAAATCTGTGTTTCGCTGACAGTATAATTGCAACTGTATCTCGTTCCTTCTACTCTCTTTACAGCAAAGATACTATTGTTTTCCTTCCTCAACTGAACCGTGTCTCCATCGATGACCCCTACTACCCAACTTTTGTCATGAACATTGTGTCAGACTGTGTCATGTATTTCAGTTTTAACCACCACTAATGATCCCAAACAATACAAGAGGGGCAACACAAAGCGTGTGCCAGTGCTCCCGGCCCGCCAAAAATTTTCTATGTCGAAAGAGTGAAAAAGGGCCATAACTCTGGAAACATTGTGTGGAAGATACTCACGCGACACAGGTATTGTTCCCCCCATGATGCTCTATCACAACACCAAATATCATTCAAATCGGAGTAGCAGTGGCTGAGATACAAGGGAAAATGTTGATATGGATGGATGGATGGACAGACAGACGGATGGACAGAGGTCTGCACTTTTCAAGTCGGGGCATAATAAGCATAACAGACCATGGTGTGCAAGATATTGGTGGGTACCTGATAATTAATGGCGGGTAGCTTGACATTGGACAAGATCCAGGCATTTACGGAATATGATTTTGTAAATTTATATAATGAAAAAAATGATGAAAATGATTCCCCATTCAAAGAACTCTGTGGAGATTGTAATTATTACCTTCCAGATAATTTTCGAAACACAATCAATAAAATAAATAATTTGTTCTCCTTCCAGATAACTTTCGAAACACAATGAATAAAATAAATAATTTGTTCTCCCTCTTCTATATCAACTGTCAGAGTCTCAGTGTCCATTGGGATCCACTACAGGATTTGATACATAATTTGCAAGAGTCTGACATGTTCGATATTGTTGGACTCCGATATTTTTCAAATACCCGACAATTTGTCATACACGTTAGAAGGTTACCACCCACTTCTCAAAATTAATCGCCCTAGTGACGATGATGGTCGATGGGGCATTGGGTTGTTTATGAAAGAAACTATTGACTTCAAAAAGCATGATGATTTGAGTGTTTTCAATCCAAACGTAATTGAATCCTTGTTATAGAAAATAATATTAATAAAACAATAAGAATAATAGGTGTTATATACAGACCAAATACAGCACCAAGAGCAGTTTTAGATCTTTTCCAGTCTAAACTAAATGACACGACAAATACAATAAACGATGAAAAATTACTGTGTTACATAATGGGTGATATGAACACTGACCTCTTAAAATCTGAATCACACTTAAAAAACTGCAAACTACATTGAGAATGTTTAATCAAGGGTTTCTGCCCTTGATCACCAAGCCCACTAGATTAACAACGCACTCTGCTACAATTACTGACCATATATTTTCAAATAATATGTTATTTTCTTCATTATCCGGTGTAATTATAGTCCGGCCGTCAAACGCCATTTTTTCACCAAACCATGTTTTGTTGTATTAGGTTTTTTTCTCAACGGTTTTTATTAGTTCAGACACCCCTCTTACTAATTTTTCTTACTGGACAGCTGACAGCATTGAGCATTTTTTTTTAAAAATTGGGCCTTAAAGTGAGGTACTGTTGAAGGGGTCAAAAATTAATGTGGAAATTACAGATCCGAATGATTATTTCATCTTAACTCAGGTTCCGCTCTACAGTTTTCCAGGCTTTTCCAAATATGACATGCCATACACTCTCTTCAAATGCAAATATTCTGTAACTTAGTTATCTAACCCATTACATGTATTACATTTCCCAAATCCACAAAAACATATAACACTATCTGACTAAGTAGAAATAAACAATCTGAATGTGGGTGGAATTATTTATTGTCAAAGGCAAGACTTCAGACTGAAAAATTGCCTGAAAAAATACCGAAACCAGTCATTTTCAGCCACCTAGCAGCCTCAAAAGCAGAATTTTCCCACCAACCCCACCTACCCATCCCTGGAGCAGAGCATCCCCTGTTTCTAAAATGCATTTTTTTTTTATATGTTTCCGTCTCATTTTTTAGTTACCTGTCTGGTAACAAACCCGTGTAAAACTTACATTTGAAAAAATAGCCAATTTTTCGAATCACTGTTTCCCATAATTCATCTGGTAATTTACCCCTATGTATCAGACTCCAACTTTGGGACCAAAACTTCAAATTCTCTTGTCCAACAAAAAAAAACAAATGTAATCATATATCTGATACTAAAAATATATCTCTATTTGACATGGCCTTAGTTTCAACATAATGCCCTAAGTTTAGAATTTCACCCCTGTGCAATAGTGCGAAACTGTATAGCGGAACCTCACTATATAAGCACAAAACGTGATGTAATTGTGTTTCGATATAGTAACTACGTCCGCATTGGGTATTTGGTAGAAATTGAACGGATATTACACCGCTATTTATATCTATCAACGCTATTTATATCTAACCACGCTTGTTACGACCCGTAATGTAATAAATGCCCATAATGTAATATCTACCCATAATGTAATACAAAAACGACCCATAATGTAATACGAACCCATAATGTAATAAAAAACGACCCATGATGTAATAAATGTAATAACGTGTAATAAATGTTAGGTACCCATAATGTAATAAAATTTTTAAAAAATTAGATACAAATTACACTTTTCCAGGCCCGTAATGTAATAAAATTCTAAGTTTGATTTTTGTTTTTTCTCTTTACTCCAGCAGTGCGTTCGGCTACTTATGACACACCCTACGCCTTCATCAATCTGCCAATGGCCCCTATGCCGTACACAGCCAACATGTGTGGGTGTGTTGGGATTATGATGGAGAGTATTCCGGGACCTGGGGCGGGTATACTCTGCTCTGAGTGGCAGGCATTATCCCTCTTCTATTTGTACCACCCGCGCAAACGCCTTCCTCAATAGCCTCTACTGCCCTGCCACAACCATATAGGTCTACCTTACCAGACATTCAGTAATTTTGATTCCAGGATGGTCATTTATAACTGCAATCATCATATTCGACCAGCTGTTCACTTGCACAAAAGCAATGTGGGTAGCAGGTTCCTACTGTTAATAAATGCAAGTAACTCTGGCCAAAGTTGCTGGGGCAAAGGGTGGAGTGGGTGCCGTGGGATTTGGGTGCACCAAGACTGGATAGTGGCGGGGGGGGGGGGGGGGGGGGTTAGTGTGGGATACAAGAAAAGATGGAACAGAAGCAAGACGTTGAGTCAAGCGGCGCAGAGGAATATCGGGAGGCGATATGGTAGGTGTACTGGTATTGGGATAGGGGATATCCTATAGCTCGATGGGATTTGGATTAGGCTACTTTCCTCCAAATTAAGCGTACGATCTATCCTCTGTCTCTCCAGTTTTCACTACCTGAACAAATTAGTCATTTCCCTGTACTGTACTACTATAAGTTTATGTCACACCCACCGCACCTGGAAACCAATGAGTCCGATCCCAGGATGACACTTAATAACGACCACATCATATTCCCGATCCTGTGATAACATGTGTCAAGTAATATTATTAGTCCACCACACGGCCTTCCACTTAAACTACCTACAGTCATGGCAGTTCCTGGCGGTTGGCAGGGACTTCCTGCCAACCGCCTACTCTATCACATCGACTATTCGCGTGTTCATCTCCGCTATTGTGCCATCTTCTCCTAAGTTACACTCAAACAACATACATAGCTAGACACGAGGAGTAACATGGGCGTATCCGTTTGACCGGGTGTGTGACCTTGACCATCAAACCGGAAACCTTGAACCTGTGTATCGGCTCCTGCTTGGCGATTGTCCTGAAACTTGGTGTGTGGTTCAGGCGCCCAACAATTTCGCCACACCCGATGCCCGTCATGTCTGACCTTGATATTCAAACCGTTGACCTTGAACCTGTATCTCGGTTCATGCTGGACCGATTTTCATGAAACTTGGTATGTGGGAGTAGTTCAGGACGCTCAATATAATATATATATATATGAAAGACTCTGGCGCCGATGGGGATCGAACCACTGCCTTGATGAGAGTACACTTCTGCGGCACCAATCGCCTAGCGAAACTGGACCAGCGCCATAGACCACTCGACTACCGACAAGCCCCTCATCAAGGCAGTGGTTCGATCCCCATCGGCGCCAGAGTCTTTCATCCTAAAAAATGCATAACAGAAGTGCCGAATTCTGTATTCTGTACCGTAAGCAGGAAATTTGGAAAAGAGATTGATTCTCACTGATTTCATCTGCATTACATGGTATAATTCATTATATATATATATATGAGAGAGAGAGAGAGAGAGAGAGAGAGAGAGAGAGAGAGAGAGAGCTCCGAAGTACCCCACATACCAAGTTTCACGCAAATCGGCCCAACATGAGCCGAGATATAGGTTCAAGGTCAACGGTGTGAATATCAATCAAGGTCACACATGTCGGGCATCGGGTGTGGCAAAATTGTTGGGCGCCCGAACCACACACCAAGTTTCATAAAAATCGGCCATTACACAGGTTCAAGGTCACCGGATTGATGGTCAAGATCACACCTCACGGTCAAACGGATATGCCCATGTTACACCTGGTGTTTAGCTACGTATGTTGTTTGAGTGTAGCCTAGGAGAAGATGGCACAATAGCGGGGATGAACACGCGAATAGTCGATGTGATAGAGTATGCGGATGGCAGGAAGTTCCTGCCAACCGCCAGGAACTGTCAGGAAATGTAGGTGGTTTAAGTGGTTGTCCCCACAGCTCAGAAAATGCTGTGGAATGCTTTTCCAATCAACATAATCTCAAGAACCACCAAAACTACTCTCTATTATAGATCTGCATTCGTCCTGTGCATACTATGAGTGATGCCACAACACTGGTGAAATTTATTTGAGAATGCAATCCACTGAGCTCAATACAAAGAGGCTGCTTTGTACAACCAAGTGATGTGCACATTAACTCGACTCAGTTGCTGGTCACAGCCACAGGTGAACATGACATACTCTTAACCAATCTTCTCGCCAAGGTGGCCTGCGTGGATGATAGCAGTCTACGAGGCGTTTAACTTGCTTCGGTTCATATCAATTGAGGGTGTTCAATCTGTGGTGTGTTGAGGTTTTAGAAAAATAACACTGAGAGGAGTTGAAACCATTTCACTGAGGGCTGTCACTATTGAAACTGATACAATTTTATTGAAAATGTAAGGTCTTTCTTGCATGTGCGAAGTGCAAACTATTTGACTGGAAAGCATTTGATAATATTACTTGACACATGTGATCACAGGACCGGGAATATGATGTGGTCGTTATTAAGTGTGGTCCTGGGCTCGGGCTCATTGGTTTCAAGGTGCGGAGGGTGCGACATGAACTTATAGTAGTACAGTACAGGGAAATTACTAATTTGTTTAGGTAGTGAAAATTGGAGAGACAGAGGATAGATTGTACGCTTAATTTGGAGCAAAGTAGCCTAATCCAAATCCCATCGAGCTATAGGATATCCCCCATTCCAATACCAGTACACTCACCATATCGCCTCCCGATATTCCTCTGCGCCGGTTGACTCAACGTCTTGCTTCTGTTCTATCTTTTCCTTGTATCCCACACTATACGCCCCCCCCCCCCCCCCCCACTATCCGGTTATTGTGCACCCAAACCCCACTGCACCCCACTACACCCTCTGCCTCAGCAACTTTGGCCAGAATTGCTTGCACTTGTTAACAGTATAGGAACCTGCTACCCGCATTGCTTTTATGCAAGTGAACAGCCGATCGAATATGATGGTTGCAGTTATAAATGACCATCCTGGAATCAAAATTATTGAATGTCTTGTAAGGTAGACCTATATGATTGTGGCAGGGCAGTAGAGGCTATCGAGGAAGTCGTTTGCGTGGGTGGTACAAATGGAAGAGGGATAATGCCTGTCACTCGTAGCAGAGTATACCCGCCCCAGGTCCCGGAATACTCTCTATCGTAATCCCAGCAACCCACACATGTTGGCTGTGTACGGCATAGGGGCCATTGGCAGCATTGATGAAGGCTTAGGATGTGTCATAAGTAGCCGAATGCACTGCTGGAGTAAAGAGAAAAAACAAAAATCAAGCTTAGAATTTTATTACATTACGGGCCTGGAAAAGTGTAATTTGTATCTAATTTTTTAAAATTTTTATTACATTATGGGTACCTAACATTTATTACACGTTATTACATTTATTACATTATGGGTCGTTTTTTATTACATTATGGGTTCGTATTACATTATGGGTCGTTTTGTATTACATTATGGGTAGGTATTACATTATGGGCATTTATTACATTACGGGTCGTAACACACGCTCTTTATATGTGAACGCGTTGGAGATTACGTCACATAACTGTTCTTTCTCTTTGATTTCTCAGAGCGAGGACGCATTATTGCAACTGCGCAATTGTGTCTCACTACACCTCATAAACTTACAATCTTGTCTCGCCTTTTATCACTGGCGTTTCTATTTCTTCAACTTCACTCGATATAGCATCAGGTTCGGGCGTACGGCACCGTGCTGGCGCCAGTTGATGTATTTTTTACCTGTGCTAAGTTGTTATAACAAGTTAACTAACTTGTTATAGCAACTTAGTAACTTGTTATAACAACTTAGCTAACTTGTTATAACAACATAGCTTAACTTGTTATAGCAACTTAGCTTAACCTGTTATAACGACTTAGCTAACTTATAACAACTTAGCTTAAATTGTTTTTACAACTTAGCTAACTTGTTATAACAACTTAGCTAACTTGTTATAACAACTTAGCCATCTTGTTATAACAACTTAGCTATCTTGTTATAACAACTTAGCTATCTTTTAAATCATTGCCCCCTAGGTCAGTTTGTCCCTTCCTTAGGGCTGATAGTAATTGGTCAAAATGCTTTAACCCTTTACCTAACGTAACGATCAAAAACGGCCAGCACTATACACAAAAATCGCTATTCAGTCTTTCTTATATTTACATTTTATGCTTCCAAAACATAGGTTGCGTTGCGCTCATTCCAATGAGGGGTAATACCCTGTATTTCGGATGCAAGAAATGAATATTTTTTTCACGAGTATCGTCTGCTACTAGCGTTAGATAATGGGTTAATGGGGGGGGGGGGGCGGTGGCTCAGTTGGTAGAGGTGCAGGCTGCAAGCCGAGAGGTCCTCGGTTCGAATCCCACCTGCGGCAACCGCGTTGTGTCCTTGGGCAAGACACTTCACCCCCATTGCCCACGTAGGGCATGGTGACGTTGTGTACTAAGGCGTACTTCTCGTCGATGGTGCACCTGTCTTCAACCAATGCTAACCCTGCTTGTGTGGAGTTGGTATGTTGGTGAGTTGACAGTTGCTCGCCGTTGCTCGATGGTTCTTTCCGGGTACTCCGGCTTCCTCCACCCGTAAAACCGTCACGGTCATGGTTAGCCATTGTGCAGAAATATGTGACCTTAAACACCAAAAAATAAATGGGTTAATGTGTCCCATGGACGGAGCTACATATTATATTTATTTATTTATTCATTTATTAGGGTTTAACGGCACATTAACAGTCAGAGTCATATCATGTCGGTGACAGTTTTGCGAGTGGAGGAAGCCGGAGTACCCGGAGAGAACCACCGAGCAACGACGAGCAGCTGTCAGCTCTCCAACACCATAACTCTGAACTCTGCTCCGCGGCACAGGCAGGGTTAGATTGGTTGAAGACATGCGCACCATGCAGTACGCCTTAGTACACAGCGTCATCGTACCCCCCAGGTAGGCAATCGGGGTTAAGTGCCTTGCCCAAGGACACAACGCGGGGGCGCGAATCAGGAGTTACATTATAAGCACTCTATTCAACAAAACGACAGAAACTTTAAAAAAAACTAACTTGAATAGGGCTCACAATGTCTGAAATATCTTCGAGGTTTTTCAATAACGCCCTTTAAATATGGATATCGGCGGTTCTGGGTGATTGCGAAGGTTCCAGTGATATTCATATTTGTAATGTTTTAATAAGGTGTACCCATCTTTAAATAGAAGTTTGATTAGTTTTTTTTCTAAAAAGGCCTTGTTGGCAAAATACTTAAAGGTCAAGTCGCACAGCCTATATTTATATTATATTAGGGTTTAACGACACATTAACAGCCAGGGTCATATCATGTCGGTGACAGTTTTACGGGTGGAGGAAGCCGGAGTACCTGGAGAGAACCACCGAGCAACGACGAGCAGCTGCCAGCTCTCCAACATCGTAACTCTGAACTCTGCCTCTGCACCGCGGCACAGGCAGGGTTAGATTGGTTGAAGACATGCGCATCATCGACGTGCAGTACGCTTTAGTACACAGCGTCATCGTGTCCCCATGTAGGCAATCGGGGTTAAGTGCCTTGCCCAAGGACACAACGTGGGAGCACGAATCCGTCGCTGAAATGGTCACCCATCCAACTACTAACCGCGCTCGACGTTGCTTAACTTCGGTGATCTGACAAGAACCGGTTACCGCGACGCCACCGCGCCTCCAGTCGCACAGCTTGCTAAATGTCATTAGGCAGTCGTTGCCCCCTTTAACAGGGGCGGATCCAGGATTTCTGAAAAGGGACGTGTCTTAGTCTGAAACTGAGTCATGAAACAGCAGGGTGCGTGATAAACTCGAGATCGATTCTCCCACCTCTAAAGGCGGGCGGGGAGGGGGGGGGGGGGGGGGGGGGGGGGCTCTCCTGAGAAAAAATAAATAAATACTGGACTCTCACGTGACTTTTAACCCAGTACCCAGGAAAGCAGCCAAAAATGTCCAGAAATATATATTTTATAAAAGTTTTTTAGTAGGACTATGTAAATGTGGATATCATTGGAACCGGCTGAATAAGCCGGTTCCAAGTATGCCCATATTTACATTGTTTCAGTAAGATATAGTAAGGGCTATTTCTCAAAATGTTAAAAAAAAACTGCTTGGGTAAAGTTGTGTGGTGCTTTCGACCCATTAGTAGTGCGATGCGACATGTCTCGGGGAAAAATAGAGGGGGCGCGCGCCGGATGCGCCCCGTCTAAATCCGCGACTGTCTACGACAAATATTTTTTCATGATTCTTCCATTTTTACGTGATACAACAGGTGGAGCAGTATGACTTCAAAATGAGCTGCGTTTTCAGGATCAAGTGGGTAGGTCCAGCTTAGAGAAGATCAGCAACAGAAAACGAAAAAGAAATGTTTGGTATTTCACACTCACTGCATAATTTTGACGACGCAAAACGGTTGGCTTTCCAGTGACTGAGTGATCACGTAGCCTGGCCCACCCTTGGAATGTAGGCTGACCACTATGTGCATGAGAAATTAGGCTTTGTTTGTTTTTCACATTCACTACACATACTACAAAGATTCACAAGGCGTTGTTTGGTCAGCCATCACAGGACTATTTTCAAGCGTTAAGTTCCCCAATGAAGTAGCCTTTTTTTGCAGAAATATATGATCTTAAACACCAATAAATAAATAAATAAATAAATAAATAAATAAATAAATAAATAAAATAAATAAATATATAAATAAATAAATAAGAAGGGCGTACCCAAGCACAATGAACTTGCAATCAAAACGTTGTGAGTTTGATGCCTGGTCGGGGCAAATTGCGTTGTGTCACCCAGAACCCCCGATATCCATATTTAAAGGGCGTTATTGAAAAAGCTCGAAGATATTTCAGACTTTGTGAGCCTTATTTAAGTTAGTTCTTTTTAAAGTTTTTGTCGTTTTGTTGAACAGAGTGCTTATAATGTAGCTCCGTCCATGGGACACATTAACCCATAACCTAAAGCTAGTAGCAGACGATACCGTGAAAAAAAATTCTCGTGTAACTAAAAATTTTCATTTTTTTGCATCCAAAACACAGGGTATGATCCCTCATTGGAATGAGCGCAACGGGCTCGTTCGAAAGAAGGGTCATAACCATTGTTTTCGATGCATAAAATGTAAATATAAAAAAAGACTGAATAGCGATTTTTGTGTATAGTGCTGGCCATTTTTGGCCGTTACGTTTTCTAAAGGGTTAAACGCATTTTGACCAATTATTATCAGCCTCAAGGAAGGGACAGACTGACCTAGGGGGCAATGATTAAAAAGATAGCTAAGTTGTTATAACAAGATAGCTAAGTTGTTATAACAAGTTAGCTAAGTTGTTATAACAAGTGACTAAGTTGTTATAACAAGTTAGCTAAGTTGTTATAACAAGTTAGCTAAGTTGTTATAACAAGTTAAGCTAAGTTGTTATAACAAGTTAGCTATGTTGTTATAACAAGTTAGCTAAGTTGTTATAACAAGTTAGCTAAGTTGTTATAACAAGATCGCTAAATTGTTATAACAAGTTGGCTAAGTTGTTATAACAAGTTAAGCTATGTTGTTATAACAAGTTAGCTAAGTTGTTATAACAAGTTACTAAGTTGTTATAACAAGTTAGTTAACTTGTTATAACAATTTAGCACAGGTAAAAAAATACATCAACTGGCGTCAGCACGCTGCCGTACGGGCGACCTTTGCTTTGAAACGACATAGACTAACTCCGTCATGTCAGATGCTTGTTTTTTCTCAGTCACGTTCGGTTGTGCTGAATCGAGGAGCAAAGATCCTCTAATGAACGTGAAAGCACAGCGAATTGAGAATATACTCAGGTGTAGTAGGATTTATAACGATGACTTACATATAGCTTTGCAACATGGGTACGATGCAGACCCAGATTTGACTCTGAGTTGCCATGAATATTGTGTTGAGAAGTATTTGCACCCGAAGAATGTGAAGCAAGCAAGCATTGCTCATAGCACATCCCTAGATTCTGACGTTCCGCCCGAAAAACGACCCAAACGTTCACATGACGAATTTACTTTCAGGCGTCATTGCCTATTTTGTGGTGATGACTGCATAGTTGACCGGGATACGAAGAATCCTTCAAGGTGGAGGCCCGCCTACCTGTTTCGCCAAATAGGCACACATACATCGCATATGTCAGTTAGTGATGAAATAATTGGCATTTGTTGTCGTAGGAACGATAAATGGTCCGAAGAAGTAAAGCTTAGAGTATGTGGTGCTGTTAGCGACTTACATGCTGCCGATGCTCGGTACCATGTTGACTGTAGGTCGAAATTTACGAATCCAAAATCGGTAGAATCAGCTGCAAAACAGAAAGTTGATCTTTCGTCACCACATAGTCAGGCCATACAATCTGTCATATCTTACATGAAAAAGGACACATCTCCCACGTGGAGTTCTGTCGAATTATTTGATTTTTAACAGCAATCTGGTGGGACTTACAATTCCCGTCGATCATTTGTGTCTGATCTAGTCGATAGCTGCGGAGATGACATTTTGGTGTTGTCTTCCCCGGGAATCGCCACCGTTTTGGCAGACAAATCCAGAGCTGGCACCTTTCTGATGACAATATTGACAGTTCCATAAAGATTCTCAGTAAAGCAATTGGCAAAGAAATCAAAGATATGGATCATGACAAAGATAACTACGCCACTGATGTTAACAGCGAGAGCGTATCCTCGTTTGTAAGTGGTACACTTATCACATTACTAAGTCGTTTAGCTCCACAGTTGGACCACACATTACCTGCTCTGATGATAGGAAACATAGTGACATCAGCGTTGTGTGGAAAATACACATCGCTTCAAATTTCGTTGGCAACGCTGTTAAGATATTCTAATGAGTTGGTAAAAACCATGCATGATTTTGGTGTTACATGCTCATATGACGAGCTATTGAGATTCAAAAAATCTGCGGCAGCTCTTGCTGCAAAGAATGCAAATGATACACCGATTTCAGATGCCAACAATGGTCTCATACAAGTGGTTGTTGATAACTTTGATGCTGAAATTGCTTCTCAAAATGGGAAGCTAAGCACCCATTCATTGGCAATCGTGATGGCTCAAAAGGACAATAATGATTCCGTTGAGTCTCCGACGATCCCAAGATTGAAAAAGTCAGATATGACAAAACCAACAGAGTACGAATTGGTTGGATGTTGTGCGTTTCAATGGACCCAAACGACCCAACATGCCCTCATCACATGTACGAAACACTGTTCCCCTTCTTTCAACATTGTGTCGCAGTGCAATGTCATTGCGCAGAGCGATAGAAATTGACTTCGCATTTTTGAAAGATATGGTCAGTGACCAGAACTGTCCGGAGTTCAATGGGTATAATACCCGCATGACGAGAGACTCGGGTCAAGCAACGAACCCAAAAACGAACGCAGCATACCTCCCTCTAATAGACATGACACCTGCTGATCCAGACACTATCATGAGAGCTATGGAAAAGGCAGAGCAACTATCGTTAGATGCAGGACAGCCGTTCACTATATTTACTGCCGATCAGCAGTTATATAAGATAGCAGTTCAGGTGTTATGGTATTATCCAGACAAATTCGCGGCATTTGTTCCTCGATTGGGTGGTATGAATTTGCTCATGAGTTTCATTGGTTCAGTTGGAGCGCTCATGGCCAATACTGGATTTTCAGATATACTTGAGTCAGTATTCGGTGGGGTTGTAAAGATGTTGACAGGGAAAAAGTTTCCAGTGAATATGAGAGCCATGCGTTTGTTATCAGCGGAATTTTTGCGAACAGCTTTCGAGAATAATGATTTGCAATGTGCAGAAGATTTATTTGCATTGCTAGAAGAGAACGCGTGCAAAAGTCGCACGACAAAAATATGGGTTGATGCTTTTTTGAAACCATGCTTCCTCATGATGTTGTACGTACGAGCGGAGAGAGAAGGTGCTGGCTTTTGCACATCGAAGCTGTGAAAAGCATGCTTCCTTATTTCTTTGCTTCTGGTAATGCAAATTACGCAAGATATGGGCTTTACTATCTGCGGCAGATGCAAAATGTGCCACCGGATATTTTATCTCATTTCTTGAAGGGTGAACATGTGATGAGACACATACCTGGACTATGGAATGGCATATGGAGCGATATGTATATCGAAACTACCTTCATGCGATATGGCCATGGCAAATCCGGTATAATAGGGACCACATTAAAGCCAGAAACACTAAAAACCTAGGCATTGAGTTTGCATGCATGGGAAGTTAGCTACCGGTATATCAAATTTGCGAGAAGATCGAGATAGTGACAAATTACAGATCGCACATAAGGAAGAGGCCAAGTCTAGAATTGCAAGTGATTCTGTCGACCGTATGGGTCTGAGAACAAAACTAGGAATGTGTATCGACCCATTGGATCCAAACGGACACCCCGAGACCATAATTAACATCGCAACTGGTAGGATAGGGCCAACGTCTGTCAATGTCGATAAGATTGTCAGCCTCGGAGTTCAGAAAATGACGGAATTTGAAGAGGCCTTCCCGAGTGGATTTTATGAGTCAATTTCGAAACCAGTACAAACTATGGCAATCTTGAAAAATAGGCCGATGTAATCGTCAGATGTGTACCCATACTCGCAACTAGAAGAAAGCTGTATGACGGAGGACCACCACGGATGCCGACATTATGTACATGGTATGGGTACATATAGAAATGGATTGGAGGAGTGTCTAATTTGTTGGATAAAGGGTTAAAATCTCCGGATCAAATTATCAGATTTACATAAAAAAACTATACAGCACAGCACATCAGTAACCTGAACATGTATATGAAGTAACATGACAATCGGATTGATATTTTTTGAGTTATCTCATGCCAAAGGGATTGGAGGAATTTTCAATTCGAAGGATAAAGGGTTAATATCTCAGGATCAAATTATCAGATTTACACCAAAAACTATACAGCTCGGCACATCAGTAACCTGAACACAAATATAAAGTAACTTGACAATCCAAGCAATATTTTTCAAGTTATCGAATGCCAAATGGATTGGAGGAGTTTTCAATTTGAAGGATAAATGGTTAATATCTCAGGATCAAATGATCAGATTTACACCAAAAACTATACAGCTCGGCACATCAGTAACCTGAACACAAATATAAAGTAACTTGACAATCCAAGCAACATTTTTCAAGTTATCGAATGACAAAGAAATGGATACGGACGCCGGACGGACAGACGGACGGACGGACGAACGACGGATGGCCACCCCGGATGACGGCATTATGTGTACCATACATAGTATGGGTACACATAAAAAGTCGCTGAAGGTTGAGGAGGTCAAAATATATGACACTAATCTCATTTATTCCAGAGTTATCAGACTTTTATGTAGTTCACGTGAATTAGATATCAAACATATCCTTTCCTTTGAACTGTCACCACTACCAACCGCCATATTTGATGAATCCGGGGATATACGCGTGTGCACATCAAAATCAGTATTGGAAAATAAAACAGTTGTTGAGAAACCAAAATGAACGTCTGGTGTGGATAAGAAATCTGCAATTGTTATCGATGGCTGTGCACTGCTCTGGATACCTCATTGGCCCGTGTCTACCAACACCAGACCGGCAACTGTTCTAGACTTCATTGCAGCGTTTAAAGACAACATCAAACAGAAGTTGCGATCGAGTGATGTGTATTTTGTATTTGACAGATAGGTTGACTTAAGCACCAAGTGCGTGACAAGGACAAACAGAAAGGCTATAGCTGCCGGGTGTTTCAACTTGTACCCACCGCCCTGCTACCACAACAAAAACATGTGCTGACCGTAGTGGAGAACAAAAAGCAACTGATCTCCATTATATGTGATCAACTCACCACGAACAAAAGTTTTGCTGAGCAAAACACACGAACTCACAAACTTGTAATTACTGGCCAACATGATGTTCCGGTTGAGGTTAGTTGTGGATCGGTGACAGATAGAGTAGATATGGCAACTAGTCACGAGGAAGCTGACAACATTATCGTTCAATAGGCAATATTGTTTGCTGCAGCTGAATGTAATAACGTTGTGGTTGTTGCTGACGACACTGACGTTTATTTGTTGTTGCTGCATCACTACCTTGAACAACACTTGACGGTTGCAATGACTATGGAGTCACCAATCCATGGACGGGTGGTGATAGATAAACCTGCCGCAGTTGATACACACAAGAAAATTGTTCCTCAATTGCTCGCTGCTCACACACTTTCCGGGTGCGATACTGTAGGGGGATACTTTGGTATCGGCAAAGGGCGTGTACTGAAGGTAAACTGGTGGGACACTGGAATCACTTGGTGAGAATAACGTGGAGATATCGGATGTTCTAGAACAAGCTACCAAGTTCATAGCATTATGCTATAGATCTCCTAAATCAACATCAATATCCGATGCTCGTTTATGCATATGGAGAACACGAATTAGGAATCCGACTGCAACATCTGCTCTAAATTGTGCAGCCTACCACCCACAACAGAGGCTTTTACTGAGAATGTCAAACGGGCCCACTTGCAAACTTGTATATGGAAGCATGCCCTTCAACCTAATCCACCGCAGATGGACCCAACTGTATTTGGATTCGAGAAAGACGTGCATACAAAATCTTTGAACCCTGTGACAGTCGCGTCCAACGTCAAGCTAGCACCTGATGAAATACTGAAGATGATTAGGTGCACATGTTCGCGTAAAACGCCATGCAAATATTCGAGGTGTAAGTGTAATGCAGCAAACATGCATGGCGTGTACCATTTTCTGTGCGTGCAGTGTTTCAGAGGACTGCTGCAACTAACAGACATCGCTGGCAGTAATGCGTAGTGAATTACACAGTCATTCAACTTGATATTCACTGCATCTTGTGTGGTCCTTATAAAGTACTTCACCAATGATATTTGCAAACATCTCTCTTGTTACAATTTCTCGTACATTTCAGTTCCCACCTCCGTTTTGGAGTCTTTAACACTACTGCTGAAAATAGCAAAATGTTACAAATTTTGGTAGCCATTTTGATTTTTTCTGGAAATGGCGTGCTGTACTGAATTATTTAGTAAAGATTTTTGACTTTCAATTTCAATATTTTCAGTGGTATCGGCGGAAACTTGAATTTGGGGCCATCTTAGGTTTTGGCGGTTATAAGGAAATTGATCAACCTGGCAGGTGCCCAGTAAAAAGAATCGCACGAGGAGACCATACAGTTATACGATATAGTGATACGATAATACACCGAGAAAAAAACAGGTTAAGTGTATTGACGACTGGACTATGGGCAGATGAGTGTAGACTGTAATTGCTTTTGTTACTTTTCCAATTTTGGGGGCATTTTGGACGCCATATTGGGTTTCTCAAACAATTCCTTTGATCATATACAACAAAAGAGCATCACCCCATATGGCTAATTCATATCGGTAATCATGGTTGGACATTTCAAAATAATAGCGCCTAATAGCCGCCTATATTTGTAAGAAATGATGATTTTTTGCCATATTTGCGGCCATTTTGGACGCCATCTTGCGTTTTGAGAGAATATATTTCATATGACACATGAGAGTAACAGTACGTTCATGAAAATGTGCCGATATGTGTATATACCTTACATTGTTTATACATATAATATCGGTTAATTCCGACGGACATAACATAATTCGCAACTTTTTTCGGATTGACTAGGTTATGCCGGCGTTTATAAATAACGTGATACAGTGAGCAACAATCCACTTCTGGTGGATATTAGAGTACCAGTGTGTGCAGAAATGGCCCCTCTGGTAAATAGAATGATATAAGCAGGCATATTTGTCAACATCTCAGCAACAATATGAAGGATACGTGGTGAAATCTAAAAAAAAAATGAGAAAAGTGTGACACATTGGCGGCCATCTTGGCCGCCATATTGGATTTTGGTAATCTTATTTTGGCCAATAAGTAACAATTATATATGTGTACGATGAATCAAGAAGAAAAATCTTCAAAATTCCATATTATCTTACCAAAAATTCCGATCCAAGTTATATGGTGATATTGTATTTTTTCATAGCGGCCACCTTGGCGGCCATCTTGGATTTTGTCGAATAAAAAAAATTGCTCAACACTGTCAGCTGTCCATTAAGAAAAATCTCATCAAGGAGACCCTATAGAATAACAATCCGCCGAGAAAAAAACTTAATACAACAAAACCAGGTTCAGTGCCTCGGAGGCCGGACTATTATTACTGATGTGTCAGATCATTTTGGTACGTTCTATGTAGAAACAACCGAGAGAAAAACGAGTAAAAAACCAATCGTTTTAAAACTTTACCCAATGTAACGACCAAAACCGGCCAGCGCTATTCACAAAAATCACCATTCAGTTTTTACTATTTTTACATTTCTTGTCCCCAAAACATAGCTTATGGCCCTATTGAAATAAGCTCGCCGAGCTTGTTCCAATGAGGGGTCATAAGCTATATATTTGACTCAAAAATAAAAAAAATTAAGTTATGCAAGAATTTTGTCTTCCAGTGTCGCCTGCCTTTTGGGTTAGGTAAAGGGTTAAGAAGAATAATAAATAGGGCAAGAATTGAAAACTTTAGATCAATTTTGCAACAAAGCGATTTTTCATCAGTCACGGAGTCTGATTGTCCAAACACATCTTACAATACATTCTTGAACACTTTCCTGAATGCATTCGAACTAGCATTCCCCCTAAGATGTGTCAATGTAAACAAAAGGTTTATAAAATAACATCCCATTATGACTAGTAACTTCGTCCAATATCAAATATAAACTTTATGTTAAAAAGCTGAGATTCGCAAATAAACCAATATTCAAACGTACAAAAATTATTGGAAAATATTTAATAGAGTAAAAAAACAGAGCAAGGCTATTTATTATAAGAATATATTAATGGAAAATAGATTTGATATGCGAAAAAATTGGCAGATTCTGAATGAAACTATAAAAAAAGCAAAATGCGATACAAAACTTCCTTCCTTTTTCAACCACGATAACAAACAAATAAATGACCCCGAGGAAATAGCACAAGAATTCAATAATTTCTTTTCTAGTATTGGCAACACTATGAGTGATCAAATATAGCAAAAGTCTAAAACATTCTATGAATATCTCAATGGAAATACATCGAGTAATTTGTTCCTAAATCCTTCAGCAATGTCTGAAATTATAAATGTGGTTTCAGCGAGGAAAGCCAAAAAAGTAAAGACTATAACAAAACCCCAATTATCCTGAAGTGCTCAATTGATTTAATTGCTGTACCACTGACACATATAATTAACTGTTCGTTTGTCCACAGAATGGTTCCAGATAAAATGAAAATAGCTAAGGTAATCCCAATATTCAAGTCAGGGAACAAAAATAATTTTTTCTAATTACAGACCAACAAGTATTTTAGCCAGTTTTTCAAAAGTTTTAGAAAAAATCCTGTCAATTCGACTAATTAATTACCTAGACCACTTTGACATTCTATACCATCATCAGTATGGATTTAGTAAAAATCATTGTACATTTCATCCAGTCATGCAACTGTTAAAAACTATAGCGAAAGAAAATAACAATAAAAATAAAAGTAGTACCCTTTAGAAATTCCTTGACCTTTCAAAAGCATTTGACACAATTGACCATGTCATCTTAAGTAAATTAGAAAGGTATGGTATAAGGGAAATAAGTAATAATTGGTTCAAAAGCTATCTTTCGAGTAGGAAACAATTTGTCTCTTACAACGAACACAAATAAATCTGACCCGAACGAAATCACGTGTGGTGTTCCTCAGGGCTCCATTCTTGGGCCTCTTTTATTTTTGCTTTATGTTAATGACATGAACCATGCTACTTCTTTAAAGATTTTATCATTTGCTGACGATACTTCGGCCAATTCCTGGGGCCCTGATGTAAATACCTTAGCAATAAGCGCAAATATTGAATGAGATAAAATCTTGGAATGGTGTTCAGCTAACAAACTATTTTTAAATGCAAATAAAACAAAATTTATGCTTTTCAATCCAAATAAATCAATGCTCCTTTATATCAATATAATAATCAACGGAGAGAAAATACAAAGAGTTGGGTCTAAAGAAACAGAAAAAACATTCAAATTTTTAGGATTATAGATGATAATCTATCGTATATATATCCCATATTTCTTACATGTTCTCCAAGATAGCGTGTGCAAATTACACACTTAATAAGGTTAAAAATATACTACTGCCAGAGGCTATGAAATCGATCTATTATAATCTGATACACAGCCATTTGATATATGAAATCCACATCTGGGGCAATTCAAAAGCCATTAATAAAATTCTGGCAATGCAAAAACGTTCATTACGAATAATCAATTAAAAACGATATCGAGCCTACACAGATCCTCTATTTCTAAGGGACAAAATTTGAAAATAAACGATCTATTGAAACTATATGACTGTCTCTTTGTGTTTGACTGGAAGAACAATAACCTACCGATGTCCTTCAATAACTTCTTTACTTAGAAAGTTAATAATTCTGGTACAACAACCAGACAAAGCGGTCTCCTACAAATAGATCGAATGCGAACGAGACACCTAGACGATCTTCCAGTGTTTCGGTATGCCAGAATGTGGAACAAACTAGCTCCGAACATACATGCCATAACTGTCAGATCTAGTTTTAACAGTTAACTACGGAACTACTAATGGCGTATGCTGAAAATGCTACCTGCAATAATCCGTATTGCCCAGATTGTATCTCATAGCATTAAACTTGTCCATGCTCTCTGTTGAGCATTGACATGTGGTCTAATTGGAATTCTCGCTTTAGCATGACAGTTTTTTGTACTGACAGGAATGTAATAGTAGAATTTAGTTCCAATGCAACCTTCAGAAATAGAGAATACTTCTGCTCTAACTATAAAGATGCCTGGCTTTCTTGTCTCTAAAACACCTCTAGCTGTGGACAATGTCCAGGCAATTAAGTAATATTTGCCTTTCAACATTACATTGAATAAGTTGCCAAAAACTATCCTTGGTAAGAATTTGGTTCTAAGTTTGCCATATTTCGAATCCTGTGCCAATCCTTGAGTCCATTCAAATAATTAAGATAAATGGTGTAACTGGTTGACGATGAAGTAAAGGTTTTTCTTTTATACTTAGGCACATTGCAGTTTTCAGAAACACAATCCACCTTTTGATGTACAGTCTGGAGGCTGATGAAGTAAATGTCTTAGTCCACCTACTCGCTGTCTGCACACCACATAACACACCCTAATTATGCAATTTCTCAATCAAATTATTTCCAGTAACTGCTCGATAAACTGGCGCAGTCTGATGAAGACAATGTTATATTGGATGCATAATGATAAATACATGGGATATGACAGGAAGACAGCCAAGCTTTTTTAATAGTTTCATTCAAAATCTGCCATGTTTTTAGCATATCAAATCTATTTTCAACGAATATATTCTTGTAATAAATAGCCTTGCTCTGTTTTTTAACTCTATTAAATATTTTGCAATAATTTTTGTACATTTGAATATTGGTTTGATTTGGGAATCTCAGCTTTTTAACATAAAATTTATGTTTGATATTGGAAGAAGTTACTAGTCCCTCGTTATCCAGAGACGTTGTTTTATAAACCTTTTGTTCACATTGACACATTTTTGGAGGAAAGCTAGTTCGAATGCATTTAACCCTTTACCTAACATGAAAAGCAAACGACACTTGTAAACAAAATTCTTGAATAACTAATTTTTTTCATTTTTTTTGTCTCAAAAACATAGATTATGACCCCTCTTTGGAACGAGCTCGTTCCAAAGAGGGATCATAACCTATGTTTTTGAGACAAAAAATGAAAAAAATAATGAAAATTAATTGACGACTTTTGTGAATAGCGCTGGCCGGTTTTGCCGTTATGTTGGGTAAAGGGTTGAGTAAGTATTCAAGAATGTATTGTAAGATGTGTTCGCACAATCAGACTCTGTGACTGATGAAAACTCGCTTTGTTGCAAAATTGATCTAAAGTTTTCGATACTTTCCCAATCTATTATTCTTCTTAAAACAATTGGTTCTTTACTCGCAGGTTTCCTGAGGCTAATTGGTTAAGTGGATTCCAGGCTTTTCAAAGCCATTTCCATGCCATATATATAAGGTTTTTCAAGGTTTCATAGAAGTAAAATTCAAGATTTTTCAAGGTTATCGACTAAAATTCGAGAGTACAGCACCAGCAGAAATAAGTTGTAGGATAATCAGGGGGAAATTTTGATGGTTTTTATATTTTGATTTTCCAGGCCACTTTTGGAGTTTTTTGGTAAATTCAATGACTTTCCAGGCCTTGAAAATTGAGTTTTCAAATTCAAGGCCAGCAGGAACCCAGACTCGTTTTTCTCTGGGTCGTTTCTACATAGAACGTACGAAAATGATCTGACACATCAGTAATAATTGCACCGGATAATGAAGATAACATATTATTTGAAAATATATGGTCAATAATTGAAGCGGAATGCGTAGTTAATCTAATGGGCTTGGTGATCAAGGGCAGAACCCTTGATTAAACATTGTGGGGTCCTCCTAAACATCATTAGGGCGGTTAATTTTGAGAAGTGGGTGGTAACCTTCTAAAGAGTATGACAAATTGTCTGGGATTTGAAAAATGTCTGTGAGTACAACAATATCGAACACATTGTCAGACTCTTGCAAATTATGTATCAAATCCTGTAGTGGATCCCAATGGCCACTGAGACTCTGGCAGTTAATCTGAACGAGGGAGAACAAATTATTTATTTTATTGATTGTGTTTCAAAAGTTATCTGGGAGGTAATAATTACAATCTCCACAGAATTCCTTGAATGGGGAATTATTTTCATCATTTTTTTTCATTATATAAATTTACAAAATCAAATTCCGTAGATGCCTAGATCTCATCCAATGTAAAGCTACCCGCCATTTATTATCAGGTACCCACCAATATCTCGCATTGCACACCATGGTCTGTTATACTTATATTGTTTGGGATCGTTAGAGGTGGGTCCGTCGTTTCACCCAATTACACCCAATTAACACCCAATTACACCCAATTAACACCCAATTAACACCCAATTACACACAATTAAACCCAATTAACACCCAATTAATAAAAACGTCAAAAAATTGTTTTTTGGGGTGAATTCCAGGAACAAGACTATAGTGCGCCGATCGAACCCGTTACTTCGCCGGACAGTTTGAGCTAAGCTGCTATAGAAAATTCAAACAACATTATAATATTGAAACCTGAAACTAAGAAAATACTCCCCCTAACGTAACCCTTTAGTAAGTTTACCCAACGCTGATAGCAGACGACACTTACAACAAAAAATCTTGCAGAATTAAAATTTTCCATTTTTGGTCTCAAAAGCATAGCTGCTGACCAATCATTGGAACGAACATGTTACAATGAGGGGGCCCTAAGCTGTTTTAATATAATGTAACAAAATTGTGAAAGTGTGTGTGTGTGTGTGTGGGGTGGGGTGGGGGGGTCCATTTTTTTGCTAGGTAACCACGGAGGTGTAGGATGGAAAATATGTACGAGTACGATGGTTGGGGTTCGGAGGGTGGGGGGGGGGGGGGGGGGTGAAGGATACGTTGTCATCGCGTATGGCACGAATATGTAGTAAAATTATATGCAACTCCGGAAAGGGAGTGCATGCACACGTCTTACCATAGTCCAAACTTGAACCCAAGTCTGTTATATAATTTTGACTCAAAAAGATGGATCAAACCCCAAACATATTTTCGTACTTTTGGTCCTAGTGTGGACTAGTATTACTCTTACTCTAATAAATAATTGGGATGTGGCTTAATATGGGTGGTGGTGGTGGGGGGGGGGGGGGGGGTATCCTGTAGCCTGTAATATAATTTGGGGGAGGCTAATTTTGTTAGAACCATTTCTATCTCACACAGTCAATGTGACCATATTGGGGGGGGGGGGGGGGGGGGTATTCTGTCATCGCGTATGTCATTAATATACAATATCTCAACATATAAAATGTACAGCGACACTGGCAGCATTATGTTGCTAATTTTGTTAGAACCAATTCTTTCTCACACAGTCAATGTGACCGTATTGGTGGGGGAGGGGGTGGTGGGGTATTCTGTCATCGCGTATGTCATGAATACATAGTAACGGGTTCGATCGGCGCACTATGGTCTTGTTCCTAGAATTCACCCCAAAAAACATTTTTTGACGTTTTTATTAATTGGGTATTAATTGGGTGTTAATTGGGTGTAATTGGGTGTTAATTGGGTGTAATTGGGTGTTAATTGGGTATTAATTGGGTGTTAATTGGGTGTAATTGGGTGTTAATTGGGTGTAATTGGGTGTTAATTGGGTGTTAATTGGATGTAATTGGGTTTAATTGGGTGTAATTGGGTGTAATTGGGTGAAACGACGGACCGGTTAGAGGTGGTTAAAACTGAAAGACATGACACAATCTGACACAATGTTGACGACAAAAGATGGGTAGTAGGGGTCATCGATGGAGACACGGTTCAGTTGAGGAAGGAAAACAATAGTATCTTTGCTGTAAAGAGAGTAGAAGGAACGAGATACAGTTGCAATTATACTGTCAGCGAAACACAGATTTTATTTTTCCGAACTTGGAATATCTCGCGAAATTCTTGTGTTCGTTAAGTAGGAGCCTGCTTGAAGCTGTCGACAAGATGCGACAAAGGTGTGAAATCAATTAGCTGTCTATCTGAGGAAGAATGTCGCTGAGGAAAACAGCGAAATTTAGGTTTAAGAGGATGGCAAGCGCCTATTTTAATCGTGTGTAAAATTGTATCCACGTCTGATGAGTATTTTAGTGATAAATAAAGATTATAGCCATTATTTGTATTGACAAACATGCATCAAACTCTCGCTTTGGATTCCGAGGACGCATCACGGCGAGTCGGGGACAAACCGTGATCTACCCTTAGAAAGCGGAGCAAGACTCGGATACATGTAGCATATTGTACACCCACATAATGATAATAATCTAAAGATCTTAAAATATCTTGGGGGATAAGTCATTAAAGTCCAATTTAAGCTTTCCTGAACACTTTCCCCGAACAAGCTCACCCTCCACCAACGCGGGCTCCCTCTAACGAGAGAGGACAACCAGGCACGTAGCCAGGAAAAAGTTTCCGGGGGGGGGGGGGGATAACTGGCGAGGGTGGGGTGGGGGTGGGGTTATAGCCATCAGATGCGCGAAAGGTGGGGGGGGGGGGGGGTCTGGGGTTCTTCCCCAGGAATTTTTTTTTTTTTTTTGGGGGGGGGGGGGGGGGGGGGGTCTGGGGAAAATTTCATATAGGCACATGATTTATGTGCCGATATGTGCTTATGTGAAAAGGCACAATGTGCCCTAGCACATAGGCACATACGGGTATTTGAGGATATCTATTGCCTGGTATTGTATTATTCGAGGATACCTACTAGAGAATCCCTTTTTTGTCATATGTGCTTATGTGAAAAAGCACAATGTGACACAATGTGTCCTAGCACAAAGGCACATGCTTTATGTGCCGATATGTGCTTATGTGAAAAGGCACAATGTGACACAATGTGCCCTATCACATAGTCACATACGGGTATTTGAGGATATCTATAGCCTAGTATTGTATTATTTGAGGATACCTATCTAGGATACCTTCTGGAGAATCCCTTTTTTGTCATATGTGCTTATGTGAAAAAGCACAATGTGACACAATATGACCTAGCACATAAGCACATGCTTTATGTGCCTATATGTGCTTATGTGAAAAGGCACAATGTGACACAATGTGCCCTATCACATAGGCACATACGACCAAAATGGGATTCCATAGCCACAGGTGTTTTCCAAAAGGGATTCTTTAAAAGGGATTCCATAAAATGGAATTCCTGTCCGACTCCGTAAAATGGGATTCCGTGTTTTATCACTGACACTCGAGGGTATTCCCCTTCCCTATTAAAAGAATTCAGTTCAATGGGTTGTAGTTCATTAAGTTTAAAATTTATTCAGTTAAATGTCGTTCAGTTCAAAGGGTGTTTAAGAATTCAGTTCAATGAGTTGTAGTTCATTAAGTTTAAAATTTATTCAGTTAAATGTCGTTCAGTTCAAAGGGTGTTTATTTATATTAGATATAAAAAGTTCATTCAAAAAGTTCAAGGGTGTTAACATTGGGATATATTTAGGGGTTATAGTTCATTCAAACAGTTCAACAGGGTTAATTATATATACCTCCATTAGGGTTGTAGTTCATTTCAAACAGTTCAAGAGGGTTAACGTTGGGTTATATTTAGGGGTTGTAGGTCAATCAGATCAGTTCGATCTTCGTTCACTTTGTTCTGTTCACTTCGATCTTGGCTGTGTTGGATCTTTGTTCATTTTGTTCTGTTCAGTCTGTCCAACTAGTTCGATCAGATCAGATCGATTTTCTTCAATTTGTTCTGTTTACTTCGATCTTGGTTGTGTTGGACCTTCGTTCTGTACCTTTATTGTTTTGTAGTGGTTGGTTGTCTCTGTTCAGTTGTTTCCAACTAGTTCGATCTTCGTTCATTTTAGATCCTAGGATATCAATACTACTAAATTCCAGACCCACCCCTGATAATCATCATAATTCCATCGCGGTACTGAGAAACTCCTAATAAATAATACCCCATGGGAGATGGGTTCAAGTTAATTTTCCGACCGTTTCACAGTTAATGGGATAAAGGTTCGATGTGTTTCAGCTTTTAATTTTCACCTGTGTGAGATAAAATTTCACGGCAGATTTTGAGAACAGGTGCGCCCCTTCTTCCCTCAATGGTTTTATAACAAAAGATCCTACCCGCCAACCCCGTCTCATTTCAGCAAGCATTATCGCTCAAATGGAACGAAGTGTGCATGGTCCAAAATGGGCAGTGAAAGTATCAGAACTGAATGAATACAAGTCATTTCTATTGGTTGAGCGCCCGACCTAACACAAAGTTTGGGATCATGTTTTTTTTTAAACCAGAGCTTTATCACAATAACAACACAAAGTGGGTGGTTTAACGATGTAAGCTGGTGATGTGTTGTCTTAGCGATGAGGTCTGTAGGCATGTGTTGGGAGGTCAGAAATGTGTGGCTTCAAAATTTTCCAAGTGTGTAAAAGATAGCTTGCTGCTTTGGTTTCTTAGTGAGAGTGACAGTACATCTGTCTGCATTTGTGAAATCCAATAGAACCGCAGCGTTTTCGATTTCCAAATTTACACCACGAGTGAAATAAGGGAGTGGCACACGCGATCTGGCGAGTGTGGTATATCTCTTAACCCACAAGCGGTGTAAATTTGGTAATTGACAAATCTCACAAATGATGTAAAATTGATAGTGTATTTTAACAAGCTTCTGCTGGTGGGCAATGAAGTGATGTGGTCAAACAGTGATGCGCAACGACTGGTTTTATTGTGAACCATTAAACAAACTAAAATTTATGTCATTGGTTGAACAGTAGCCTGGTCAATACCACAGTGAGAGTCCCGAGCAGTGCCCCGGCATTGACCCTAAACGCAAATAAATAAATGGTATAAAGATGCCGGGACCGTCGGTCTCAATGATATCCACAATAGCATGGTAGTTCTCAATCAAGATAGTTAACCCTATCCCCAACGCTTGTAGCAGACAACACTCATGAAAAAAAATTTGTGTAACTAAAAAACCCAAAATTTTTCACTTCCAAAACGTAGGTTATGACCCCTCATTCGAACGAGCGTGTCACGGCAGAAAGACCTTATCGCCCGTTTTAGTCTTTTGGGTGCATGTTTCGGTAGCTTAGTCGCCCATTTCAGTCGCGTTTTAGTCCTTTATGGTAGGAAGACCCTCTTGTCGCCCGTTTCAGTCTTTTGGGTGCACGTTTCGGTAGATTACTCTCCCGTTTCGATAGCGTTTCGGTAATTCGACGCGGGACACACTAAAAAGTGTAGTCCGTGTCCGTGTCGGAGAAAAAGTGTAGTTGGGAATTAAATTATCATTTTCTCCTGTATTTGTTGGTTGTTTTCTATGAAATTTGGAAAGTATACTCAGGGGACGATACCAAATATATATGCCAAAAGAGAAGCTTGCACGATGTTATTTTACGATGTTAGAAGACATTTTCTCTTTCAAACACACTAAAAAGTGTAGCTGACTCGGCGCCGTGTTAGCTAATTAATTGGCTTTCGCTGTGTTGACACATGATTATGAGGAGATTAGTGGGGTGTTGATTGGATTGATAGATTTTCTTTCACTACTTTTTTTCCATTTACATAAGATTATGTTAAATGTCCGTGGTGGGTCGTTACACGTTCACGCTCTCTCTCTCTCTCTCTCTCCATCCCTCTCTCTCTCTCCTCTCTCTCTCTCTCTCTCTCATGCGCCCTCTCAGTCTCACTCTGTTTCACAAATCGGTTGCGATGAATGAATGAATGAAACTGTGACTGACAGAGAAGAAAAGAAAACCAAACAGCAACGCCGGTTTGGTAGCGGCCCCGGTATATTGACCATAGCGGTTACAAAAAAAGAGTGGAGAAAGCTCCGCCAGTATAGTTTTGAATATCCGGGAGTCATCCATCAAGCCTTCAGGGAGATAGGATGCGGGGGGGGGGGGGATATATGTAAAATCTGGTTATCCTTCTGGAATTTCAAATACCACCCCCCCCCCCCCCCCCACCCCCACCTCCGGCGAAAAAAAATTAATTATCCCTTAAAGGTTTTTTTTTTATTAAATCAATAATTAAAATACTTTCCACCAAAATGGCGGCGAAGAAACAAACATTGAAATAAAGTCTAGGACGCTGCACATTGAGTGAAGAATGAAGTGGGCGGAGACAAAAACAATAAACTAAATTAAAATAATAAGAATTTTACAATACCAGCTGGAGTTGTACATGTAGGACAGACGTTGAAAAACTGAATTCTCTTATATTTTCCAAATGTTGATAATTTCAACACTTGACATTATTTCTTTGGAAGCTCTCGTGGAAAGTTTCCAAAGATATTATGTCAGGTGTTGGAATTTGTAAAATTGTGGAGTAGTGGAGACCCTGGAACATTTTCTCATGGAATGCCCAAAATATATGCCTCGACCGACTCAAGGGGAGTTCAGCCCGCCCAGCCCCCCTTGGCCCGTACGCCTATGCCTACACTGAAGTATATCCCCCATATAACCCCTAAATCATCAAAGAATAGTATATTATTCAACATCAACAGAACTTGCCCTAGTTCACTATATAGGCAATGAAACACTTCATCTTGAGAGACCGCACGGTGATGCCAAAACTAAGCAGCAACCATGCAAGCGAACGTTACCACCGTACTCCACGTGCTTGTTGGTAATCGCGACACTTGACATGATTTGTAAGGTTGGTCTCCGTGCTTGAGACCTTCCAAAGAAATGATGTCAAATTTTGGAATTATAAATAATTGGGTGAAAAAAAATCTTGTTCTTATTTCGTCTGGTTTTAAAACACGATCGACACCTTTATCCACTGTCGCAGGGAATCCAACCACAAAACACTCGGAACGACATACCAACTAAATTTACTTTTGCTTGTTATAAATATGTTTGTTATTTGTTCATTTTTGAGCTGTATCTCTATATCTTTGTGCTAAGCTATATCCTTCATGTCCTGTATTTATCCAATAAAATACTGAAAATTAAATTATTCGTTGATTCTTTCATCCACACCCCACTAATCTCCTCATAATCATAAAAAGAACCAGGATAATCAGTCCGTCTTGCTGTGTCAACAGCCAACACAGCGTAAACCAATTAATTAGCTAACACGGCGCCGAGTCAGCTACACTTTTTAGTGTGTTTGAAAGAGAAAATGTCTTCTAACATCGTAAAATAACATCGTACAAGCTTCTCTTTTGGCATATATATTTGGTATCGTCCCCTGAGTATACTTTCCAAATTTCATAGAAAACAACCGACAAATACAGGAGAAAATGATAATTTAATTCCCGACTACACTTTTTCTCCGACACGGACACGGACTACACTTTTTAGTGTGTCCCTTCGACGCACCGCCTTTGTCGCATCTTGTCGACAGCTTCAAGCAGGCTACTACTTAACGAACACAAGAATTTCGCGCCGTCGTACATTTTATAAACCTTATTAATCATCAAAATACTCATCAGAAGTGAATAAAATTTTACAAACGAATAATATATACCCACATATACCTGCATATGCACCCTCAACCATTTTTAACTTGTATTTCCTATTATTTTCTCTTCTGTTCGTTTATGTTCGTTATTGTTCGTTAAATAGTAGGACCGAGCAGAGGTCATCATTGGTGGCAGAGTTAAGGAAGGAAAACAATAGTATCATTGCTGTAAAGAGAGCAGAAGAAACGAGATACAATTGCAATTATACTGTCAGCGAGACATGGATTTTGTTTTTCCAAACTAATATCTCGGCTATAAGTTAGCAATGGTGTGGAGTCTAATATTATAAAGTTAGAAACATGTATAATTTGGTCACATGAATCAGTCTTGCCACAATCAACTGAAGAGGGAACAAGAAGGACACCAACGCCCTATAGCTCACCAACATTCCTCTTTGATAGTAACTTTGGCAAACACAAGAACTGTATCAAACAGACTCATAACAGGCGACAAAGCTTACCTAAACACAACCTCTTAAAAGTAAAACACAGAAACTGACATAAACACTGAGTTAAACATGAAATTCTGAGCTAAACAGAAAACTAAACACAAATAAAAATGTCAAGAAAAATGTTTAAAATGCAAGGTATGAGGGGTTAATCATGGAACAATGATACTGAGGAACATTTTTGATGAATCTAAGTGTCATGGGAAGAGAAGGAGCACAGCAGCTGACCTAAACACTTAGTTAAACATGAAATTCTGAGCTAAACAGAAAACTAAACGCAACTAAAAATGTCAAGAAAAATGTTTAAAATGCAGGGTATGGGGGTTAATGATGGAACAAAAAGATACCGAGGAACATGTATGATGAATATAAGTGCCATGGGAAGAGAAGGAGCACAGCAGCTGACCTAAACACTAAGTTAAACATGAAATTCCAAGCTAAACAGAAAACTAAACGCAATTAAAAATGTCAAGAAAAATGTCTAAAATGTAGGGTATGAGGGGTTAATCATGGAACAATGATAATAATCATCAAAAAGCAGCATTATAAAAGCCATGATATGGAAATAGGGCGAGTAAGTGACCTAAACAGAAGCTTTAACATTATTGGACACGTACGCTGACCAATTGAGTCATGCCATAAGCTCACACAACTAAAGTTGGTGAGCTGAAAAGGGGCATTTATTTATTTACAAACCAATAAACTGTAACAAAACAAGTCAATGTGAATAAATTCTTGCCTCAAAAATTAATCTGTTAAGAATAAAATACTTGCTTGGGATTTTTCAGAAATATCTAATTTGGTCACATGGATCCGCCATGTCTCAACCTATTGGGGCACGTCCACGGGCACTCACCAACACACTGTAACGAAACAAGTCAATGTGAACAAAATTCCTACCTCAAAACTTAATCTGCTAAAGTTAAGCATGGGCGTGGAACCTAATATTGTAAAGTTCTGCAAACAATCCAGATACAAAGGACTCATCTACAACACTGCACACGACTCGTGAAATGATATCTAATACCACAGGAACCCTCATCAGCTCGCAGAAGGCTTATTCAATTCTATAGATGTGCTTTGGATTTTGATTGTGATAGGATTCGGATAGGGATATGTATGCTTTGGCTTATTCAATTCTATAGATGTGCTTTGGATTTCGATTGTGATAGGATTCGGATAGGGATATGTATGCTTTGGCCATATGGATACATCCTGCCAGTACATATCAGAAGCGTCCATCAGCACTCACCAACAAATTGTAATTAAACAAGTCCATGTGAACAAATTCTGGTCTCAAGAAATAATCTGCTGAAATTAAAAGTCAACAGCTGTTCATCCGTCACTGGAATGGGCTCGAGTATTCTCTTTCCTGCTTTCCTGCTGTTATACTAGAGGTATTGTGAGCAAACTCACAAAGTGATACCCCCCGCGCCTGAAATGTATAAGTTAGATTATCTCCCCTTGGAAATGTCAGAACGGAATTATATTGCTTCATGCACATCTTCATATGGAGTTCTTCCATTGTGTAAAGTTTCATGAAAATTCTTCAAACGGTTTAGGAGGAGTTGTGCTTACAAGGATGGTCAGACGGACAGATTATCTCCCCTTGGAAATGTCAGAACGGAATTATATTGCTTCATGCACATTCCCATATGGAGTTCTTCCATTGTGTAAAGTTTCATGAAAATTCTTCACACAGTTTAGGAGGAGTTGCGCTTACAATGGACGGACAGATGGACAGATGGACAGACAGGGTGATTCCTATATACCCCCCCCCCCCCCCCCCAAACTTTGTTTGCAGGGGGTATAATAATTCATTTGCAATCTCCAAAACGCAGACTATATCCACTCAATGGAACAAATTCGCTCCAATGAGGGGCCAAAGGCTATCTTTCCGGCATAAAAATGAAATTTTTTAGTTAAAAGTTCTGAAGACTTAGTTGATGGAGCAAAAGAATGATTCCTATTACAAACAAAAATAATCATCCCCCGACGGCATCTCACGACAAAACTGATAGCATTTCTTTTGTCCATCTGATTCCACTGGCCCTAAATAAGCTTCATACCCAACAAGAGTATTCTGGTCCATGGAGTTTTGTAAATATAGGCATCTGAATTTTTTCTCTCCATTTTTAGCTCCTGGGGGTTCCCACAGGGCTGAGAAAAAAAATCCATAAATCAAGTTTTTAGGACCGAATTATACTACATGACAAATTTTGTTCAAATCAGCCCATCGGTTCTGGGAATAGAAATTTTGGGTGAGCCCATAATGGGCATCCTCTCACAGTGAGCCCAAATATTGATCTACTGAGTTCCTTTGAAAAAAAACTTGAATCTGCATCACTAAAGTAAGTTGCACACCATAAATCGAAGCAATATTACAAGTGGTTTATAAGAAGATGATTTATAAAGCATTTTAGGCTTTTGTGGTATTAACACCATCCCAAGAGGAATAGTACATTTTGGGGAAAATGCTCAGAAGAGTATCCTCCACCAAGATACTTCGTACCAAATTAGTTGATGGAGCACAAGAAAGATAATGACTTGGCATTTTTCCATTGGCAACAGTGTTAAAATGGACATCCTCATACAGCACCCCACAACAAAATCAACAGCCATTAGTTTGGTCCATCAGATTTTACAGTTCCAAAAGAAGCTTCATACCAAAAAACAATATTCTGAACTGTGCAGTTTTTTGAAATATGGGCGTTTGAATTTTTTCTATTTTTAGTTCTTGAGGTTCCCACAGGGCTGCAGACAAAAATCTTTTCAGGCATAAATCAAGTACTTAATACCCAATTATACTACATATTTGGTTCAAATCAGCCCATTGGTTCTTGAAATAGAAATTTTGGGTGGAGTCCAATATGGGCATGCTAGCAAAGAGAGCCCAAATATTAACCTACCAGCTTGCCTTTAACAAAATTATAATCTTCACCATGAAACTGAGTTTCATACCAAATATCAAAGCATTCTCTCTGGTGGTTCATAAGAAGATTTTTAGGCTTTTTGGGCATTATCCTCAGCCCAAGGATGGCAGCTGCTTCATCTGAATAAAGTAGAAAAGGTATACTCCAAAGATGGTCTGTGTCATATATACTACTCAAAGTTTGCTAAGCACCAAGTATATCCAACTACCTGTTTTACGTTTTAGTTGAAATACTGTTATGAAAAGTGTATATATTTTATATTTAATTATATCTTTAATGATTTAAGAACAGAAATTAAGATTTTGTTTGTGTTGGACATTATTTTTCAGCTTTTGAATATGATAACAATGGAAAATGGATATTATTGGTAAAAGAGGAGATTTTTCAAATATGCCAAAAAGTTGACGGAGCGAACTGATATGGGTTCAATATCGAGTATGAGATCCATTATTGTTAATTACAGCTTGACAACACCTTCTCATGCTCCCAATCAGGTTCCAGATGGTCCTTTGTTGAATGTTGTTCCATTCTTGGATCAGCATGGCACCAAGCTCCAGGACACTTCTTGGTTGGACTGAAATTGCAAGCTGCAACTCATTCCAGACATGTTCAATTGGATTGAGGTCAGGGGATCTTGCTGACCAGTCCATATGCTCAATCCCCTCCCTTTGTCGGTACTCCCGGACAGCATGGGCAACATGAGGATGGGCATTATCATCTATCAGAATGAATCTATCACCCACTGCAGCTGCTTACAATCTGACATGGGCATCCAGGATCTCATCAATATACCGCTGTGCAGTCAATAATTTACCATGGCCAAGGACACAGAGCTCTGTACGTCCATCCCAGCTGATGCCGCCACAGACCATTATTGACCCTCCACCACAGTGGTCATGCTCAGCAATGTTGGCTGCATGGAATCGCTCTCCTGGTCTTCTCCATACCTTAGAACGCCTATCTGTGTTGTCTAGGCAGTACCTTGACTCATCTGTAAAAAGGACAGGTCATCAATCTTCTCTGGTCCATCCACCGTGATCCATGGCCCATTCATATCATGCCTGGCAGTGGTTCCGGGACAGCTGAATGCGAATACATGGTCCTCTCGATCGGAGACCACCTTTGTGCAACCTTGCTCGGATAGTCTGCGTCGAAACATTTACCCTGGATGCATTCTGAAGGTCACAGCGAAGTTGGGTTGCTGTGTCAAAGCGGTTCCTACGGGCCTGAATGATCAAAAACTGATCTTCAGCTGCAGATGT